>JAYKKM010000473.1:575000-800000 GCA_035772405.1 Chrysogorgia sp. JL179-B06
GGTGTTTAGCTTATTTAGATGAGAAGTTTGGTAGACAGCCACTGTCTTGCATGGTGTTTAAATAGCTTATTTTACCCATATGGCCATATATACAACATTTATTTTCAAATGATATTTCCAAACTCAAAGAAAGATGTTTTGATGAATTATATTATCCAAATATACCAATTAAACCAATAACTACCCAGTACTGCCTTGGTAAAAGCAAAGCAGGTCGTGCAGTAAGAAATCAATTTCCACTGCGTCTAGCAGCAGCTAAGACTGTACACAGATCTCAAGGAGATAATCAAACTGAAATTGTTGCCAATGTCAATACTGTAAGAAAAATTCCTCATATACACTATGTTGCACTTAGTAGAGTTACTGTAATCGAAGGGCTATACAGTATGTGACTAACCTGTGTGAAAATAAAATTGCTGTTGATCCAAAAGTTGCAACTGAAATGCAAAAGCTAAGATTACAGAGAGGAGCTTGCAGCTTTGTTTTACTCCACTTTACAAAATAAATAAATCCGAATTGTAAGTTTGTTATTTAAATGCTCGTTCACTACACAGACACATCGAGGATGTTAGAAAACAGTAATATTGCAACAGTAATATAGCAATATTTACAGAAACAAGATTCAGTCCATTCGATGATGATGAAATGTACAATATTAATGGTTTTCAACTATTCAGAAATGACAGAATGTTTAATCAACATGATAATGGACGAGCACACGGTGGTACTGCGGTCTACAGCAACATACCATTTTCTGAGGGCTGTCCTTACAGTTACAATATGAATGGTATTGAATTTACTGTAATTAAAGTTACTGTAATTAAAGTTACTGTAACAACCATCTAAACTTGACGGTAATTGGAGTATATCGCTCTAAAAGAGCATCTCTTGGAAATCTATGCTCTGCATGATTATTCTTGATGAGAATGCCTTACAAAAAGCTATATTCATTGGAGATGTTAATGTGAATTGGATGGTTAACACATAATTACAAGCACTTTATAACATCATGGTAGAAAACAATAGCTAACAGACAGTTAATATCTAGCTTTACAACCGATAATCAAACACTAATTGATCACATTTTTACAAATATACTAGAGCAACAAATTAATTCAGGTATTAGAAACATATTTTAGTGACCACAAGGCAGTCTGGGCTTCATTCAAGACAGAATAGCAAAAATAACTAATAATAATTCCAAAAATAATTCCAAAAACTAATCGTCAAATTGCGAATTTGCTGAATCAATTAAAAGATGTAAATAATGACATCATTCACTGATTATATACATTACTGATTACTCAGTTAAAATATCAGTTCAAGTATTTCAGAACACATTTACAATACATTTACATTGTTCACAACACAATGACGATATTAAATTATTCGAAAGTACAGTCACTACAGTGCAATTTCAAATTCAATGTTTTTAATCATTAAGAGTTGGTTAACCCAACTCTTGGTTCCAAAGTAATTTGGGACCACTATTTGAGATGATTTTTACAATCTTTATAATCCAAGCCCTTGTGGAAAATATAAGGTACAGTATGTATGTAGTGCTACTTGTTTGTACTTTGCCGTTTTTTTTAATTAGCTTATCGTTCAAGTGTTCAACCCTTATTGTTTTATAAAATGTTCAATGTCTTTATATCTACTATGTTTCTTTATTGTATTAATATATTTTATTTTGTTATTATCTATTCTTTAGAAATGGCCTACAGTAAGATAAGAAAAAAAGAGATACATCAAGTAATATGAAAAAACAAGAAGAACCTTAATTGAACAAAAGTATAACATGCAGTCGAAAAATTGTGATCAGTATCATATGGGACACTATAAATGAATTATGTAAACTCAGTACGGAGAGTAAAGACAAACAATACTAAAGAAGGAACTGTTCATCATATAGTGACTATTCTAAAGATAATTTCTGGAAGATTAAAACCAAACAGTACATGGAATTTCATAAAATGCAACTGATGCGATACACTTTTGAAACAATTCTGGACATTCTGCTAAATTTACTAAGGATTTCCATCAAATTTTGCTGAATCTGGAACAACTTAATGGAAGAAAGAAAAATCTACACCTTAACCAGAGTTATTCACATCCAGGAATCATCAATTGTGTTGCAAGGAGCAAAACCTACATGCTTTTGTCAATAAACATTGTGTTCCAGGACTTGGTTATCAAAAATAGTATTCAATAGTTTCATATATTGAACAGAATTTTATCGTTTGAAACTAAGTGAACTGAAATATTTACATGCTTCCAGTAATAGAAAACATATGCATATGCATAAAATTGTATACTTATGTAATATTTTTAATTTTCGGATTCCGATATGACATCTATAACAGGACACACAAGCAAAAAGTATTTAATGTGGATTTAACAAATTAAATGGACTGTTTCTTGTTTTATTGTATTCAGTATGTCACTGTGTTTGCTTTCTATTGCCCTTTTCTAATCATCATACTTTTCCCGTTTGAGACGAAGGTCAAACTGCCATTCCATGCAACACAGAACCTCTCAAATTTTATTCACCTGCAGTTAAAGTTATTTTGGTTTCAAACGTTGCACTTCTGTTGCATTTATTTTTTGAACTAAATTCGCTATAGAATTAAGCAGTACAACTTTTAAAACTGGTCTTATAATTTACGTTAGAACTACCATCATCATCTTTATTCCCAAACCAGTCTCCGCATGTACGCACTGCGTACCTATTTTCAATTTGCAAATGCTGTTTCTATTCGTAGAATTTGAAGAAAGACGAGCTGAATATCCCGTCATCGGATACCTGCGTAAAGGAAGTGTTTACGCAAACAATGCCTACTACAGTAGTTCGTTGTCAAAATTGTCTTGATTTGGAAAAAGAAAACCGACGTCTTCGAAATAAAATCATAAGTGAAAAACAGAAGCTGAGGGAAGGAGAGGATGATGTAGCTAATTTACCATTGAGTAAGCAAGTTACAATAAATTATTGCGAATTACATATTTATAATCATACAGTCACAGTCGTACCTAGATATCCTATTAAAGGGAAACAAAGAATTTCTGACTTATCCGGTTTTTACCTTTGTCAAACTATTGGCACCATGGAAGAGAAATAAAATATTATTCGAGTAAACGAAGTAGTCGGTTTATAGAGGTTAAACTGTATATTTTGTTATACCAAAAATTCTGTTTTCTATTTTTTGATACTTCATTTCATTATTTCATTTTTTGATAAGTCATTTCATTATTTCATCTTTTGAAAGGGCTACATGAGAGGTCTGCTGCTTTTGATGAAGAAAATGAAAGTACATGTAGTACTGGTGAGGAGGAACTGTTATTTTACAGTGACATTGGATCGGATGACTGGCTGGGGGAAGAAACTGAAACCGATGAGTCCCCCAGTGATGAAACCAAAACGTTAGATCTTATGAACAAAAACACTATACTTCCCATAAAATTGCTCATTTTGCTTTCTGTTTCTTTAGAGTCTATTTTAAAGATGACAACTTAAGGACAGAGCCCAAGTTTATAATTTTTATTTCACAACTGATGCTACTTTTTAAATTCTGCCCAACATGCAAGAGTGGAAATATACTTGTTGAAACTTGTCAACGTGGAACAATGGTTGTTGTACACATCCATTGTGGTAACCCCAATTGTGTACACAAGGAGTTTTTGTGGTCCAGTCACCAGAACATGGATGGGACCAAAATAGCTGCAGGCAATATCTTATTGAGTATGGCAATATTGGTGGCAGGTGCATCTGCCAGTAAAGTCCTCCAGATGTTTTCACATTTGGGAATGGCATGCATTTCACTTGCAACATTCTTTGAACATCAAAGGGTAAGATCACAAATATTTACAAAACTCATAATTTGTTTTAAACTCATAATTTGTTTCCTTTGTAGGAGAAATTGTTTCCAGCTATCACCATACACTGGAAAAAGTATCAAAAGGAAATGATTGAAAAGCTCAAACAAGCAGGACCCCTAGCCATGGCAGGAGATGGGAGGCACGATAGCATGGGGCACAGTGCAAAATACTGTGCTTATAATATCTTCTGTTGCACATCCCCCTCTATCATACACTTCCCTATAGTTTCAGGTTTGAACGTGATTGAGAGATTTTTGAATATTATACAGTAAATGCTTTTGCCTTTTATTTATTTATTTTGTTTTTACCAATAACAGATAAATGAAGATGGGAGCAATCAGGGGATGGAATATCTAGCGTTTCAACATTGTATGGACTACCTGAATAAATGTAGAATAGAATTTGACACGTTAATAACTGACCGCCACACATCTATTGTTAAGCACATGAGAGAAAAACTTTATTAGTAGTATTATGCACTACTTTGACCTTTGGCATTTGCTAAAAAGTATGTGGTTTGGAATACATGTTAAAGTGTTCCCTCATTACTTGATATTAACTATATAGTATGAATATTTATTACCTTTAATTTAGAAATTCGTAAAGTGTTGACAAAAATTGCCAAAGAGAATGGTTGTGAAGAGATCCAACCATGGATACGTGCATGTGAGAATCACTTATCTTGGAGTGCTACGTCTACTGCTTCTGGTGATGGAAGAGTAATTTGGGAAAAAATCAGGTCCTTTCTTGGTCATATAACGAACAAACATGTAAATTTTGAAGATTCCCCCTATTTAACAAGTGTTCCCATTCAGAAATTGAACACAGGCAGTGGCTTAATGATAGTAAGTTACTACATGTATATGTATGTATATGTATGTATATATATATATATATATATATATATATATATATATATATATATATATATATATATATATATATATATATATATATATATATATATATATATATATATATATATATATATATATATATATATATATATATATATATATATATATATATATATATATATATATATATATGTATGTATATACGCGGTTAATAAGTCGTTTATTACATCAAATACCAGTACTCTAGTTTTTTATATTTTCTCTTACCATACTTATCTGTACTATATGTTACAGAAACGAAGACTAAGAAAAAATCGTTGGAGAAATCAACATCAATCACAGACAAGGCAAAGTACACAGAAATTATGGCGAATGAGTACATGTCATCAGAACACTCCGTTTATGAGCAAGAAAGTGAAGGGGATGAGTCTGGCTCAGCAGCAGAAGAGGGGGAGCAGGTTTTCGAGCCGAGAAAGTATTGCCATAATGAGACTACAATGGAGGAGCGATGAAGTTGATAAATTACCTAGCAACACTTGACAAAAAAGGTTGAGCGAAAAAGGGGGCAAAAGGGCAGAGTATGTTGTTTGAAAGGACGAGGGGAAATGTGTCAAGCCGCCCGGCCTGCTCCTTTAAAGGCCCGAGCATGGGCCGTCAGGCAGTGAAGAAAAACATTGACTTTAGTTTAGTTTTCATTAGCACGGTACGTGAAAATAATTTGGTGTCAGTTTTTTAAAAATTGTCCTAAACTTATCCTGAACATTTTGTTTTTTTGGTACTGTGTCATTCCTATGAAAATGGACTTTACAGCGCATGTTTTGCTGAACCTGGATATTATTCTTTGACCAGGAACAAATTCAACAAACTGGATTTGTTCTTATGCCCAAGAAACAATTGCTCCAAGTTCAGGTTAAGCTTTTCATTCATTTACTGATGTGATTTTGTCTACCCAACCTTGACGTAATAGATCAAACACGAGTTTGAGTGTTTCATCACGGGTTCAAACACGATAAAACAAATGAAAACCGAGGGGCGTAGCCCCGAGGTTTTTGTTGTTTTCGAGTGTTTGGAGTCCCCTGATGAAATACGACAAACAAGTGTTTGATCTAGCTTCTCAACCGAGTATGATTTTAACTCGATGTTTAAGTCTCTTTACAAAGCTGAATCCTTTTGGGACAGTGATCACCAAGGTGTGATAAATGGCCAAATATAAAGCCGTCGGTTTGGATTAATATCGCTTTTAAACGGCCAAAAACTACCATTCATTTCAAATATTTGGCAGGACACACATTCAAGCAACTTATAGAGGCATTCGGTTAGAGCAATTTAAAGGTTTCAATTAAAAAAAGGAGAAGCAACGTGCCTTAATTTTATCGTTAGGAGATTGTAAAGTTTTTTATAATAACGCAAATGAGGGTTTTATCACTGTGTTTTGATTAGGATGAATCTTGATGTCCAATCCCGATGCGTATCAAGATATTTAGTGATCTTGATACGCCTTTTATATAATTGGACATCAAGATTCATCCTAGTCAAAACACATATCTCGTGTACATAAGTTATCATATTTCGTGTACGTGTCGAAATGCGTATTACTTAAATTGGCTGATAATCTCATGAATTATTAATGAGGTTGAGAACAGTAGTTAATTTAAGCTTAAACAACTGACTCCAGAAGAGATTAATTTGTATATGATACTAGATTAGGTATATTATATAATATTATGTTACGTCATTCATTATATTATATCTATATAATAATATGCTTGTCTGTCTGTGTGTAATGCTCTTTCCCAAAGTTACTTTGCACCGTGGAACCCTTACTCCACGTTTGTTGGAGCACAGGAAAGAGCATTACGTCCAGACGATCAATTGTGTTATTTTATAGACTGTATTATATTATTTTATTTTATTGCGTATTTTTACATGTTTTTCCTTTGCGTTTATGCGGTTTGCTTAATCTGATGTAAAAACAGACTTTCCCTTGTTTGCTTAATTGGGTGTAAAATCTAATGCTAAATCCGTTTCTTGAACAAACATGTAAATATACTATTATATACTATGTAAATTTACTCGATCTTCACTATATATATGCTAATTAACGCAAACATCTATATTTTTGTTCTTTTATCTTTTTTTTTTTTTGGCAATGTTGGAAGACGAAGACCCAGATATTGTAATTGGCACTGCCCAGCTAACACACGACGTCGTGGCGACGTTGCTGGAACGTCGTATTTTGGTCAGGTCGGACCTAACATTATGGCGACTTTCTCACGACGTTTGAGCAAAAGATTGGTTATATACAACGTCGTAACAACGTCTAACGGACGTCCTAGTTCAACGTCATTCATCGACATTCACGCGACGTTGTGAGTACGTCGTGTGAACATCAGAAAATAACGTCGCGTGAACGTCAGGAAATGACGTTTTCACAACGTCGTGTGAACATCAGAAACTAACGTCCCGTGAACGTCGTGCAATTACGTTTTCACAACGTCGTGTGAACGCCAGAAACTAACGTTATTTTGTAATAATTGCCGGAACAAAAAATATAACAAATTAAAGCTAGTTAACTAATTATAATCTTCTTGCAGAGTAATTACGCTTGATAAATCTTAATTATGACACAGAGTTATTTCTAACTCGATGATCTTGTATTTGATTCCTTTGAGGGTTTGTCGATTTATAAAAACGTCCGCTTTGGACGATTTTAATAATTATCGTAAAATAATCACAATAAAGTTATTGCTGTTTTTTAAAATACATAATATAATAACAATCAAGAGAATAATATCAAATATAAAAGCAAGTATATCATTGGTCTACGACTTAGCATTTCACGCGCGGCCGTGTATTATTGGCTCTGGGTACGAGACTATTCACTGCTGCTATACAACTGCTGGCCTGAATATACGTTGATCCTGCACCTGTCTCATTGTCTATCTGTATTTGCAAAGAGAAGCTTCGAAAGATTTTTGTTTAACTGCTGTTTGCGATCCGTCGTTTATAAGGTTTTTGGTGAACATCTGCTCTTGAAATCAACTGGAAAGGTTAGTTGAATACTTATTTATTCTTTTACGATTAATTTTATGGTTAATTTCGGTGGAATTAAGATGGATATGTTCGTAAGTAATGGCTCATTAAAATGCCTGACTTCTTTCAAATCGTTTTTACTGTTGTCAATGAGATTATATTTTGGCACTAACTGATGTTATAAACACTCTATATTACGGTTTATAATTGTCGCAATTTCTTTGGAATATGCCTTAAGATGCAGCTGACTACGCCGCCAGACTACATCAAGTGTAAAAAGTAGAGTAACTGCGTAGACAGTGTTTTGAATATATAGCAAACTAAGCAAAGTGAAAAGGTGGTAAACTGCCAAGATTTTAGTGACGAGATACTGACGTTTCGAATGAGATTATACTTACTTTCGAATGGGGTATTACTTTGATGAAGGGCTCCGCTCGAAACGTCAGTATCTCGTCACTAAATTCTTGGCAGTTTACCACCTTTTCACTTTGCTACATAAACTAAAGTGTAAACTGGCGTGTAACGTGTTTGTGGTATTAGATTTGATTTTAAATACTCCTGGAAACACAAAGGAATTCCTTAAAATGCATTAGACTTTCGCTTATGGAATTTTATTGGGATAAGGTTTTTAAAGCATTAACATTTTAAATATTTTCCAATAATTGTTGGTAGACTAGAGACTATGTTGCCCTTGAGAAAAGTGTTTCATATTTATATTGGCATTGAATCATTATGTGCACTTTTCCGTAGTTGCATACTTTTGATGTATGCACGTTTACATAGCCATAAACTATCCCTACTTCAGTTTATTATTATAGATATATCATCATCATATTATACATTTTGTCTGGTTCAAATGTATGATTTTGTGTGCTAAAAACATATGACTTAGCTGAATAGAGTAAACACCTCCTAGAACACCTTTAATTCTTCAATTTGCTGATCATGAGAGATAACGGTTAGCCAAGTGTCCTTATATGCGAGAGTAAAAGTGCTTAGAATATATCAAATTGAAAAGATTGTAGGAACAAATACGGATGTTTTGAGTATAACAGAATGAAAAACTGACATTTCAGTAAAACACAAAAGAGTTAAACAACTGAAGTAAGCTCCAGTTGTATGGTTTCTTACTTTCAGAAACAAAGATGGCAACAAATGACTATCGGAAAAACTACAAAAGAAAATGGATTTCAGCTTGCCGTTTGCTTACAAAGTACAACAACCATACCAATAGATTGTCTAATGTAGATCTTTCTAAACAACCTTCCACTAAAATTTCCAAAACTGGTATGCAGCAAGATGATGGACTTGATGTCAATGAGTTATATGAGGATATAAATTCTAATTATCACAGTGGTGACTCTGATTGTGATAATGATTGCATGTCATTGACATCAGATGACGCATGCTTAGAAGAGGTTGATTCAGATTGTGAAAATGGTGATTGCAGTGCTTGCCAGATCAGTTAGCTTATTGGGTGAACCAGTGTCAAGTGAAACAAAATGCTGTTGATGGTCTGTTAAAAATACTAAGACAATCTGGGTATCCTGAGCTACCAGCAACTGCCCGATCATTGTTAAATACAACAAGGGTTGTCAAAATTGACAACAAGTCTGGTATGGAGTACGTTTACTTTCCCTTAGCAGAAACTCTATTGAACAATTTTCATGACTATCCATCATCCTTGAGGGAAAGTGTTGATCATTTGGATTTAAGCCTAAATGTCGATGGCTTACCTTTATTTAAAAGTTCACGAGGCACTCTGTGGCCAGTTCTTTGTGGCATAATGAATATTTCTCCTGTTAAGATTTTTCCAGTTGCTCTGACATTTGGGCAATCTAAACCTGATGACTTAGACTTCTTGTCTGACACAGTGAAAGATCTGAATACTATATTGAAGTATGGTCTATTGGATGGTGAAAAGGTTATTAAAGTAACACTTTCCGATGTCGCGCGGACGGCGGTTGATCACATGACGCTATGCTATTGCGTTTAAAGCCTGATTTCCATATCAGTTGTATTTCATGTTTCCGTGGCTTAATAGCGCTCCGTCGAGATGACGTCAGTACCGATGTTTGTGCGCTTTTACCCATAATTATTGCGGCCATAACAAAAGAAATAGCTCATTTGCAATCATTTGTGAGTCAAATTTGGTTTGTTTGTCCGCTTTTCGAGCTATTAATAGCAGCCAGACTATACGCTATTAAGAGACCTAGCTTAGTCTTAAAGTAAGCTGAAGTATATATACGAGCGAAAACAATAGTTTTCTTTGATTTGTTTCAAACGTGATTTTCTTTTTTCACAGGTTAATTATCTTGCTGCACAAAGTGGCCACATCTGTAGCGACACTGTTCGAAGAATAATGTCCAAGGTTGGAACAAACAAGCTGTGGTCTTTATTTAGTTTCAAAGGTCGGAAGGGGAAAAAATCCTTCAAATCTTTGAATCTATACAATGCAATCATAAGTAAGTTTAAAAATGATCATTCAAACAATGGCCTCAATGTTCGCCTTGCTTATACGGGTTTGCTAAAGCAGTGCGATTTTCTAGGACTGTTCGCCCGCGCAGATAAAGCGAAGATAAAGCGATACAATGAAAAAGAAGAAACCACTGATTTGCTTTTTTATTTTCTCTTTTGTGCAGAAGCGTGTATAAAATGCCACCAAAAAATCACGGAAATGAAAATAGAAGAATACATTTCAGATACGCTCAAACATGCACCAGGAAGGCCTGGTGGCTCAAGAAATCAGGTAATTATACGATTTTTTATCAATATCATAGGAATTTTAGAACATTATCCCGAAATAGACCATTCTAATGATTGTTATAAATCTAAAGCTATTAATGTAATTGTGTTTTTAAGATTCTCGAGGTTTAACGAAGGACGTCGTGTTTAACGAAGGACGTCATTTGGGTCGTTCTAGCATGAGTTACAGTGTACATAGTTTTCGTTATAGTAATTTTCCTTTTTTTTAAATGGTATCGTTATTAATAACTTATTTGTCCTGATCTTGTCCATTTCATTTTAAATGTTTATCCACTTAATATGTCAAATTATTGAATATACAGAAGTTTTAACATTAAAACGATTGCATTTTATTAACACTGTGTCAGTGCTTTCTGTTTCTTATTGGGGACTTTAAGAAAACACGACGACAACGTGTCGTGTTTGAACAATAGCATTTTCTATCATATACAAAGAGTTTTACGTGCAAATGACTATCTTAAGAGTAATTATCATGCATGCCGTCGTGAGTCTGTTAATAAATAACGTAGAAAAAGCATTGTTACGTTAAAGACAACGCGGAACCCGAGTCACTACAAAGCCTTGGAAAAGCTTAATTTTATTCTCGTGGTCTTTTTCAATAATTTAAGAGCAAAACGATTGTGTATCTTGAATTCTTGAAATTTCATTGTATAAATACAACACCATTTAATATAACTGTTAAAATGTCTGCTGTAGTCCGTAAAGGTCTATTTACAATTACATTAAAACATTTCAGGTTATCAGACATTTTTCTATTAGCTTGAGGAAACCCAAACGGTGTTGAATGAAATTTAGATTACATGCGCAGTCTCCACGTTTCTACTTGTAATTTGTTTATGTGGTTTACCTCTGATACTGTAAATTAGCAATACAAATGCTATACCAGAATTTCGTGTGAATGGCTGCGTTTTCGACCTTCGCGATGTAGATCCCATAGAAACTATTGCAACGTCTTTCTGCGACGTTAACTTGAGAACGTGTGAGGACGTAATTTCACAACGTCGCAGGAACGTCTTCTCAACGTTGTGTGGACGTAATTTCACAACGTCGCAGGAACGTCGCCTAAACGTCGTCTCAACGTCAGCCTCAACGTCGTGAGGACGTTTTGTGCTGTCTACAAATTTACGTTGTTACGACGTTATATTACAACGTTTTGAAGACGTAACGGCGACGTTCAGGCGACGTCGTCACGACGTAAATGTGTTAGCTGGGTGAGTCATGGCTGTCATCTACCCATTACTCTGGTGAGATTTTTCCGTCTCATTACCCAGTCTTCAGGAAAGACAGAAAATCTGACCCTCATGGAGGTGTTTTTATCGCTGCCAAGTCTAGTCTTGCAATAATAGAAAGATCGGATTTGGCTGATAATGATTGTGAACTCCTCTGGACACAGCTCTCAATTAAGAACTCGAACTCAGCTTTCATTGGTGCCTTTTATAGACCTCCATCCTCAGACGAGGTCTAAGTAGAACAAATCAGAGCTTCTCTTGACAAAATGCCTGTCCAAGATAACATTTGGTTGTTTGGTGACTTCAATCTTCCTGACATTGATTGGACTGTCAATTGTTTTAAACCATCGGGCAGATACCCAGCACAAAGTGGAGCTTTAATAGATATTACACTCGACCATAACCTACAACAGATGGTCGAAGAAACCCTAAAGAGGGAGAAACATTTTAGATCTATTTCTAACAAATAATGATACTCTGGTACAAAACACTGCGTGGAAACCCTGTGTATTATAAAGCCACATAGAGTCGAAACGCCTTTGCGTCGGGTGTTCATATGGAACAAAGCAAATTTCCAAGCCATCTCAGAAAATGCAAATAAGATCAATCTTAGCGTATTTAATCAACATTATAAACCAGAAGATGTAGATTCTATGTGGAATATTTTTTATTCTACTCTTATGGAATCTATAAGAAACAATGTTCCAAACAGGCTCATGTCCAAAAAATCAACTCTACCCTGGATAGATACCCAAGTAAAGAGGGCCTTGAGGAAAAGGCGGAGACTATACCAAAATGCGAGACGATCTGGTACTGATGAAAGTATGGTCCCAGTTCAGAAAACACCGTAGATCTGTTGATAGGCGCATAAGGAAGCGACATCGCGAATACATCTCAAACATTGGAGCCTCATTGGAAACAAACAATACAAAACCTTTTTGGCAATATATCAAATCAATGAAACGAGACGCTTTTGGAATTTCGACACTGAAAACCTCCTATGGCAAGCATACAACATCAGCCAAAATCAAAGCAGACATTCTAAATTATCAATTCCAATCCGTCTTTACGAGAGAAAATACCCAAACTATACCGGTCTTGAGGGATTTAGGCATCCGGAAGATACCACCATTATCAATCGACCAATCGGGTGTACATAAACTTTTGTCTAATTTAGAGGAATGTAAAACACCTGGACCAGATGGTATCTCTCCACGGGTTCTTAAGCATTGTTCGAACAGCATTGTTCGAGCAGCAGTCCTGTATAAAATCTATCAGGCCTCTATTGACACTGCTTATCTACCCCGTCACTGGCGTACGGCAAATATAACTCCTATTTTTAAGAAAGGCGACCGTACAAACCCAGCTAACTACAGACCAGTTTCCCTAACATCTATCCCATGCAAAATCTTGGAACATATTATACTCCACCACCTAATTTTCCACCTTGAAAACAACAACATTCTTTCTGATATTCAACATGGTTTTCGGAAACGATGCGGCTGTGACAACTCAACTTGTCCTATTAATTGAAGAACTTGCTCGTGCTCATGACCATAGAAAGCAGATCGATCTAGTCGCTCTGGATTTTTGTAAAGCGTTCGATAAAGTTCCGCACCAGCGACTGTTATTAAAATTACAACAACATGGTTTGGAAGGCCCCATTCTTGACTGGTTGAAGTGTTTTTTAATGCAGCGCTCTCAGCAGGTAGTTATCGAAGGTGTCAAATCCCAAGAAGTATTAGTAACATCTGGTGTACCACAAGGCACAGTACTGGGCCCGATATTGTTTCTTATTTTTATCAACGACATCCACGTTAACATAGACTCTCAAATGAGGCTTTTCGCAGATGATTGTCTTATTTATAGAAACATTAAATCCACAGATGACTGTCTTAAACTGCAGGAAGATCTATTACAATTATGCGACTGGGAGACTAAATGGAAGATAGAATTTAATAAATCTAAATGCTTTGTCCTACATATGTCCCACAAGAAACAACCTCTAAAAACTTTATATAATTTAGGAGACACTCCCTTAGAGATGTCCACCAAACAAAAATATCTTGGGGTCGATCTGTCTACAGACTTGAATTGGAGTCACCACATCAACTCAATTACCACCAAAGCGAACAAGACTCTTGGTTTGCTACGCCGAAATCTCAAATCCTGTTCTCCTCACAACAAGAACACTGCCTATAAAGCTCTAGTAAGGCATCAGCTTGAATATTGTAGTCCCATATGGGACACCTATAAGATAGGTGACATTTCAATACTTGAAAAGGTACAAAGGCGAGCAGCACGCTTTGTAAAAGGAGACTATAATAGAGAATCGAGTGTATCAAACATGATTAACAGTATTGGATGGCAGTTACTTGAGGAACGCAGGGCGATAGCCCGTTTGACGCTAATGCACAAAATTGTCCACGGTCATGTTGATGTCATCACAATACCTCTCCAACAAAGTGGCCGCCAAATACGTCATTCTTCGAATTTGACCTACAGTCATCTCCAATCCAGCAAGAATTGTTACAGATCTTCTTTCTTCCCACGGACTATACCTGAATGGAATTCATTATGTCTATCTTTACGTAGTACTACATCAACACTGTTATTTAAAACTGGCTTATCACCTTGGCAGCCATAGTGCTGATTAAGTCAGTTACTTTCAAAATCTATCAACAGAGTCAGAGAAGAACTCGACCAAAAGCAAAGCTGTACAAATGAAAGATATCGGCTATTTTCCCGCAACATTCTGAAGGAAAATATTATTGCGTAATTTTGGAAATTTGTGGAACCCCCAAAATAATAATAATAACATACTTCCCAGCCACATAACTGACTTCGAGCACCTCAGTTCTAACCACTTCTGCTGTCAAAAACACTTCAGTTCAAACCACTCGATC
Organism: Chrysogorgia sp. JL179-B06; assembly: GCA_035772405.1. Classification (NCBI taxonomy): domain Eukaryota; kingdom Metazoa; phylum Cnidaria; class Anthozoa; order Scleralcyonacea; family Chrysogorgiidae; genus Chrysogorgia; species Chrysogorgia sp. JL179-B06. Next base: position 589,665 of record JAYKKM010000473.1, read on the forward strand.
GAAAAGAAAGAAGGCACATGTGTGTGTATATATATATATATATATATATATATATATATATATATATATATATATATATATATATATATATAATATATATATATATATATATATATATATATATATATATATATATATATATATATAGTATGAATAGAGAATGGTTATTTCCAACGATGAACTCCCCATAGAAGGATCCAAAAGGATACTAGCGCTGCTTTGGTATTTGTAGCTTGTATAGGGTAATGTGGACAGCAAAGACAGCAAACTTCTTATAGTCCTTTATTTAAAAAAAACGTTTCGGCCGTTCGGCCTTCTTCAGTTTAAAAATTACAAAAAATGTGTGACTATAATGGCTAAATACAGGTTATTTATACTATAGAACCGTTAGTAAATATACATAAATTATTATTAAAAAATTTTTTAAAAATGTTTTCACGCCCAACTATTTAAATGAAATATGTCAGAACAAAAGGCAAGAATTCAACTGCAAAACAAAATTAATATCACAAATAATGAATTCTGTTTTTCGACTTGAATTCACGCCTTTTGTTAAGGCCGTCAGGTTGCAAAGTACGCAGTTGCGCTGTCCAATAAGCCTCCCGTGTAAGCAATTTACGATCTATCATGTTGTTGTCATTGATTTTTTCAATACAGATGAAACTGAAATCCGACAACGAATGTGGACTATTATTATAATGAATAGCCACTTCACAAGTCTTCTTATTAGTATTCATGGAAGACTTGTGATTACGGAATCGTACCTTAAACTGTGTAGAGGTAGATCCTACATATTGCACATTGCACTTCTGACAAGAAGCAACATAAATAACTCCAGCAGAAGTACAATTCAAGGTCTCTTTAATCTTGTAGGACCTACCTGTGGAAAAACTAGTGAAACTATCCGCCTGATGGAAATAATAATTACATAAATCGCACTTCTTTGTGCATTTAAAACAACCCGGCTGTGTGGCCCGCAAACGCGGCCGTTCTTTAAATCGCGAAGGTGCCAAAATGTCCTTAAGGTTTTTAGTTCTACGATATGCTGGTAATAAAGACCTAGTAGGAAATATTTCTTTAAGTATAGGATTTGACAAAAGATGCACATGCGATTTTAAAATTCTAGAGATATTGGGAAGTTTCGGATTATAATCTAGAACTAATGGTATCACTTTCCTCTTGGATTTTACCTTAGGTTTAAGTAGGACCGACCTCTGAATTCTAGAGGCCTTAAGAAATTGCTCATCAACAAGTTTGGAGCTATAGCCTTGAGATTTCAGATATTGTTTGTACTCATGACACCTACGCTCCAAATCTTCGCTAGATGAACAATTTCTATGGATTCTTAAAGCAACTCCATAAGGGATAGCATTCTTACATTGTCTAGGGTGACAGCTGTCAAATGGTAGATATAGATGACTGTCAGTAGGTTTAGCGTAGATATCCGTAGAAATAAGCCCTTCCTTCAGATGTAGTGTAATGTCAAGAACATTCAGGCTCAACTCCGAATACACTAGTGTGAATTTAATAGTAGGATATAGAGAATTGATATACTCAGTAAACTCAAGAAGTTTAGGTAATCCAAATGTCCAAACATCAATAATATCGTCTCTATATCTCCACCATAGGTTAGGCCTGATTGCTCCGCCAGTCTTGGCTAAAAGGTCCAATTCCCCCATGGTCCAATTCTACCATTTGACAGCTGTCACCCTAGACAATGTAAGAATGCTATCCCTTATGGAGTTGCTTTAAGAATCCATAGAAATTGTTCATCTAGCGAAGATTTGGAGCGTAGGTGTCATGAGTACAAACAATATCTGAAATCTCAAGGCTATAGCTCCAAACTTGTTGATGAGCAATTTCTTAAGGCCTCTAGAATTCAGAGGTCGGTCCTACTTAAACCTAAGGTAAAATCCAAGAGGAAAGTGATACCATTAGTTCTAGATTATAATCCGAAACTTCCCAATATCTCTAGAATTTTAAAATCGCATGTGCATCTTTTGTCAAATCCTATACTTAAAGAAATATTTCCTACTAGGTCTTTATTACCAGCATATCGTAGAACTAAAAACCTTAAGGACATTTTGGCACCTTCGCGATTTAAAGAACGGCCGCGTTTGCGGGCCACACAGCCGGGTTGTTTTAAATGCACAAAGAAGTGCGATTTATGTAATTATTATTTCCATCAGGCGGATAGTTTCACTAGTTTTTCCACAGGTAGGTCCTACAAGATTAAAGAGACCTTGAATTGTACTTCTGCTGGAGTTATTTATGTTGCTTCTTGTCAGAAGTGCAATGTGCAATATGTAGGATCTACCTCTACACAGTTTAAGGTACGATTCCGTAATCACAAGTCTTCCATGAATACTAATAAGAAGACTTGTGAAGTGGCTATTCATTATAATAATAGTCCACATTCGTTGTCGGATTTCAGTTTCATCTGTATTGAAAAAATCAATGACAACAACATGATAGATCGTAAATTGCTTACACGGGAGGCTTATTGGACAGCGCAACTGCGTACTTTGCAACCTGACGGCCTTAACAAAAGGCGTGAATTCAAGTCGAAAAACAGAATTCATTATTTGTGATATTAATTTTGTTTTGCAGTTGAATTCTTGCCTTTTGTTCTGACATATTTCATTTAAATAGTTGGGCGTGAAAACATTTTTAAAAAATTTTTTAATAATAATTTATGTATATTTACTAACGGTTTCTATAGTATAAATAACCTGTAATTTAGCCATTATAGTCACACATTTTTTGTAATTTTTAAACTGAAGAAGGCCGAACGGCCGAAACGTTTTTTTAAATAAAGGACTATAAGAAGTTTGCTGTCTTTGCTGTCCACATTACCCTATACAAGCTATATATATATATATATATATATATATATATATATATATATTATATATATATATATATATATATATATATATATATATATATATACTGTATATATATATATATATATTTATATATATATATATATATATATATATATATATATATATATATTATATATATATATATATATATATATATATATATATATATATATATATATATATATATATATAAAATATATATATATATATATATATATATATATATATATATATATATATATATATATATATATATATAGTCAATAATATATATATATACTGTATATATATATATATATTATATATATATATATATATATATATATATATATATTATATATATATATATATATATATATAATATATATATATATATATATATATATATATATATATATATATATATATATATATATATATATATATATATATATATATATATATATATATATATATATATATATATATATATAAATATAATATATATATATATATATATATATATATATATATATATATATATATATAATATATATATATATATACAGTATATATATATATATATATATATAGTCAAATGCTTCAGTTTCGCAAAGATTGTCGGATCAATATCGCGTCAAAAAAATAATCGCAAAACCTAGACTCGGCTACCACATATATCTTGATTAAATAGGCTCATGTTGTAATGTGTACAATCTTGGCTTCACGCTTCGTACAACTTATTGTTTGTATAGTGCTGCTAAACATATTAAACTGTAATGTATTTACTTTAGCTCACGGTACGTTTAAAAAGATCGGTAATGGCTCTTCGTATTCGATGTTTGATTGGTTGATATTTTATTCTTTTGTTACTTATTACTTACTTACGTTATTTTGTCATTCAATAGCATAGTGTATACTACATCCAACCTCTTACACTAATGTAAATTCTTCATTGGCAGAAATTATAACTGTCATAATCCAGCTGTGTCACCTTTCGTGTAATTTAAATAAGGAAGTAATGTTTCGCCACAGCTGATAAGTTCATCTTTTTTTAGTAAAAGACTTTGGTTACAGCTTAGACTGAAAATAGACGTGTTTTTGAAACACCTTTGGTGGACTGAACGTAAAATACATTTTCTATGATGTTACTGTCACTGAAGTTCAAATATATCGCTACATTGGCTTTTCTTATTCTTTATCTGTTATCATCGAGTGCTCGGCTGAACATCCGGAGGGCAGATCAAGATGTCTTTGATAATCCAAATTGTAAAAGTCCTACTACAGTTGGCTGCAACTGTAATGGTTTACATGCTGATTGCGTAAACTCCAATTGTAAAAGATGTAAGTGCTCCTCAACATACAAAACGTTTCTTTCTTCGAACGATAGAAATGGCCAATGTGTGAAAGATCGACGCTTGTTATTCATTCCTAGTAAGTCTTTATTTAATTCATCAAAAATTAAATACCATTACTTACTATCTAGTAAAATTACATTCGGTTTAATCGATCTGCTGGTGGTTACAATCATGTAATGTGCTTTGATGTTTGGTTCTTTCGTACTTCGGTTACGAGAATTTATTAAACTAATTTATTTGCGCAAGCTCGCAAGTCCGACGTTCTGCAGGCCAAGCTTTCAGACTATGATTAATTGAGACAATTTCTCACTCTGGTGTTCTATTTAGTTGATTTAATTCTGACTAAAGTTAGGTTCAGGATTAGGTTGATGGTTAGAAGTTGCCCGGAAATGGTTTCCATTTGATGTGCCGAAAATCGTCACATCGCCATCCCGATAACATTTAATAAATCGATTCCATTAGTGACTCTTTATAGATGTTTATATGAGCGGGGGTACCCCGGTTAGCCAGGTTGATTAGCTTAAAGTCAACTATACCTTTTGAGGTTCTATTTTCCTCCGAAAGAGATATCATCTAACTTTGTAAAAGTGAAGATAAAAATGAATTTCATGATATAGGGCAGGATTTATTGAGGAGTATTTCTTCGCATCTCTTGTTGCACGACCGTGTTATGAGAAGAATGGCACTATTACCGGTATGAATTCATAGTGTAATACTGGTAATAGGTTTATTGAACAAAATAATATTCCAGTGCTTGATATTTGGTTTATCACTTATCACTCACCCAAGAGTAAACAGTATTCCAAACTTCACTAAAATAAAACCAAAATATACAGTATTTTCTCGCCGTATGACATCATTATGACATCACTTACCGCTAGTACCAGGCTTTCTTCCGACGCGGTCGTTGTTCAACTAAGTTTAGCAAAAGGGCTGAAAACTCGATCTTTAACAGATCATAAAAGTAGAACCGAGTAACCAATTTCAATTATTTATTCGGTTTTGAATTGAACTTTTCGAATTCTAACGAAAAATAGAATAACCTCAAAAGGTATAGTTGACCTTTAACAATATTATTCTCAGGGCTACTACAGACACCCAAAATTATATTTCAAAGTAGAACTGCCTTAATTTGGCTGTAGGAAGAGCATAAAGTTAATTCAAATGATATTTTTTTAGTGGAGTAACATTTTCATGACAAAACTCAGCCAAGTTAGCCTTCGCCCCTCGCGATATATCATCCCTCGGGGCTAGCTCGGTTCATATAAACAGCACCTTCAATCTACGACGCGACAACCTCGACGGAGCAGCCCTCAGAACATTAAGAAGAAATGTGAATTTAAAGCATTTTATAAAGTAGCCATTTTAAATTGACTATCGCGTATATCAGGTTTCAATCTTGTTTTATGACCGCCAAAACGCTCCAGTTCTGTTAAAACGATAGCATGAACAGGTGTTTGAGCTGAAGTCTCAGCGAGTTCACGTCGTCTTGAAGACGTGAAAATGTTCAGAGTTGCGTTGTAAACAGAACGAGAACGGCGTAGAAAATACTCTTGGGACTACAAATTATCCATTCTCTTTGTTTCGCAAGAAGAATTCTTTGTTGCGCAAAGTGCTGATTAGACGAGCTCCTATATACAACGAGAGACAATGGTATACTAGTTTTATAATAAAGACACGCATGGTAGTTTGAGGTATTTTTTCGAATTGTTTTATCAAACAAATACCTGATTTCTTGTTCATTATTCACCTCTGGGATAGAATATTTACAATTTTACATGGAAAATGTGAAATAAAACTATTTATTTGGTTAGAAATTGTAAATTTATATTAAAACAATTAGATAACTCGCCCTCGTTTTCTATGAGTGATGTCCAACTTTGCTCCACCTCGTTGACTATCCTCTCATAGAAAACTTGGGCTGGTTGTATAAATGTTAAATAGTATTTTATAGCGCCCTGGTTAGTCTAGCACGTGATATCCCGACTATTCACTGTTTCATAACGCGGTTACCCGATTTGTGATGAAAGAGGATTAGTTATATACACTAGTCTGTACAGCCAATAAATACACAAAGACTACACAATTTAACATCAGTGTGTTCTCAGGTGAATTATTTTATAATTTTGTTGAGTAGAATAGTTAAAAAGCTTTTTTACCTACAAAATGTTATTGGATAAACTTGTAAACATTTTCAGAAACAAATTTAATAATTCTAGAATGGTTTCAACAACCGACAGTTCTTCTCTTCATATTCGATGTTTTATTGATTGTATTTTATTCTTTTGTTACTTATTACTTACTTTAAACGCTATTTGGGCATTTAATAGTATATTGTCTAGTACTTCCAACCTCTTACACTAATGTAAATTCCTCATTGACAGAAATTATAACTGTCATAAATATCCAGCTGTGTCACCCTTTCGTGTAATTTAAATAAGGATGTAATATTTCGCCACAGCTGATAAGTTCATCTTCATGGAGCAATATACTTTGGTCACAGCTTGCACTGAAAATAGACGTGTTTTTGAAAACACCTTTCATGGACTGAAGTGAACGTAACATACATTTTCTATGATGTTACTGAAGTTCAAATATATAGCTGCAGGCTTTTCTTATTCTTTATCTGTTATCATGGAGTGCTCGGCTGAACATCCAGAGGGCAGATCAAGATGTCTTTGATAATCCAAATTGTAAAAGTCCTACTACAGTTGGCTGCAACTTTAGTGTTTTACATGCTGATTGCGTAAACTCCACTTGTAAAAGATGTAAATGCTCCTCAACATACAAAACGTTTCTTTATTCGAACGATAAAATGACCAATGTATGAAAGATCGTCGCTTGCTATCCATTTCTAGTAAGTCATTATTTAATTCATCAAAAATTAAATACCATTACTTAATATCAAGTTAAGTTACATTCAGCTAGTCGATCTACTGGTTGTTACAATAATGTAAAAGACAGTTTCAGTTTGCTGAAGGACGATTATAATTTATGTTTCTTTCGCACTTCCGGTACGGGAATTTATTACATCCAACGCAAACCATTTAAAAACTTAGTGCGGGACATCGTCACTATGCTGTAACGAATTATGAAAATAAATAAAGCTAATAAATATATTACAGCTTCTTAAGTTCAATTCAGAAATATTTACAAACGTGAAATTCGATTTGGCAAACGTATCGCTTGAATGGAGAATGTATAACTTCGCGAGGCTTGCTCGTTTCGAGTAAATGTTGTTCGAATTAGATATATGGCGTTCAAATGGTCATACTGAATTGTGACATTATAAATGCGCCATATGATTGCCGTTGTTATTTTAATACTAGAAGGCTATATAATGGGCCATTATCGCCTTGATAATGATACATGGTTCAGATTGTTATCGAGTGGAACACGGCAACAAACGACACTACAAACTAGGAGACACTGCAGTATAACCTCAGCAAATGTGACATCGGGTCCCGCACGATTTCCGTGTGTTATTTTAATATTTAGAAAGGTATTCCCGTTCGTTTGTACGATTTGAAATGACCGCCAGATAAGCCGTTCAATTCAGAAAATATTATAAACGTGATGTTCGATTTGTCAAAATTATCGCTTGGCCTGCTGAACACTGCTCCAACCTCGTACCCACTGCTCCTGTGTCAGTACCGAGGCAGCAAGACTCCAGTCGACCTACTCTTATATTATGCTATAAGGGTATGAGCAAAAAAAAATCAAAGTTGAAACATGAGAACCAAGATAAAGTAGCATTCGTACTCTAAGGATTTCAGATCAAGATACAGATACGCTTTCCGGTAATTTATTCAAAAAGTGTAAAATTTTTATCTTGATTTCATGCATAATAATTACATGCCTTTTCAAAACATCCAAAACTGCTAAAAACTATCCATACCCAAATTCCCATATATACTTTGCTTTCACCACATTTACATAAGATATCATCAATTTCCCCTAAACTATTCAATATCCATTTGCCTTTAATTCAAGTGCTCAAATTCAGTTTCCCATTCATGTCATTTGTCGTTTTCCATACTTCTTCACTCTAGATCTCCATTGAAATAAAACACCTTTTTACGAAATTGTCTTTCTTCCTTTTCAAATTTTACACGATAAAATATATTTGCCTTGCTCTCTATTCTTTCCCAACATTTACTACACTACAGTGACAAACATCACCCGCTTTCCAATTACATCAGGTGCGCAGCTTTTCCAATAAAAAAAACAATGTTACTTTAAAAGTTTCTTCATCGCAGATCGGCTTTGCCCAGAAAGCCTTCTGCATGCTGCACACACCATGCGGCATGGCCAAACGCGAACACGGTAAAACCTCTCTGTCCAATAATTCCAGTATAATTCTGCATCTTCGAATCGAACAATTCTTTAACGACATTTATTTCCTCACGAAATTTATCTTCAAGTCACCAAATTCAGTCTAACCTTACAAATACATATCACAACTAGGAATAGTTAACACTAAAACTGCCGGCGCTTGTCTCGTTTGTTTATGAGACCTGTGGAGCTACTGAGAGTGTAAGGTTGAAAGCTACAGTGAAAGATTTTAGCCAAGACTTCTGAATTATATGCTTTGACAACTTTCCCGAATTCCGTTATTTGAATTTCTCTGTTAAAACATGATATTGTAATACACTCTTCATATTTAGGCTCGCTTGGTGAATTCACGGTGTTTAATTTCTGTCACACCGTTAAGTTATTATTTGTAATATCCTCATCGTGCATAATTTATATATCATATTACCAAATCTATGATACCCGTGGACTAAATTCAAAATATTTTCCAAATAATTGCATAAATCAGTAAACAAATAAGAAACGATATCAGTGAATAAGAAATGATATCAATCATAGAATATTTGCAGCACTGTGCGGTACAGTATTACATTTACATATGATTGACACAAAAGAACAAACGAGAAGCGATTCAGTTTAGTTGTTGTTAATAAATTATCAGCAGCTTTGTTATTCACTTTCGATTAGGCTGTGTCTTGCACATATTTATTGATTTAGCTTCGTTTTGACGCGATCTGTGTTTATTAATTAACTTTCGATTAAACTGCGTCTTGACTGTGGACAAAGTCTTTCAACTTTCAGGCCTGTGATGATTTCTGGCTGACTGAAATCGTAGTTGTTCGATCGAGTCTTTCAATCCCTTGTTATTGTTTAACATTTAACGTTTATATCGTTTAGAGATTGTGTTAAAAAGACACTCGCTTGTTTTATTTGTATTGCTTATTTATTTTATATTTATGATAAAAAAGAAGCACAAACTCGCTAATAATATTTAAAAATAGGTACGCAATGCGTACATGTGACTACCGTAATAGAACAAATAAATTTAAAGCGGCATTGAATTGTTGATTTTTGGCTGGATTTACAACAGGTCTTATTGTTACAACTATGTAAAATTTTACATCTGTGATAATTGCATCGCAGATCTGAGGTTAGTGCGCATAAAATCTCGGAAACTTTGCCATATCCTTAGCCCTTAGGATGTCTGAGCTATGATAAAACATGTGCCTCAAGTGCTGTGCCCCTCCAAGATCAACTTATAAAAATGAGTGAAAACAAACAGACAGTGATAGAAATCAATTGATAGTTATTTCAATTTACAAACGTGTCTTATATTGTCCATTTCAACTATATAGATGGGTGTAAAACTTGCACCTTAGTTATTTTGGGAACTAGTAGTGTTAGTGAAACCAGTCAATTTGTTCTTGTGGCTGAACATAATATTCTATAGCCTTGTTATTTTATCCTTTGTGTTAAAAATCGAAACACGAAAAGTTGATCAAACCAGCAGCAATAAAGAACTAGCTAATCAAAATGTCAGCAGCATATTATACTGTAGTAATCCACCTTGGACATTTTGCTAGATGTTAGCTTGTAATTGTTGATAATAAAGTTTCCACAAGCCATATAATTATTGCATTCTTGAGCAAGTTGAGCCACTAAAAGTTGCACCATCATAGTCTATCAATAAATCTTTGTCAGGATATGTGGATCTTCCTGTGTATTCAGTTTGTAAAGTTGCAATTTTATCCATAACAGGAAATTATGCAGTGACCACATGATGATTAAACACTGTACATATCCAAACATTATATATAGAATGCTGAAGAATTGATATCAACTAGAATAATGTACATCTCTTGTAAAAGTGTTGAAATATTCTGATTTTGCATCACAACATCTGCCACAGTAGCTATATAGACATTGGTGGAGATGAGTGGTGAAAACTTGGTGTAGAATTTGGAAGTTTAGTTTTATCAGTAAATGGACTAACATTTTTTCAGCAGTTGACAACTTGACGGATTGATTGATTTTGTAAGATGTGATTGCCAACACCTCCGCCTCCACTAAGAAACGAGTAAAATGGTTTGTCTGAGGTCTTTATTAGGTGAAGAGTATGATAGAAAAATTCCTTTTGTTCTTTATGGAAGGAATGCCAATGTCACGTGACAGATCATAGTTTTCATTCAAATCAGGATGTAAATCTATACCCATGTAAAAAATACCCGGTAACCCAGGTGGGATCCCACCCCGGAATTTGGAACGGGATTCCACCCGGGATCCCGGGTAAATCCCACCTGGGATCACGGGTAAATCCTACCCGGTATCCCAGATAAATTCCACATGGGATCCCAGGTAATACGGCCTGGGATCCCGGATAAATCCCGCCTGGGATCCCGGGTAAATTCCTACCAGAATCCCGGGTAAATCCCGCCAGGATAATCGCGCCTGGGTAATCCCGCCTGGGATCCCGGGTAATTCCTGCTGGGATCCCGCCTGGGATTTTAATACAAAAATTTGTATGGGAGATTTTATCAGGTATTAAATTAATGTCATCCTTTGTGGAATATGGGAATTCCACCTGGGACTCTTAGAAAGGTAGATCATGGAAACAAGGTTTCCTAAACTGCACAGATATATATTGTATTATAATTGTGACAAAATATAACTTTTAAGTTTTAACTCTAATTCTTTAAAATAAATAGTTTAATTAGTTCATTTCATGAAATTATAGATACTTTTAAAAATAATTGGGTAACTAGTTCAAAATATATGATACATTCAAATAAATATTTAACTAACTTGCTACGGTATTGGAAATAAACACTTTAAAATATATACCTACATTAATATAAGACCAAAGAGTTAAAATTTAGTATGTTAAACATGTTAATATATGATATACATGTATACCTAATAACTACAGTTAATAAAGTAACAATCATACATTATATTAATGTCTCAGTGAAATAATAGTTTTTTAGTTTTTAAATGATAGCTATATTTTTTTCTTGTTCAAATTCCTACACTTATCTGCTATGTGTTGTTGGATATTCATTGGTTCTCTTCGCCAGTTGTGTTCTGTCTGTTCTGTGTCCCCCAATAAAAATAAGTGCACTAATGAGCTGATAAAATAAAGGTAGCTGTGTTATTAAAAATACATGTATCTAATAATTTTCTTGACAAAAAATCTGTTTAACCTAAAATTATCGACAGACTGTATTAGCATACACCATAACCAATTTTTGCAATGGAAAATTAATTATTATATTATTTTCAACATCAAGCACTATTATTAACAATTAGGGCCTGCTTGGGTTATAGATTATGACAATGGTACATGAGATAGATAGATAGATAGATAGATAGATAGATAGATAGATAGATAGATAGATAGATAGATAGATAGATAGATAGATAGATAGATAGATAATTTATTAAAAATATCACATAAGCAGTTAAAAACTGAATTGCGTGATTTTACAAAAAGGAAAAGAAATTAAGAAGTATATATAAATATATAACTAACAATATGAATAAAATTATATAACTAAAATTAAGGAAATAAATTTATTTTTACAAACAATCGTATTAAACTATTGTTCGTTGTTCATCATATTCACTGAAGCTGGAATGAAAGTATTGGAAAACCTATTCGTCTTACATTTCAAATAGTTAAAATGTCTAGGCCTTCTAATATTGTACCGATTCGAATGTCTACATGGAATAAGATGTGCCAGTTTGTGTTGTGGATTTAGTCTCGCCTCGTGAAATAGTTTCCTACAAGCAACCAAGCGTCTATTATATAGGTAATCCAATCCAGATAACTCTAGACTAACGGTGTATAAGGCGTGCCAGGAAATATGATCGAAAGTATACGCTTCTGGATACGTTCAATGGCGCTGGAGAGATAGTCCGGGAGGGAAAAGTGGTATACTTGGCAACTGTATTCAAGAACAGGTCTAATACAGGTAGTATAAAACATAACGATGTCAGAAACTGGAACTTTTAGCGCGTTTTAGTTGGATTATAAAATAAAAACGCTTATTAGTTTTCTAAATTATATTGGATACATGCTCATTCCTCCTTAAATATTTAATGGACCTTAAATATTTAATGAACCCTAAGCGTGATCCACAGTATCAAGATTACTATTGTTAAGGCTCACTCTTGGGAAAGTGAGGTTTGTTCTTCCAAAGTAGATGTCAAGTTTCTTTGCATTTTGAAGTATTAAGTTGAAGACGATCCTCATCTGACCACATCTGGACGTCGCTAGCCATTCTTTGGATGGTACTTATGGTGTTCTTAGGTACTATCTCTGAAATTGTAGTGTCGTCAATGTATTTCCAAGTGCTGGTATAATCGAGCTTGAGGTCATTAATCATGAGTATGAAGAGCCACGGACCCAGTTTTGTTCCCTGAGGAACACCAGAGGGGACTCCACGCCACTCCAAATAACAATCTCTACAGAGTTTTACTCTTTGCGTTCTATTCATCAAAAAATCAATGACCCAGTTCTTCACAAAGCGAGGAATGTTAAGTTGGACAATCTTTATTGTAAGGATACGATGGTCTATGAGGTCAAAGGCTTTACGGTAGTCAAATAATAAGACTCGAATAGCTGCTCCGGTGCCGTCAGTAGCCATGAGTGCACCATGCTGATAAGTGCTAAGGTTGCCGAGGAATGTGGTATACCGCCATATTGGTCAGGATCGATAATAATGTTCAAAATAGCAGGAGCAATATACATCTCGACCATAAATTCCTCTGCTACTTTAGATAATACTGGAGTGAGTGATATGGGTCTGAAATATTTATTTATATCCAGAACAGGTTTTTCTTTCGAAATTGGAGTAATATCGGCACGTTTCCATGCTTCTGGGAGAGACTGTTCGAAATATGAAGCATTCAATATATTTGATATCGGCGAAGAAAGGATATCGGCATATTCCTTAAGAATCCATATCGGAAAACTATTTGGTCCTTGCGCTTTGGACGGGTTAAGAACTTTCAACTTGTTGTAGACAGACTCGATAGTAGCGATGTTGGTGTTCGTAGGGGTAGAATCCTGGGGTTTATCTTGCAACAAAGCTGAAAGATCGTTTTTGGTTAAAGGATTATAATCTTTCATTGGCTCAAGGAAGTTATTGTTGATCAAGTTGGCTATGGATTGAGGTGACAGATTTTCTATGTTCTCTAACTGTAGCTGAGAAAATAGGCATTCTGGCCCTCTGTTGATTTCATACCAGAAATGCGCTTGACTTCGGACCACCATTCTTTAGGTTTCGATTGCTTCAAAATGCTGACTTTAGAAGCATAATACTTGGCTCGACAGGATTTTCTTGTACTATTGACTTTATTACCATAGAACTTGTAAACCAAAGTATTTCCAGAAGTAAAGGCCGTTTGTCGTTGTTTAATGAGATGTTTAAGGTTTTACGCGTAGATCACTAGTAGCTCAGCAATCATAATGTCTACTTTAATAGACCACTAGTTGGTTGATACTAATATTACTATTAGTATATAGCAATTTCATTTCAATAGTATATTACTATTTAACAATTAGACAACGAGAACGAGTTGTCTATTTAACAATTAGACAACGAGTCCGAGTTGTCTAATTGTATTAGTAGAAACAAATTGGTGGACTATTACAAATCATGCATTTTCCAAAAAATAATCCAAAAACTCATCTGAAACCTCCCCGAAACGAGAGTTTTCTGCCATTGTTTTGAGTGCGTTTCCCAAACATTGTCTATCACGAATAGACAACGGTTGAGTAGCCAATCAGAATGCAGCATTTCTAATAGACCATGGTCAGTTTCTACTAAGAGCTCATAGACAACGAGGGCGAGTTGTCTAATTGTTTTAGTATCAACCATAAACAACCTTTCAAACATTTTTAAGTTAGTTTTACCTTTTTGTTTGTAGAAGTCTCCCCATTCAAAATGTAGAGTTGCTCGATGACAAATGATATAAACATTCGCTCACAAAAAACGAGATTGTAATTACTTTGCTTCACATTTGGTATAGATATACTCCATAGGCATAAGCGAATTCATTTTCTTATTCGAAAATGTCAAATTGAACAATTTTCCTTTACTTTCCGGCCAATATTATCATCACTCGTATATAAATTTTAGCGGACGCCATGTTTGGACTAGATTCCAGGTTTGGCTGTGCAGCTTGAATATGTCGTGGCTTCTGATTGGTCAGAATAGACATATTCCAACATAAGAAGGTTTGTGATTGGGTAACGCTACTCACCGTCTATCACCAATAGACAGCGAGTAGCTCAGCCAATCAGAATGCCGAATTTGTAATAGACCACTAGTTGGTTGATACTAATAGTATATAGGCATTTCAATACTACCAATACGCAGGACAACACTTTTAGTAACCTAATTATACAACATTTGGTCAATCTTAATAAATGAAAAAAGTCACTCCTCCACAGCTTTTACTGCTGATACTCTGATATATTATTATTTTCTTTGCTTAACGTAAAATGGCGTTTAAACGCTTAATACTCCTGCTGTAACTAACAGTTCTGGCTAATATTTAATTGAAAATAATTCGCCGGTGTAATTTTCTTTTTATTTCTCGGTAGATAGCACAACGATGAAACCTGACGTGCAAGCAAAACAGTGTAAGTCAATAAGGATGGTGTTATGAATGTATAGATAAGGAAAGGAAACTGTTCAAGTTTATCCCTTTTAAGAATCTCCCGAAACCAAGTGCAAAAATGTGATTGGCAAGCTGTCTTCTTATGGGTGTATATATATATATATATATATATATATATATATATATAGTACAATATCTACAGACACGTGTTTCGCTGTTCCACAGCTCATCAGTGTAGCTTGGTACAATCTAGATATGGGCATGAGTACCAATTATACACAAACGATTGCCAGTGACAACCGCTTGTGGGATAAACAGCGGTTCATGCGCACATCCAGAGAGCGTGAAGCGGTATAGGGCCAGACTGCTCAAACTACCACAAGGGTAGTTGGCGTTGCATTATCGCTAAAGGACACCTACACCAACTTCACAGAGTTCTCAACAACAGCGAAGTGAAGGAGCGTAATAGTACAATATCTACAGACACGTGTTTCGCTGTTCCACAGCTCATCAGTCATATATATATATATATATGTACTGTTTACAAAACGAGTTGGAGGGCTTTATCGGTGTATAAAGACGCGAGCCGAAGGCGAGCGGCTTTATACACCGATAAAGCCCGATAACGAGTTTTGTAAATGGCTTCAAAAACGTCCATTAATTAGTATTTATCTATTGTGTGAAATTATTTAGCAATGCAAACGAGGGACACGCTGCAGTGCGTTTGTACTGCTGCTTGTGCCGCAGCATAGTTTTGCAGTATAATTGTGAGATGAAGCGCTTCAGGCTGGCTGAATGAGTGTTCTATCAAATTTAAAGACACTGATGTTTTATTAATGAGTGTTCTATCACATTTAAAGACACTGATGTTTTATTAATCAGTTCTGTACTATACATGGTAGAAACATTGATTAAAGATGCATTTCTTTTGTGTTTTCTTCATGCATTATTAATGAGTTTTTGAAATATATATATATATATATATATATATATATATAAATATATATATATATATATATATATATATATATATATATATATATATATATATATATATATATATATATATATATATATATATATATATATATATATATATATATATATATATATATATATATAAGCCGTACATAGTGGGTCCCAAGTCCACAGTTACCATAAAGCCATTATGGTGATAGCCGGTAGGGCACATTGTATACTTTCATGTATATATTACGCTCACTGCTCATGCGGTTTGAGCACTCTTATGGATTGGGTGGAGAGTCTCTCTCAATGAGACGTTTACTGTTTGCATTATGCATTGCTCACTGCTCGCAGTTTGAGCACTTTGGTGACTCCACAATGCAATCCTACAATGTGTAGCCGTACATAGTGGGTCCCAAGTCCACAGTTACCATAAAGCCATTATGGTGATAGCCGGTAGGGCACATTGTATACTTTCATGTATATATATATATATATATATATATATATATAATATATATACTAAAACGAATGTGATGTTGTTCACGGAACGTTGAAAGTGCTCAATACCATAACGGTTGAACAATATAGTGAAAGTGGTCTTACCTCAAAATGATAAAAGCTTTTATCATTTTGAGGTAAGACCACTTTCACTATATATATATTATATAATATATATATATATATATATATATATATATATATATATATATATATATATATATATATAATATATATATATATATATATATATATATATATATATATATATATATATATATATATATATATATATATATATATAATATATATATATATATATATATATATATATATATATATATATATATATATATATATATATATATATATATATATATATCTATATATATATATCTCTCTCTCTCTCTCTCTCTCTCTCTCTCTCTATATATATATATATATATATATATATATATATATATATATATATATATATATATATATATATATATATATATATATATATATATATATATCACTGCTTGCAGTTTGAGCGCTCTGGCATGGTTTTTGATGTCCCACATTTTGTGTGACATCAAGGGTGACTGTTAATAGCAGTTATCTTCATCCTGCTCATCAGCACTACACTGCTGAGGCCCAAAAGGCCGAAACGGTACCGTCTGTAGTTATATATATATATATATATATATATATATATATATAATATATATATATATATATATCATATATATATATATATATCATATATATATATATATATATATACATATATATACATATATATACATATATATATACATATATATATATTATATATATATATATATATATATATATATATATATATATATATATATATATATATATATATATATATATATATATATATATATATATATATATATTTATTATATACACAAGCTCTGGATATGAGCTATTCTGCAATCTGATTGGTTCCTCTACTAGTAGGCTATCAGCTCATATCCTACTAGTAGAGAAATCTAGCAAAATGGTTGCCAGATTTGCAGAATTAAACGAAGAAGAAATTCAAGTTTTACTGGGAAATAGTACACCAAAATGCACACAGAAAGCAACCAAATTCGGAATGAAAGTATTTGACGGTAGATAGAACAACTAGATTATACAAAAGCTCTCCAAATTTCATATTTTTAGAAAAACAGCGACGTTTAAAGTGGCGTTGCTAGAAATATTTTTGGCCTTCAAAAAATTAAATTTTAGCGTTTCTACTTG
The DNA here is from genome assembly GCA_035772405.1 of Chrysogorgia sp. JL179-B06. Taxonomy (NCBI): domain Eukaryota; kingdom Metazoa; phylum Cnidaria; class Anthozoa; order Scleralcyonacea; family Chrysogorgiidae; genus Chrysogorgia; species Chrysogorgia sp. JL179-B06. Next base: position 607,549 of record JAYKKM010000473.1, read on the forward strand.
GTTTACGAATCAATGGTTTTCGAGTTCAAAGAAATTTGACAAGTACATAACAGAAATGTCCAAAACAAAGTTAAATTCTTGCATAATAAAGCAATTTCACATTTCTGCTAAGGCAGAAAGATGGCTTGTAAATAAAAACAACAATGAAGTTCATTAGAGCTGCCATTTAGATTTCTCAAAAAACGTCAAACAAAGGTTTTAGCACAATTGGTGACCTTTGCTGAAGTTAACCATATTCTTGAAGCTTTCGTCAAAGACTTGAGAAAGTCTGGCAAGATAGCTGGAGTAGTCTACAAAAAACCCATTTCAAAAGAGCAAAAGGCGCCCTAGGCAACACCGAAGATGAGTCGGAGTCCTACGGCAAAATCTTCCGTATTCGAGACTCAAGCATCCGCCCTGTCGAAACGATCCAAAAATACTTGAAGCATCTAAATCATGCCTGTGAAAGTCTCTTTCCGCGTCCAAATGATTCAAAATGCAATAAGTTTGATGTCAACATGAACGGGGTTCGGTATTCAAACATGGCAGTCGGCGAAGCTCCACGACAAAAAGTAGTGTTCAACTTTCACCATTGCAATGTGAACATTTACAACTGACGCTGAACTGTTTTTTTGATCGGTAAAGTGGTTTTGCAGAGCGAAACTTTCTTCGTTCAAACTGTTTATATTATACGAATGCCTTCCATGAGTGATTGATCGGCGTTTCACTTTCACGTGACATAATTTAATTATTCATATTTTGTCTTCATTACGCATGACGGATGTTGAGAGAAAATTTAAAAATCTATTCAATTACTTGTATAATATAAACTTGCAATTTTATGTTGTTCATATCCAGAGCTTGTGTATATAATAAAACAGTTATTCCACTCACTCTCGTCGTATATGGCTGATATATATATATATATATATGATTTAATAATAATTTGAAGCTGATCTAGATAAAAAACTTTATACAGAATTTTCGGCTACAGACTGTCAGTCTTCCTCAGTGACTAAAAAGCGCTATATTTACATAAAACGTTAAAACTTAGTGCATTTATACATTCTCAAAGCTATTAGTGCACCTATGGGATTTGAGCAGCGGTGTATAGTTCGTTGGAAATTCTTTTCTCTCGTTGATTGCGTCTTTGTCCAAAGTTGAGTGCCAAGACTCTAAAAATAATCGTTGTTCATAATTTGTTATTCCTCGTTCAAGAATTGTCCGCGTACTTAGGGTGGATATCATGTCCTGTCGTCTCAGCGTGATGCTTAATAGCAGACTCATTATAGGTTCGTCTGCCGGGATTATGTTCTTTTCCTCGAGAATCCCATGAACGTTTACTTTCTCCGACGTATGTAAAACGGCACTCTTAGCATTTGACTTTATATACGATGCCTGTAACTTTAAAATCTTCGATACGGTCCTTCGGTTTTTTGAAAATTTTTTTTTTAAATTTTTTTTTTTAAGGTTTTATAAAGTTTTTTATCTAGATCAGCTTCAAATTATTATTAAATCATGATGTCTACTGATCGCTCTTCAAACATATATGTATATATATATATATATATATATATATATATATATATATATATATATATATATATATATATATATATATACGAAAGTATACAATGTGCCCTACCGGCTATCACCATATGGCTTTATGGTAACTGTGGACTTGGGACCCACTATATATATATATATATATATATATATATATATATATATATATATATATATATATATATATATATATATATATATATATATATATATATATATATATATATATATATATATATATATATATATATATATATATATATATATATATATATATATATATACAGTATATACGTATATATATATATATATATATATATATATATATATATATATATATATATATATATATATATATATATATATATATATATATATATATATATATATATATATATATATATATATATATATATATATATATATATATATATATATATTTAACAATTATACCATGAGCTCGAGTCGTATATGAGCTCCTAGACAACGAGGCGCGAAGCGCCGAGTTGGTTATTAGTTCATATTCGACGAGAGCTAATGCTATAATTGTTTTATTATATAGCCAAACACTATTTCGAGGTTTCTTTATAAACCCCATCGATTTCAGCTTTTTTCGACCAAAAAGCATGCCGGCATCTTGTTTTTTCTCTACTGCTAGGATATGAGGTGATAGCCTAGTAGTAGCCGGAGTCAATCAAATTGAGAGATAGCTCATATCCTACAGTAGCTAGCTATATAATATAATATATATATATATATAGAGAGAGAGAGAGATAGAGAGAGGGAGTACATAAATATAAAACATATTTCCGTGTTCCCATATAGTTATAGAAACACTCGTTACAAACCGAAGGCTATTTCTCGGCGATCTGCCAAACTTCCATTCGTGTTTCTATAACTGATTGGAAACACGGAAAATGTTTTCAATTTCTTAAATAATATTAATATAATATTCTTTGGATATCACTTTCATCTGATAGGTTCGGAAAAATCCATGTTATTCGACAGAATATCTATCTGCGATTATGCTATTTCTCTGGGCGCACCTGACGATTTGACGGTAATAACAACATGTCTCTGGGTAAAACTACGCGAAGGAAAAGAGCAGCATTTCATATTATCCTATGCAGTAACTGGTCAGGACAACGAATTCTATTTATTTGAACATTCGCATGTCTTGGGTTTTGTATTAAAAGGTGGATCGACCATAAGGTAACAAGTATTACCATCACCATCCCCGTCGTCATCTTCGTCATCATCTTCACCATCTTCATCATATTATACACACAACGATAATATTCATAGTTTTGGTTTGTGTAATAATCTTACGTCATAATGTAGTGACGTAACGCATGATTAGCGAGATTAGTAGATTAGCGTGCGAGTATATGTAAACTACAGTAGTGTGTTGTGGATAAATACTAAAGAATATTATAGTTTATTTTATTAATGGAGTTAAATGTGAATGAGTTGAATGATGAATTATGCAGTAAAAACCAGTTTACTACTGGATTACCTAAAAACCTTTATTTTACCAAACTAGCCGTTGATACGTTCTTAGTTATTTGAAATATATAACTTTTTGTTGAGGAGAATGGAAGATCACAAAATTTGGGTTATCTCATTTAATACTTTATGATTTTATGATTGTATTGTGTAAATATGATTATCAAAGTGCTTATATCTCACGTTTGGGGATTTTATATATTCGTAATATTTGGGTCTTCCTGAACAAAATCATCATAGGATAGGATAGGATAGAAACTTTATTTAAAGAGGGTTACACTAAATAGTACAAAGTACTAACAAACTTGTGGCCCTCGAAAAATTTTACAAAATGAAAATGTAATATGTGTATATACCTATATATATGTACAAAAGTATAAAAATATAAAAATTAATGACTAAATTACATGAAAATGTTAATATAATGATACAAGGTGAGGTCTTAATTACATGACAGTTGAAATACACTGTGTAAAGTTAAAAGTTAAAATCAGAAAAAGACGTGAATTGCTTAAATTCTTTTTGGTAATCACGAAAACACCTATACAAAGACTGCTTAAAGAAATTAAGGGAGCCAGATGAACGCAGACTAAGTGGCAGTTTGTTCCAAATGTTAATAGCGGTAACTGAAAAGGTTCGGCCAGCTTCTGTAACTCTAGTGAATTTAGGTGTTATTAAGCTCAAATGAGCGCTGCGTGTGTTTCTAGAATGTTGCTGACTATTTAATTTTAAGAGTTTGTTTAAATACTCAGGAGTATCATTAACAGTACGTTTGTATACTATTATACATTTTCTAATGTCCGACTCTACATAAAAAGGTATCCAACCAAGTCTGTTAAATAAATCCACAGAGGAATGACATGGTTGAGCATTAAGGATAATTCTAGCGCAGCGTTTCTGAAGTTTGAATACTTTTACGATATTGTTCTTACTACAGTTTGTCCAAGTTGGGCTACAGTAAATAAATAAGGGTTTGACAGGGATACAATTCTCACGAATAGTTTGTATATATTTACATATGTAAGCCGTACATGGTAGGACTATCTCCTTATAAGGAAGTAAAAAGTCGTTTTGGGTGATCCTTTTGAATCGGACAATTTTGGCATAAACGCTATAGCCACCATTGGCAATTTGTCAGTGACCTGACGAACTACATAAAGAGGTTTTTTACGAAGGGTATACAAGTTTGCGTAATATAATAGGTACATGTGTTATGTATTTAGAGTCGCTAATTCCAAATCTGTTTTCACAATTGAAAACGGTTAAATATTGATCGAGATAACGAGAAGAACTGGACGCAGACGCGGCTGGCTGATTGCCGAATAATTTATTAATTTTTAAGTACATAAACCGTTTTTACGAAGGCTATACACGTTCTTGTAATATAATAGACACGTATGTTATGTATTTTGACACGGTAATTACAAAACTGTTTTCATAATTGCAATCGAGTAAATATTGGCCGAAGTAACGTTCAAAATCTACATACAGTACTGCCTAGAAATAACCTAACAGAAACCGCGGCTAACCGGGGTTCGTCCGCGGTTCAACCGAAGTCGATACTCGGTTGATCCGCGGTCCAACCTCGGTCGGTCCGCGGTTCAACCTCGTGTAACCTAACCGCAATATTAACCGCAATCGTATTTCGGAATATGTCGTTTATTTCCGAAGTTTGGCGTCGTTTGACACATGGATTAAGTTCTGTTGCAGTTCGAAGAAATGGGAAAGTTGTCAAAATATGCTAAGTTACGGCAGCGATGTAGAATATTACTTATTTCAGAATATAATATCGTTTGCTATGAATTTGATAATATCGTTTGGGAGAACTTGTGGCAACTTAAAATAAATACGTGTGCGTTATCACAGGGAGCCGTAACGTGAAGCGAGTTTATTAGTGAAGCGAGTTTAACCGCAGTAAAGCGGGTTTGTTTTGTATTTTTTACACAAGAATTGTATTAAATCGCTATTAAAATGTTCTTACTTGTTAATTTTGTAGACAATCAGGACAAATTACAGGCAACCAGACCAGACTAAAGCCAATTGACTGTGCGTCTCGCGGTAGTGATTTCGGTAGTGATTTGTTTTGACTTCTAATGTAGTTGTTAGGAAAAATCTTAGCTTGAAAATCGGCTACATGATAGATTAAAGGTTAATGTTCACCGTCGTTTTGAAAATTTTGTAATTGAAAGCTGTGGTAACTTATATATTGGAAACATTTTTAGTGGAGACCTTTCGTATCATCTGTGCCCCGACTTGAGTCGACCACCGGAAGTTAATTAGTCAAACATATCATCTGTCAATCTTTTACACAAAATATATAATATTTTGTTAACATAGTTTTCTCCTAGAGTAGACTGCACCAGCGCTCGGATATATATAAATAACAAATAAACCCGCTTTATTGTTAAACTCGCTTCACTAATAGACGTTACGGCTCCCTGTGGCGTCACGTTACCCGCCTGGTTCATCACTCAATCGCTATTCAATCCAATAAAAACAGTCCGAAGACTTGCAATCTGCAGTTTAGCGGAAAAACTGCTTTGCTATAGTACACTGCTCAATCTTTAACGCTTGATGATTTTGTCGTCTTATATGACATGTTGCCATATTGAATCAATATGATTTGTCGAATTATCATAGTAAATAATGATCATGGCCCACAGGCAGTGAAAGGTAGCGAGACTCCAAATATATAAACACTCCAATTTAAAAGCTCTTGTTGTATGACTGTGTTTCTGGAGCATTCTAACTCGCACAATTAATTCAACAAACAAGTAATTTACGCCGGATATACGCGCGCCGATGTATGGTCACATATATGAATTATATCTTCGAATGCTGATAATTCTGACACTAGCACTATTGGGAACTAATAGTGCCATCAACAACACGACAATACATGCTTTGTGTCTGTCATGCAATATTTTAAATCACACTGAAACGATAAAAGCTATTGTTATGACTGTGTTTCTGGAGCATTCTGACTCGCACTTTTAATTCAACAAACAAGTAATTTACTCCGGATATACGCGCGCCGATGTATGGTCGCAGATATTAATTCTGACACTATTGGGAACTATAATGCAAACACGACAAGATATGCTTTGTGTCTGTCATGCAATATTTTAAATCATGCTGAAAAGAGAAAATATCTCGCGTTCGAAGTAAAGATGTTCTTGATCAGTCTAAAATATCTTTACGAACGGCACCGCTCAAGTCAGCCTAAATCGTTGCCGAAAAATCTTAACAGTTCACCACCTTTTCACTTTGCTATATATCCCAAACACTGTCTACGCAACATTCTACTTTTTTACTATTCTCGGATATTCTATCGCTGCGATATGCCTAACCATTAAGTAGTTTCGTCAAGGTCGCCATCACGAAATGGAAAGTAATTTGCTTCCTTTTTTACCGTCGATCAGTAACCATGACCTTACTTATTTTATCTAAGACCCGTTTTTCCAGTCGTATTACTTTAAATTTTAAAAGACATACTCTGATGGACGCCTAGGCTCGAAACGTTAGTATTTAGTTACTAAAAATATTGGCAATTTACTACCACCTTTTCACTTTGCAATTTGTCATTTACACTCGTTCTTAATAACGACACACAGCCATACATGTGGTTGAAGTAAGAATCAATAATATCATACAACTATAAATACGTGTACGCAACAACCACTCGCCCACCGTAATAGGCGATAAAAATCAATAACCCATTGATTTGCCAATCGAATGGACTTTATAGAAAACACTACATGTATCTCTCAGAGCCTTTAAACTATCAAGCTTGTGTTGTTCTGAATTTCATTGTTTCATAATTAGACATCAAACTAAATAACGAAATAACTCAAAGTGTTTACTTTTTTGGGGTGCATTATTATATGCATTATTATATCAACCTGCAATGATTAAGATTTGTTTGATATGTAAAGGCCGGCCTTTAAGGCTTTAAAGGATCCGGATCCTCACTGTGATGTCACACTGTATAATAACTTACTGAAAATGCATGTATATATATCTTTGGGATTATTCAATCAAAGCACTCAAAACTCAAAGCGTACAAAAAGTATCTCGCTACTGACAATTAATCATTTTGAGGCTGCTACATAACGTGTCTAGCAGGTTTTGCTATATATAATACAGGGCATCATTTTTCACATTATTATAAATTCTAGTTAATATTTGTTACTATTATTAAGTACAACATTATTTGTCACTATTATTATTAAGCAAAAACTTGAGTAAAAAAGTGCCAACAGTTTGCCTGTTATGCATTTTGAAACATTTTTCTATACCGTTTATAATCTCTCCCTCTCAAAACCCCTTTGGAAGTAAGTTGTATAATCCCAGGGCATATAAACAGATTCTATGGCATATATCTTCTTCTGTTCAGGTTTATAAACATTATATACCGCACCTTCAAAAAATACTCTGAACACATTTGCTTAGTTTTTAATGTATCGGGACATTGCTCCTTTATCAAAATGACACATTAGTTACAAAAGCGAAGCCCTATTTATAACAGATTACAAGACGATGATATTCAAAAAAGTCTCTCAGGTTCAGTTCCATGGGAATAAAGCTGTTTAATTTATATGTCCAGAATCATATTTTATTGCCCCAATTTAAAAAAATGCACATATAAATGCTCTTGTGGTACATGCCCAATTAGTGTGTTGCCAGATTTGTTGATGAAGGTAATACTTTTAGTTCGAGTGATCACACATATTATATTAATTTTACATTTGATTGTTTGTTTGTAAGAAATGTAATAAAATCTATGTTAATAAAATCTACTTTATATATCCTTCAGAAAGCACTTCAACAAGAGTAGCTTAAATATATATATAAAACAGGCATTGCATATGCAGTTCTATTCCAAGGACAAAAGTGTTTCCCCAGAAACACTAAGTGGAGGCCAGGCCAGGCATAACATGTGTAGGTCTATAAACCTGTACAGTGCATGTTTACACTACTCAAATGTACAAATGCCTTTATGCCCATACAAAAATTAAAAGAACAACATTGTCATTGATGCAATGCATTACAGTAAATTATATCACATTATCACGACAATGATCAAGGGTGCACTTCACCTGCTTGTTGGTTGAGCTGACACATCCATGCAATATATCTAGTATTATAAAATAATCGGAAGTAAATGAGCGACAATTAACACGCTGTCTGATTGAGATAAAAAACTGTGTCATAAGTCAATATTAAAGCATACAGTGCAGCTAAGCTGACGTGTTCCTCGCGTAGATTTTGTCGTTTTTGACGTAGTGTAAATCACAAAAGGAAGTCAAAGAATACCTGGATACAAGACTAATCAAGGTACTAACACAAGAGAATGTTTTAACTGCAACGTTGAATACATTTTCCTCGCTAAAATCGCTAACATGTTTCCTAGCAACGCACATAGCAACGCCGCTTATAACAGTTAAATCTGCATTTTTCATGAACTTTTAGTGTTAATTTAATGGTGTTATTTTATAAAAGGAATAAAAAACTTTGTCTTGTGTGATTATCGAGTTATAATGGCACTGGAGAAGTTAGTAAAACACAGTGGCGAAGCTGGTCGTAGCAACTGGTCATGCTATGCTAATTACAATATATTTCTAAAAATCTGAATATGTAAATGTTTCAAAATTTGCATGGCTAACCTAATATCATCAAAACCCTAAACCTAACCTTAAATCTAGCCAAATTAATAACCCTAACCCAAAAAACTATGCAGAAAAGGCAAATTAATTGCTCAACACAGACTCGCAGACGCAGTGTACTATTATTATCCATTATTTGAGAAATTATTAATTTATTTACCTTTAAATTGTGTCTGTTCTTGCCCGTCAACACTGCAGTCTACAATTACGGCTTGAAATCATCTGATAAAGTCTGTATAATTTGATGCTTTAGTCCAGAGGTTCTGCAACTTCTAGTACGCCGCCCGCCGGCTCCGAAAACCCAAAGCCAAAAAAAAAACGCTTTCGGTTTTCGGGGGGGGGGGGGGGGGTGGCGGCGTAAAGGTACGTTTGTCGCGCTGACGTCAATTTAAATGCCAAATGTAACACGTACCATGGTACGTACGTCCCAATCACAATTCCTAACCCTAATAATCCTAACTTAACCCCTTGGACTGCCAAATTATCCCTCTCTAACCCCAATTTTCCTTTGTTACTACGGCAACAATAAAGGATCGTTTACCATACATACAAATATATATATATTCCGACATAAAGGCTACTTTCACTTCCCCTTGCATAAAAAAGCGCGGGAAAAAATTCCGTCGAGATTAGCACCCTCGCCCCAGGGCCGAACCGGGCGAGGGGATAAAGAATGTAGTTTGACCAACTCAGACAAAACACTCTTAAAATAATGTATAAATCACCGTTTGCCGACACATTAGCGTCCAGAATACTCATTGAATAAAATAAAAATGATTCAATTCATTTGCTTTCGTGTTCTTACGATCGGGCGAGATCGGAATCCGAAGTGTACGGTCGCCAATACTCTTGCGGTTGCATGTGTCGACCGCAACCTAACCGCAATCGAACGGCAAACGAACCGCAACCGCAGTGTTAGGTAAATTCTAGGCAGTACTGTACGAAGAACCGGCCTTGGGATTTGTTATCGATCGAGACACACGCGGTCTGTGCACTGGGGACCATGGATAGGAAAAATAAACTCTAGTGGTGTGGTGGGAACTAGTGATAGAAAAGGCGAGCGAGGGGATTATTACGGATTCGTATTGCCAGTATATATTGTCAGCGGAACATTTCATCTTCATGCACTTTTTCGCTGTGAAAGTTACCAGATGTGATTTCATAAGAGGCATTCCAAACCGGTTTTCTTATAAACTTACCACAAAAATGCCTATTGTGACATCACATCCGATAACTTTAACAGCAAAAAAGTCTATGAAAATGAAATTTTCGGCTGACAAGATATATTATGATTTTTCCCAGGAATATTACGAATATGTAAAAACCCCAAATATGAGACATGACAGGCACTTTAAAGCAATCATTAACTATACCACGAATACCATAATAGTGCAGCTGTTTAAGGGCAACAATTTAGTTGAATTGTGCGTTTTGCGATAAAGACCCTTAGTAATTCTAGGTATTGAGGCATCACAGCAAACTCTTGTAACAGGAATAAACCTGTTTTGATAAAAATGCTGATCAGCATTTTTTGCTCTTACATGTTCAATGAATAATGTCGGTATTAGCCGCTATTAATGTTATATAGAATGTTTTAGAGATGCAAACGATGTTCAGGAAAATATGTTACCTTAGAGAAACTAATGTCATGCAGCTTGTAGCAGGAATAGATTTGGTTTGGATGAAAAATGCTGAGTCGACATTTTTATGATCGGTCTTTCCTATCGTTCTTACAATTGACTTATCAAAAAATCTGCTGTGAACATCTTTGTTTATCCGACGGATTTTAGTGTTTACTTGAACATTTTTATTTATTTTTATTTATTTAGATTTGCCACTCGTGTTATGATTAAAGTAATTGATATGCAATATTGTAGAACAGCTTATGCCAATTACTTCAGATATTAAGCGCAATTTAATTGAGAAGATGTTGCCAACATGGTAAGAAACAAAATTGGGCCGAGTTTGGTTCCGTGAGGGATTCCTGCCGACACCCTTCCCCAGGCAGAAAAAGCTTTTCCGATCTTCACAGACTGACGACGATTTGACAAGAAGGTGAAAATCCAAATCAAGTAACTCCGAACACCGATTTGGATCACCTTCTGAATAACGATGGTGTCAAGAAAACATATTCTGAGGTACTGGGCTTGGGTGTCTAATGAGGAGAGCCGAATGAAACATGTCTAGCAAGCAATAAGTTGTACAGGTTCGATTAAGACAGCCGAACTGGTTCGGGTCTATTTTATGTATCATGTCGTGTATCATCCATTTATCACCACAAAGTCCTCAAGGACTTTGGATACGGTTGAGGTAAGGGCCATAGGGCGAATCTCATCTTCATCACTGACTGGGTGGAACATTTCATACTTCTTTTCATACTTCTTGCGGAGGAAGTAGTGAGCATTGCTGTTCCAAGCAAAGACGTGTACAGGTAACAAGGTAACCAAGTAATGAGCAATCAATCAAGACAGACCTTGAGCCGTCATACCGTGTAGTCACGAAGAAGCTAACACTCGGATTTCTTGCATGTTATTATTGTTTCCCAACAACACCAGCAAGTAATAATAAGGACGATTGATATATATGGTTTTGTTATTGTTATTGCTATGTTGCAGATGCAGAGAATCTCACAGAATGAGGTCGGGCGTGCGTTTGGCACAGGGGAGCATTTTAAGTATTATACCCAATATCCACAAAATCTCCAGTTCATTTCATCCACATAAGAGCTTGGCTTCGCTAGTCTTCCACGCCTTCACAGGCTGCAATACGGTTTCGTCAATCTTTGCTTGTAAAAGCAAAAATGCATGGAACACATGGATTGTTTTTCGCAGATCGTTCTTAGAGATCGTCGCTGCGTCCAATGACTTATCTGATGACTGTACCAAGAATATCAAACGATTCGTTGTATTGTCATGTTATATTGTTGTACGATCGAGGAAGCGAGTTGATCTCGTCGATGAGACTTGACAACAGATGTTCTTCCAGGGCTCCCGTACTCTGGATCGGATTCCACCAACATGTTGCTCCGAGGAAGCACCTACTCCGTGCATCGTACCAATGTGGCCATGTATGGGGCCAAGTCCACTTGACACTGCCAATGGCTTCTAAGTACAGCTGAGTGGGGTTGGAAGAGAGTTGATTCATGGAAACCTCTATGGGCAACCTTGTTGCAATCTCAGCAAAGTTGCTATGAGCTTATCCGCTGCTCCTACAAAAAAGCCTGCAGAGGGTTGTGCAAGTGTTCAATAGCCAACCTGCAGTCTAACCCTAACCCTGTGTATTTGTGGAGGAAGCTGCTACAGCTATGTAAGATAATATTAATATTCAGACCTAAATAAATTTTGGTTAGACATTATTTAAAGTGGCACTCTATTCTTTGAAGTCAACACTACAACCAGTCAGATAAACAAAGATGTTCAGAGCAGATTTCTTGATAGTCAATTGTAAGAACTATAGGAAAGAGCGATCATAAAAATATTGAGTCAGCATTTTTCATCCAAACCGGTTTATTCCCAAACTGCATGAAATTAGGACCTCTGAGGTGACATATTTTCCTGAACACCGTTAGTATCTCTATAAAACATTATATAAAACACCAATAGCGGCTAATACCGACGTTATTCACTGCAAATGTAAGGGTAAAATTGCTGACTCAGCACTTTTATCAAAACCTGTTTGTTATTATTACAGGAGTTTTCAGCGATGCCCCTTTATCCATAATTACTCGGGGCCTATAGGTCTACAAACGTGAGAAGTTTCATGCTTTTGTCCTTATTTTTTGCCTTAACAGCTGGACTATAACATTCTAATTTTTGCACCAGAATGTCAGATTCACAAAATCAAAAACAGTAGTGATTTAATTCCACTGAGCCAGGATTTTGCGGTGTCCCAATATATTTTTATTTGTTGTTATTTTTTGTAATGGCGAAATTAATAAATTAAAATTGAAATTTACAGTATTGTGTAAAAAACTGCAACCAGATTTTTGTATTGTTCTTATTCAGGACTTTGCTACAGTATAATTATAAAAACTGATTTTTAAAATTAAGAACCTATTTCAAATATTTGGCTTAAAATGGTTCTTATTTATGGCCCAGAAATTCAAATTTCAGCTTGAGATTCTTATAGGTGAATGGTTCTTGTTAGGGGGTGGTTACTGTAATTCAATAAATATTATTTTCAATTTAGAAATTTATGTTTTTCGTAACTTTTGAAATATATTAGAAGCAAAGTTACAATCCAGGATGGAGACTGGCACGCAATTTGTTGGGTATGGTCAAGCAATAAAGGACAGTACAAACTTTACAAAGATGGCAGAGTAGCACTTAATGGAAGTGACTTAAGGCGTGGTGAAAAAATATTGGGAGGAGGACAATGGGTTTTGGGTCAAGATCAAGATACGGTCGGTGGAGGGTTCAAAGCCTATCAGATGGTGCAAGGAGAGATGACCGAGGTTAATATCTGGGATAAGGAGCTTTCTACTGAAGAGATTCTGGAGTTTTCTACAAGCTGCCAGTCTAAACTCCAGGGAAACATGAAATCGTGGAATGATTTTATGGCGGGAGTTGAAGGAGGTGTAAAACTGGTGGATAGACCAGCTTGCTGTACGCCAAAGGTTTAAATATGGATGTTATATACGTAGAATGTAAAACAGTCGGAGATGTGAAATAGCGGCGTATTATATTTTATTAATCGTGACCGGGCAAAATCTTAGACTTTCTTGCAATTGGAATGTCTGCATAACCGGGCGTTATTTTGCAATATTTGACCACGGTCACGGAAATTATTTTATGGAAATGTTGCTTCGTTTTTAACAGGAAAATTATTACACATAATTTGATTCAATTAACTTGGAAATAACTTCATTTTACAAAAAACTAAATATTTTGGGGTTTTTCCTTTTCTTATCCAAATAATGTAGTTTTACCAACCTCAAGTAAATCAAGTCTTTTATCTCATTGATTATGCCTTGGCTCATGAGCGCGGTCTTAACGCAACTTTTCTGTAATATCTGATTGGTTTCTTAATGGTCTTTATACAAACCAGCAAAGACCGGTCATTATAAAACAGCTAAAATGTTTTAAAAAATTGCGAAAAAATGAGGAAATTTAAAAGAACCTTCTTAATCTCTTTCCGTCGTTCTTTATGGTAAAATCATCCCGCACTTGGTTTCGCACAAACTATACTGAAAGAATGTGGGATTGCCTTAATCGGTCAATAAATCTTTAATAATAAATATGTTTAGTAGATCTGTATAGAAAAATATTTGCTCTTGGTCTCGCAAACGGCCCTCGGTCTCACAGACAACGTTCAACCCAAGTCCTCGGGCAGTTTCTGAAACTTCGGTAAAATATTGTACTATTCGGACTTCGCAATTGGAAAATTCCATGCATACAATATAAGCATCACTAGAGGAAGCTGCTCCATTTCCAGTGGCGGTTAGTTAGAACACGTTACGTGATAGGAGAAGCGTTTGATTTATTAATTAAAATAATAAATTGTTGTGATTGTAATAATAATGAGTAATTGGTATGTCGGCCTCTAATAACAATATCATATTTAGCTTGTGCGTGTTTCCTTCATTTCTATATCTGTAATATCTAATTAATAAAACCTTTAACACATATTTGCTAGCCAGGGTCAGTCTGGATGTTTTCTGATACGTTGAGTTAAATAATATTGTGCAGTTAATCGCCTGTTTGGGGATCGTCAGTGCGATGAAGCTGATGACCTAGCACATCCAAATAAATATGTGCTAGGTCTTCAGCATTTTCGCGCTGACGAGCCCCAAACAGGGTGAAACAGCTGTCCGCGATTGCTGATTGACCTAGACACTGCTCATCTAGTTGTCAGTCCACTCAGTTAAAATTGTTTTTTGCAGTACTGAGTGGATTATGAGGTAAGACTTTTTGATGATATGTGTTTCAGAGCAGTGTACCCCATCTTTAAGAATGTGATGTTTATATATATATATATACTGTATATATATATATATATATATATATATATATATATATATATATATATACATGAAAGTATACAATGTGCCCTACCGGCTATCACCATGATGGCTTTATGGTAACTGTGGACTTGGGACCCACTATGTACGGCTACACATTGTAGGATTGCATTGTGGAGTCACCAAAGTGCTCAAACTGCGAGCAGTGAGCAATGCATAATGCAAACAGTAAACGTCTCATTGAGAGAGACTCTCCACCCAATCCATAAGAGTGCTCAAACCGCATGAGCACACTGTAAAAACTGATTGGTTAAAATAACCAAAAAAAAAAAGTCATTCTGAATGAGTCTGAGAGAACCAGTTAAAAATTGGTCATTTCAACCAATTGATATTATGGTCGAAATGACCAAAAATTAAAAGGTTAAAACAACCAATAGGTAATTGTTGTTCTGACCAATTAAATGGTGGTTGTTTTAACCACGTTACCTTGGTTACAGTAACCAATATGAATTGGTTAGTACCAATATATAATGGTTGTTTAAACCAATAAAACATTGGTCACTGTAACTATTAAATATTGGTCACTGTAACTATTAAATATTGGTCACTAACTATTAAATATAGGTTAATTTAACCAATATTCTTGCTATAGTAACCAATATCAATTTTAAGTTGGTAAACATTTAAATCATGGTAGTTTCAACCAATTTGGATATTGGTCACATTGGATTAATCAACCTCAATGTACTGTTAACTACGAGCTATCATGCAATAGACTACAAAGTACTTTATGACAAAAACAATGTATTGCAGTATTGAATAATCTAGGTTTCCTTCAACAAAATTCTAAACACATGTATACTAGCAGACTAGCTTAATACTTAAAAAGGTAAATAACAATTTTGAAAGACTTAAATTTGATGTCAAGTATTCCTTCAGTGATGAGGGATAAGAAATGTATCTCCTTCAATGTCCCAGTTGACAACAATTTAGGGGAAGAACATTGCTACACTTTCAAACCAATATCTTCTTCGTTATCATCCTAAAATTAAAAAAATATGATTTAGTATGCAAGGAAGATTGATTCTACACAGTGAACAGTTTATAGGGTAACCATGCAGGTAATTGATAAAAGATGGTGCATAATGCAACTCTGGTTTAGAGTGAAAGTTTTCTATTGCACACTGGGGTTACCACCACTCTTTTACATACTGTATCTCTTAAAGTGCCTATACAGCCCTTTTGTGTTTTAGTTATCTGTATAGAGAATGAAAAAGTAGCTGATAAATTAATTTACAGTTTTTAATTTGGACTTTCCGTTTGGAAGATATCACTCTTTATACATTGCTATTTATATAAAAAAGCCACAAATTAGAAAGGCCTGGAACGAGCCACACTGTGACGTCATTTAAGAGACGAATGTGTGTTTTGCCTTGGGGAACTTGTAAACACTGTACTAAACACACTGCAAGATCTCTATGTGATATTCATATTTACTGTCTGCGTATCGTTCAAGTAAGGAATCGTGCAAGTAAAGTATCGTTCAAGTAAATAATACGATGGACAGATATTTTTCTTTAAAATTCGCGTCATTAGAACATCCATACACTGCGTATCTGTCTGGCATGATTGAATAGTTCAACATAAACGATAAATTTTATAGTATAATCTGGGAATCGAGCTCGTTTGTCTACAAAGCTGGGAAGATCCTGGACTCATCTCTTAAATGACGTCACAATCTAGTTTCCAGACTCCAGAATTGGCAGAAATACGTTTTCGGTTTTTAATCGGAATTTGCTTACATTTCTTAATTTGGATGCAAAATATCTTCTAAACGAAAAGTCCAAATCAAAAACTGTAAAATAACTTATCAGCTATTTTTTGATCCTCCATACAGATAACTAAAAACGAAAGGGTTGTATAGGCACTTTAAGAAGAAGATGAACTCTAATGTGGTCAACACATAGAGTGGGTATCTCCCCACTTAAAAGTGTAAACAAATGGGGTTGCCACTAATTTATTGTGGGTATCTCTCCAAGAATAAAATAAAGTTAAGAGAGAAGTTACACAAATTAGTTAAATTCAGAGAAGTAGTGCTGTAAATTCATAATTAGCATTTTTAGCATATTTTATGACTCAGAAATTTGACTTAACTCGGACTCAGAATTGACTCGGTCAACCGACAAACTCCGTAGCCATGACATGCAAGCGTACACACATGACATGATAATGTCCCATGAAATTTGTGAATCAACCATGTGAATTGTTTATTGCTTGAATATTATTAATAACTGGTGTGATTGGTATATGAACACAAATGAAATGTAATATTTCTGCACAATGGTGACACATTGCCTAACTTGCATGGTATCATTCAAATATACATACATGAAGTTGCTGGCAATAAAGTTCTGGAGTTAAGCAGTTCACAGGATCAAATGGAAAGATTGTACTGTCACTACTTTCCCTCATCCTCCATCAGTGAGGTTGTTGTTGAAGGTGGTATGGAAGATAATTATGCAGGTACGGTGGTAGGCGAAGATGGAATAAGTGACGGTGCCACTGATTTGGGTGTAGAATTCATCTCATCTGTGAGAAAGGTGTTTCCTTGACAGTCTGTGAAACAAAAATTATACATTAGTATCTAGAGCTCAGTGTGGTTATGTAAATGGTTACAATACCAATACACCACCCAACTTTATTAGAAAGCACTTTGCTGCAACTCATGTGAGTTACAGCAAAGTGCTTTCTAATAAAGTTGGGTGGTGTATTGATATTTTTGTAGGTTATTCATGTTATGTAGCTGATACCAGTACGGTGGTATTAGTTTCGATGCTATACCGATATTTAAGAAATAGAAAACATTTTCCGTGTTTACATACAGTTATATAAACACGAGTGGAAGTTTGGGAGAACGAGAAATCATAGTGGGAACACGAGCCCGTAGGGCGAGTGTTTCCACGCGATTTTGAGTTCTCCCAAACTTCCACGATTGTTTATATAACGTATGGGAACACGGATAAAAATGTTTTCTATTTCTTTTATAAAATAACCCGTAGAAAGCAAATAAAATGTACAAATATCTTTTTTATCAACGTGTAAATTCTCCTTACTGCGTATGATGGCGCCGTGATGTCTAATTGATGGCGTACGATGGCTAATTGATGGCGTATGATGGCTAATTGATGGCGTAGGATGGCTAATTGATGGCGTATGATGGCTAATTGATGGCGTATCACGATGGCGTAATCCATCCATGTTATATAGCCTGATATAAACACGGTAACTGACCAATCACAGCGTGCGTAAGACACAACTTATTTTATAAAGCATTGTTGCACTAGCATGCTGGTAAGATAAACTAGTATTTATCTTACGATTATGATTTCCATCCCGGAAAGTCTCTTGCTATGATATTAAGGGTGTCATTGAATTATAAAAGTAAAACATTTAAAACAGTCCTGTTTCATTTTACCTGGGAAGGTTCTTTAAAAGCAGCCATTCCGGCCTCTCCGTAAGTGGATTATTTTAAAGTGCATATAAACCCAAATTCGTTTTATTCTCATTAAATTTGTCACGTCACCAGGATTCGAATGATATATATTACATCTTGTTTGAAGAAAAACTTATTTTGTTAGCGCTTGCCAAACATGCCAAAAAATACGAATTTTTATTGTTTCAAAAATCATGACCGGTAGTACGGGATCTGGGTACTAGTAGTGTTGTGACGTCTATGTAGTCACGCAGATTTTAGAACCATGTTCAAACATAGTAAACATAGTGTTTTCAATACGTTGTTGCTGGCTATTCCAATACATAATCTAGCGCTGAAAAGTTGGGAATACTTCATAAATTTATTTTGCTAACGATAAAGCGAAGAAACGAAGAAAACAATGGATGAATTCGTGAAAACTAAGAGAGCAAAGTCAAAAGTGGGAACCCACAAAGGAGTCGCGTATTTGTTCTATACAATTTTTGCGTCAGATGATTTTCGATTTTATAAGGCCTTGCCTGGACAGAAGATGAACTAGGAATTGCTGTGGTTCCAACAATCCATAGAAACGATCGAGGAGAAGCCGATGTCGAAAAGCCGAAAAGGAGACGCCGCCAGTTAGGAGATAAATATTATGCTCCCGCGCGATACATTTTATGCTTTTATATTGAGTATCATGTTTCCTGCGTGGGACTAGAAGCTTTTCGCGACGCTGTAATAAGAAACATTTAATTATTTTAGAGAACAAAAATAATGTAAGAGTCACAAGCGATCGATGAGGTTCAGACATAGCTTTCGGATGTTGAAAGTAGTTTTATAGTAACCAAAGCCGGCGAAGCGCAAACGACGCCTGTCTCGAGGTCTGTCAGATTCGGCTGAAAGCCTGTAACAACATATCTTCGTCGTCGTCTGGTCGACAACTTATCTTCTGTCGCTTCGCTCATTATTTCCACTTGATAATCGTATTCCGTGTTAAAATATGAACTATTAGACAAAGAATAACTCTCTGTCTGGTTTAGAATGGTGTAACGCAATCCAACAGCGTCACAAGAGTGAATATTTATGGTAAGGACCATGCCTTTTGAAACAACCCGTGGAGATAGATTTCACTTTGCAGCGGAGTCTTGAGTAGATGCGCACATACCATCATTCACAGAGTCACAAGCGGTCGATGAGGTTCAGCCTTAGCTTTCGGATGTTGAAAGTGGTTTTTATATCGAAGCCGGCGAAGCGCAAACGACGCTTGTCTGATTCGGCTGGATAACATATGCCTCATAATGGCTGCTACATACTGTCGACGCGGGCCACATCTTCGACGACATTATTCTCATCTTCTGTCGCTTCTCCCACTATTTCCACTTCATAATCGTATTCCGCGTTAAAATATGAACTATTAGACGAAGAAAGACTTCCTGAATTTGAATTTTACATCGACAATACGCTTCGACAAGAACAACGTTTCTTCACCTTTTTACTATGAAAACCATAGTAATTATCGGCCGGAAGTAAAACGAGTGACTACATAGACGTCACAAACAACTCTCGACCCAGACTCCGTACTACCGGTCATGAAATCAAAATATCCAACTTTGGGAGCTTGTAGAATCTTTGTTTTTCATTTTTACTCGATCAAATAATCTGTAAAAAACCTTCTATCCATCTCCTCTTTCGTTTGAGCCAGAAACGAATTTGGGTTTATATGCACTTTAACCCTTTATCCCCATAGCTTAACTCATCTCTTGTCATCTCCAACAGTTCAAAATCTATAAACTGAAAAAAACATATAAAAATACTTATTAATGGCATATACCTGTCATTCAACTATAAGGACATCCTGAGTGTCAACATGAATAGTAAAAAGACCAAAGTCCTTTTACAATCAATGATGACAAGGACGAAAGCTCAGCTAATAAAATGGGTGAAGTTTCATATAAATCCCAAAATGATGTCACACACATGTAGACTATGGGTAGTATAATTCAAAACTAAAATCAGCTGTTATTTCTAAAATAAAGCATTATGGTAAGAGTTAGGGTTAGTATTCGATGTAGGGTTAAGATTTGGGTTAAGTTTGGGGTTAGGACTATGTTGATGGTGTATCTGCAAACTTTCTTTAATATTAGAAAACTGTTATTTAACAAATATCTGAAAAATGCAGTTATTTATCAAAATACAAACTGTATAAATATATTTTGAAACATCCACCCTGCTACTTGAGTAGTCAGTAGCATTATACAGTATATCCATCAACCTCCGTCTACTGGTCCACATTTTGGACCACATGGTAAAATAACTTGCAGCTAAATACAGGAATCATACATCCACTGTATAGTACATTACACCAAGTCCTCATTATATGTTGTATATTAGTATTATCAGTATTAGAGCTATTAGGGTTATTTTTGAGGTTTCCTGTACTTAAACAGGCTTTCGAAAGAAACAACAATTTGCCTAACGAGGTGGATAATAATAACCGACCCCAAAACAACAAAGATCCTAACCAACCCCAACCCCAACCCCTGCATTTAGGTTAGGGTTAGAAAACTCGTTAGGCGAGGTTAGGATCTTTGTTGTTTTGGGGTCGGTTATTATTATCCACCTTGTAGTAATAGGCAAATAGTTGTTTCGTTTCGCAAACCTGTTTAAGTACAGGAAACCTCAAAAATAACCCTAATATTGATAATACAAATATACTAACTGTAATTACTATAACCTATAAATCACAACCACATATATTGAGGACTAGGTGTAATCTACTATAAAGTGGTGTGCGATTCCTGTATTTAGCCGCAGTGTGTAAAAGAAGATGTGATGAGAGACAGGAATGGCTCCATATTCATATTGGTCAATAAAAAGGCTTTTTTGCTCGAAATGTGGAGAGAGAACTGTAACCAACCCCAAAACAACAAAGGTCCTAACCCTAACCCCCACCTAACAAGTTTTCTAACCCTAACCCGCCTAACGAAGTTTCTAACACTAACCCCCGGCTGTATTGTATTGACGAATAAGGAGTCGGAGCCATTCCTGCCTCTAGCCGAAATTTGTAAAAGAAGCAGCCGCCATCTTGAAAATTGGCTAGTCAATACGCAAATTATGGAAATAAAGCACAATTATAAACATATTTTGTTGATTTAATCAAACAAATTACGAGGGGTAATCTTACCAGATTCTTTGGGTACAAACGAAAGTGATATTTAAATACTTTCTAGCTTTTAAATTGGCAAGGACAAAAAATAAACGACACATCGTCTTACCTCTTCTTCCTCTAGACACTTAGCGTTTATTCACGAACGCCTCTTAGACAAAGCCTCGAACAACTCAGAACCAAATACCTAAACAGTAAATAAAAGCTAACGTTATTAATACAAGTAAATAATGTATTTAAAATAAGGTAGATTGTAAGTTACGATAATAGATCTCTATTGAACTACTTCGCAACATAAATAATTTTCTTCTTCAAAAACGTCTGCGTATAATTAATTTTCCACGATATAAAGTTCAATAACATCAATTACTATTGCATGCATTACTGTAAGTAAGATAATTACCGTAGATACATCCATTCCTTGAAACAAACTTGCCAAACGTCGAACACGAACCCTTCTTTATAACGAACAATGATGCGACTGTCCAGTGAAAATGAAATTCAAATCAAATCACGCGCTCTTGTCGACTTATCACGTGTCTGACGTCACAAAAGACAAAATTCGACCAAAGCGACTCATGACCCACACTTGGCATGACAAAAATTTATATTTATACATAGCAAGCGACAAAATAATTAAGGAAAATAAGTGCTGGACTAGCAATAAATCTCATGATACCAATAAATAATCATCATTGTTTTTAAAATCAGAAAAAAGTATTTCAGACGTATAACAACACTACCCTGCCCTACCCCTACTAAGTACGAATTTTCGTTGAAACGCGGAAATAAACATAGTCCCGGATACCGGATTATTTGTAATTTTGTGGCCTCCTTTGCCACAATGCTTTTAAACAATGCTTTTGGACAATTGGACCAGAAAAGTACTGTATTTTGTCGATCCAGCATGACTGTTTTACCGGTGCAACGTATCTGTTGGATTTCTGGCTATTTTCTGTCTATCATCTCGGTCGCAATCATAGGAATTAAATGGGAATAATGACCCAAATTTTCATCTTTGTGGATATATTATAAATGGTACACGTTGTCAACAAACACGCTGATCTCTTCAATATTAACGAACATGCCGTTCCAGATACAGACGGACAATGATATAGAAGAGGGCTTGGATTTGGCACGCAATGCAGCGAGATGGTAATGCACTAATGCCTGCATGTGATGTGATCACCAATACTTTGCTGTATTTAAAACAAGAAATGGCCAGATCAAGACTCAAGTGCAACCTGTATTCTCAAATTTAAAGAGGACACAAACTGTTGTTAATTCATTTGTGAACAACACTATACATATTTTGCAGAATAGCATGATTAGACTTTGACACTGAATTCCAGGACTCGGCGAATTATTCGAAGTATTGTAGATGAATCATTCCACAATCTTGAAAAAGAACGCCAGCAACACAACTATTACGTATAGAGAACTGTCCTAGTGGTGAGTATTTTGTTGAAGTTTTTCATGAATTTACAGTAAGGAGTTGAAGATATAGATATTGTAGTTTGACTGTATCAAATATATAGATATTTAATTTTTATGTAGATAATTTAAATAGTTTACAATATAAACTTGATATATAATCATGTTTTTTGAAAATAATGGGTTGTATACAAGTCCAGCATATGCAGCTATACCTATATTTACAACTTCATAATTTAGATATCACTTTGGTAACTGTAAATACCATGATGATTGGAAGAACTAATATTCTTATGGGCAACCCAAAGGCCCCCCCCCCTCACACACACACACACACACACAGTCATTTTTAGGGGGAGGCTAAACCTGTCCTTTAGCTTCCCCCTAAAAACAAGTGCGGGGAGGCTAAAAATAACACAATGTCGTTTGGCCTCATTGAACCATGTGAACTTGCATTGAACGTGGTCAAGTCGAAGGTATGTCAAAGGTGCTGCAGGCTGCCACTATATATACAACCCATGTCTGACCACAGAGCACAGTTGAGATCTAAGTGTTGATTTTACTGTCAGCGAGGAAAACCAGAGACCCAAGAGGAAAACCCTCAAAACACAGGAGAGATAAATTAACTCTACTCACACGACTTCCAAGCTTACGAATCAACACAAGGTTATTTCCCAGATAGTCACCCATGCAGATACTAACCCCATCCGACCGGGCTTGACTTAGCGGTGAATGACAGTGCCCTAACAGGACACACAACCCGTGCCTTTTTGCATTTGCCTAGTACAGTGTTACCCAGGACGTCATCTGAGCTTTCAAACATTTGCGAGCTGAGTTGATATCGGAAGCAACGCAGAATGAAAGCACAGCATTAATTTTGTGTGCACCTATAGTAGTTGCATGGTTATCTGAAAATGCTTTTAATTGTTTTAAATTCTCTTTCATGTGTAGGTTATGAATCCTCATGCCGTGGCAATGACCTGTTGTAGAATGTGTCAAGTACTGTACATACCTGTACAGTATAACCTGTGCTTGAGCAAGTTCAAATAAATAAATACGGTAATAATTGTGTTTCTTGTTTTCAAGCCTTAGTATTCAGCCAATGAACCTAATTATAAGTTGTTATGGAAATATGTCTTGCCACATTTTTATAGAATTAAATTAACTACATAAAATTAAGTAGGAAAGTGTATTTAATACTGGTTAAAATAATTTGCTTGGCTGGTGAAAAGGACAAAATATGTATATTACGAAGTGATTTAATTTGGTGCTTTGAAGTTACTTTATTGAAAACATTCAAGTTTATATAAACACTTGTAAATGCATTGAATCTTTATATTCTTGGACCATACATGTATATATATTTGCTTGCCAATTGGGTCAATGTAGGTTACTTGACCTGTTCAGTACAGGACTAATTCTTCCCCGGACAAGCAAAATCATCTCGCATTTGCTAGAGTACAATTCTAAAAGGTTCCTACAGTAGTGAAAGGGTTAATTAAGAAGAAAATAGTGATGCTACCTGTCAAATGTTTTCCATTTACCTTTAAAATTAGGCTACAATATGTTGCATGTTTGACAACCATGAACATTTCTCATTTTTTCTTAACTATTTATGGTGCTTTCTATTATACTTTGGGCAATGTAAGACCAAAAATGAGATCTCCCGTAAATGTTATACAACTGCTTGCATTGGCTACCAGTGATCACATCAAACAGTATGGTGTTGAACCATGGTCCTGGAAAGGTTTCTACAGGATCTTTCAGAATTGGAACAATTCAGTTGTATTATATGCCCTGAAACTAATCTTTCTAAAATGAAAACATTATACCCAAATTATAAGTGTATTACAGTAGTACTAATTTCAAGTTCCCTATACAATATTAATTATGTCTTGTCATATGGAGTGTGAAACCAACTAGACAGCATGGCGAGCTTGGCAGTTTAACTGGAAATTGGAAATTGAGTCTATTTTTTGGTCACAATTCCCTGACTAATGAAATCTGATTTTCTCCTTTGATTTATATGGCAATGTTGCAATTGTTTCACAGTTGAATTTGACTTTTAACACACATCCAATTCATGTGAAACCAGATCAAAATTATTTACGAAAAGTGACAAAAGTAATTTAAAAACAATTTTTTTAATGGTTATAGCCAAATCCATTTGGTTACAACCAAATATAAATGGTTACGTGAATAACCAAATTTAAATGTTTTATTTGGTTACAACCAAATTTAAAAAGTTACAACCAAATTTAAATGGTTACTTGTTTAACCATTTCAAACTGGTTACAACTAAATTAAATTGGTTACTTTAAATGTGACTTCATTACAACCATTTGACAATTGGTGAACTGACCAATTTTTATTGGTCATAACCAATTCTGTTTGGTTGTAAGAGTTACAACTTCAGTGTGGACTAAAAATTATTGGTTAGTATAACCAATTTATTCTGGTTACAACCAATTTATTTGGTTGGTTTAACCTCTTGGAATTGGTTGCAACCAATTAAAAAGGTTATTTTAACCAATCAGTTTTTACAGTGCAGTGAGCGTAATATATACATGAAAGTATACAATGTGCCCTACCGGCTATCACCATAATGGCTTTATGGTAACTGTGGACTTGGGACCCACTATGTACGGCTATACACATTGTAGGATTGCATTGTGGAGTCACCAAAGTGCTCAAACTGCGAGCAGTGAGCAATGCATAATGCAAACAGTAAACGTCTCATTGAGAGAGACTCTCCACCCAATCCATAAGAGTGCTCAAACCGCATGAGCAGTGAGCGTAATATATACATGAAAGTATACAATGTGCCTATATATATATATATATATATATATATATATATATATATATATATATATATATATATATATATATATATATATATATATATATATATATATATATATATATATATATATATATATATATATATATATATATATATATGTATGGTATATATATATATAAGAGGTAATATTTGGCATTTCACTCGATCAAACTACATGTTGAAAGGATTTAAGGTGAAGGAAAATTTCGAGTGTTGGAATACATACATTTTAAGACCAAACCGGGACCAGTTACGAAAAATGCAACTTTAAGGCCTTCCGGCTGGGAATTGAACCCGCGACTCTGCGATGCTAGTGCAGTGCTCTGACCCCTGAGCTACGGAAGCCGTTGCCGAGAGCCTAGTCACGAGTTCTGTATATATGGTGGTAATGCCGGGATAAGTTTCTGGGTATATTAGAGGTAATATTTGGCATTTCACTCGATCAAACTACATGTTGAAAGGATTTAAGGTGAAGGAAAATTTCGAGTGTTGGAATACATACATTTTAAGACCAAACCGGGACCAGTTGCGAAAAATGCAACTTTAAGGCCTTCCGGCTGGGAATTGAACCCGCGACTCTGCGATGCTAGTGCAGTGCTCTGACCATTGAGCTACGGAAGCCGTTGCCGAGAGCCTAGTCACGAGTTCTGTATATATTGTGGCAATGCCTGGAAAAATTTCTGGGTATATTAGAGGTAATATTTGGCATTTCACTCGATCAAACTACATGTTGAAAGGATTTAAGGTGAAGGAAAAATTTCGAGTGTTGGAATACATACATTTTAAGACCAAACCGGGACCAGTTGCGAAAAATGCAACTTTAAGGCCTTCCGGCTGGGAATCAGTGAACCCGCGACTCTGCGATGCTAGTGCAGTGCTCTGACCACTGAGCTACGGAAGCCGTTAATGTTTATATGTGGCGTAATTATAAATTCGCCAAATTGAATAGCTTCTAAGTTAGTTTCAACGTTTGCCGAAATCGAAACAGAATGAAAAGGTGATCTGAATGCGTCTCAACAACACAAATGTTTGTTTGCCTTCAAACTCGCCCTTCCTTTTAAACATTTATTTTCAAGCGTCGCCCTTATGGTTTGAATAGGAATATTACACGGACTTGAACCCGCGACCCTGCGATGCTAGTGCAGTGCTCTGACCACTGAGCTACGGAAGCCGTTGCCGAGAGCCTAGTCACGAGTTCTGTATATATGGTGGTAATGCCGGGATAAGATTCTGGGTATATTATAGGTAATATTTGGCATTTCACTCGATCAAACTACATGTTGAAAGGATTTATGGTGAAGGAACATTTCGAGTGTTGGAGTACATACATTTCCTACACTGTTCCCATTTGGGAGAGGTAACCCAACCACACGGGTAAGACAACATGGCGTGACTCTGGCAAGCATTTAAGCATTTGGTTAAGTTTGCTGAAAGGTTACCAAATGGTAAGTATACAGGTGGAGGTTTGCTTCTCACCAAAGATTCCCCTATTGGGCATTAGATATGAAGCAAAGGCATCAGCTTTTGTCTCAATCAAATGTTTATTTGAACCAGCATCCAGCAGATGTGAACATGACCATAGAAGAGCTAAGAGGAATGGTCAATTCAATGAGTGGTAAGCAAATGGTGAACCGGCTTCAACGGTATGTGTCAAAAGTGCAAGGCACTAACCCTTACTTGTATCAGCGCTTACAGGAATTGTTAACGTTGATAGAGCAGAAAGGCTGTCCTACCTTTTTCTTTACTTTTACTGCAGCAGATAGCTACTGGCCAGAGTTGCAAAGACTTTTGCAGAATAGGGACTTTAAGATCTACGACGGCAACCTAGGACGGCGACGGCAGTAAAAGCAATACAAATTTTAGCATTTGAATGAAACCACGGTCGATTGACTAGCGTATTTGACACTCCAAGCTTGTTTTATGATCTCCAAAGCGCTTCAATATTTCTAAAACGATTATAGTGTCTGTGTTTAAGTCAGTCTTAAGTCACATCTCTCATCTCTCCGCGAGTTACCGTCGTCCTAAAGACGTGAAAATGCTCTCAGTGGCGTTGTAAACAGAACGAGAACGGCGTTGAAATTACTCTTGGGAATAAAAATTATTCATTCTTATTGTTTCGCATGAAGATTCTTTTGTTTGAACGACGTCCCCGTTCTAGGTTGCCGTCGTAGATCTTAAAGTCCCTAATGAGGAAGATGCTACGCGGTCAGAACGAGGGCAAGCAGTCATTGACAATCCACATTTGACTGATTGGTTTTTAAGCAGCGTCTCGATGACTTTATCAGGCATTAGTTGCATGGTGTGTTGGATGCAGACTGGCATTGGTTTCGATTTGAATATCAAGCCAGGAGAAGGATTCATGCGCACGGTTGTGCAAAGTTAAAGATTGACCCAGATATTCCAACATTGGGAGGAAAATCTGCTAAGGCATGGAGTTTACTTGAAACTGAGTCTGACATGGAAGATTTTGAATTTTTTTTCCAGCCTGTTATTGATGATGGCAAAGAATCAGAGAGGCAGGTGTTAAGGTAAGAACTGGCTGGGATAATACAAGAAACAAATATTTTATGGCATTACAAAATAACAGATATTTTGTTCCAGTTTTGTTCTAGATATATTGATTGGCTTGTAACAACCTTTAATGAGGAGTTGCCTGATGAACAATGGAGAATTCCTGAGCCACATCCATCTGCTGTTAGACCAAGTGCAGTTGATGATGCAGATTCAGACTACAAAAGGTTAGTGAACAGTGTTGAGAGGCATACCAGATGCAGTTCTGCCTACTGCTTGAAACAGAAAAAATGTGGTGTACCTGCAGAATGTAGATTTCGTTTCCCAAAGGGTTTAGAAGAAGAAACCCATTTTAACTATGAATTGTTACCGCATTGTAAGATACGTGCAAAATTAGTTACAAAGAGAAATGACCATAGATTAAATTCTCATAACAGGGTGATGCTTAATAATTGGAGAGCTAATGTTTATTTACAGGTCATCGTCGACAAGAATGCATGTGCACGGTACATGGCAAAGTATGCAGCAAAAGGCGAACCACGCTCAAAGCAAGCATAAGAGATTTTGGGCTCCTGTATATCAAGGTTACAGGATAATGATAAAGTATCTTCGGCTATCAAGAAAGCCATAATCCAGTAGCCGGAGATAGAGATATGCCAGCGCAAGAAACAGCACATATGCTTCTAAGCATGCGTTTGATACTTTAATACTTTAATAACAATTTACCATAAACTTACAAATGAAAAAAAGGGAAAAAAGAAAAAAAGTAAGTAATATGGAAGGATAGCAGCAGGGTGAAACCAAATTCCCATCTTTATATAACTGCTCTCCTAAAAAATTATATAAATAATAAAACAAAACATACACAATACATATAAAAGAAACAGATATACAGTTAACAGTTAAGTTTCTAGATAACGTTTAAGACTGCTCTTGAAATTAACTAAACTATTAAAATTAACATACGAAGGGAGGGAATTCCACTCCTGAACATATCGGTTGAAAAAAGAAAATTTGCAATAGTTAGTTTTACACAATTTAGGTCTTAATTTATGATCATGATTTGACCGAGTTCTTGTAGGACCCAATAAATCTAAATATGCACTAGGGTCAATGTCACTGTAACCAAATATGATTTTATAAAGTTGAACTAGGCATACATATTTCCTACGAATTTCCAGAGTTAACCAACCAAGTTTCTTCAACCTTTCAGCATAAGGCATTGATGATCCACAAATTAAACGAGTTGCTCTCCTTTGAATTGACTCCAAAGCAGTAATATGTTTTTGGAGGTAAGGATTCCAAACTTGACACCCATATTCCAATATGGGCAAGACAAGAGCTTTAAAAGCAACTTCGATACCCTTCCTAATCCTGATTGTAAATGTTCTCCTAATTAATCCCAAAACTCGATTAGACTTCGCGCATATATTATTAACATGACTGTCCCAAGAGAGTGTTTCTTCCAACCAAATGCCAAGATGTTTGTGGACATTAACTTTAGTTATAATCGAGTTGTCAAGGTAATAATCATGGTCAATCTGAGATTTTTTCCTGGATACACGAAGAACCTTTCATTTATCAAGCCGCAGTTGTAACTGCCAAGATTTACTCCAATCTGCAAGATTATCAATGTCCTCTTGTAGCTGAATACAATCTGCTTTGGTTAATATTTTCCTAGACAACACACTGTCATCTGCAAATAGGTGACTGTTTCAAGTTACTGATGTAGGAAGATCGTTAATGTATATAATAAAAAGTAAGGGACCCAATATACTTCCCTGCGGAACTCCCGATGTAACATCCTTCCAATCAGACACTCTCCCTCCAATTACAACACTCTGCCGCCTCGCTGTTAAAAAATCCTGAATCCATACCACAATTTGGCCTTTAATACCATAAAGATGTAACTTTTGGATAAGATGTAAATGGGAAACTTTGTAAAATGTCAAACACAGCATCAACCGACTCTCTTTTATCCATTAAGCTAAGCCAATTGTGGACAAGCTGCAATAATTGTGTAATACATGAACGACCCTTGCGGAAGCCGTGTTGGTTATCACACAGTAACTGTAAGTGTAATAAAAACTTCATGATATGATTATGTAATAAACGTTCCGCTACTTTAACAATGCAGGTTAGCGAACCAGATTTATAGATTGCCACCACGTTTGTAACTTTCCAATCTTGAGGGAGTTTTCCAACACTCAAAGTATAGTTGAATAAGGCTGCCAAAGGAATAGACAATTCATTTCACGTTCTTTTAAAATCCTAGGTGATATTCCATCTGGGCCACATGCTTTTTTCGTATCCAACGTAGACAATACTTTGACAACATCGTCAGCCAGGGGCGGATCTAGGAATTTTTATACCTTAGTCAAAATGGCGGGGTACACATATGTAGGGGGGTACGGGGCATTCTCCCCCGGAATTTTTTTGAATCTGGGTCTCTGAAATGGCATTTCCCGCGATCTGACAGCACTTTTGAGCATTTGTTTTAATGTTTTCAAACATATTTTTATGAAACATTTTATTATTTTTTATAAGTTTTTTTATCCAATTCGAACTTTGATAAAACATGAATTATTTATTCTCAACTTCCTGTCAAAAGCAATGAATAGCCAGGTCGTATTTCATACACCAGACAACGAGGTTCAAAAACAATCGGTCAATATGAAGTTTAAACCTTTTTAAAGTCAATACGAAACGCTTAAATATAGGTTACACGGAACCGGTAAACTCAAATCGAATATATAGCTTAATCTTAATCGTCGTTTTGTCGACGGTATATATGTAAATATATGTTATATGGTAATTGAGCAACGATTACGGCCAGAGACGCATAATTCGCAATAGCAATACTAGATTATCAATACACTAGTTTAAGACTAGTAAGACAGTAGTTTATCAATCTATATATACATTTACATGATCGCCGTGGCCCGTACAACCCTTGTCTTTCCGATCGCGAACATCTTTTGGATTAGTTTCTCTGCGCCAAAATTCCTGCTAAGAAAGCTTGAAGTGCTGTTTACCGCACTGAATAGTTCGTCGACAGAACTCTTGCGCAAAACGTTGATTTGCCACACCAGATCATCGTACTTCTTACAGACAATGTTCATCGTTTCTTTCAAACCCTGATAGAACAGTTTCGTAAATACCGCGAGCCATTGCTGAATAATACAGTAAACTGATGGATACCACACGCTGTGAATTGGTCAAGATCGGTCAAATGGAGTAGCGAATAAGAACACGGTATTTGTCTGAATTAACCAATCAGGTGACTCATGCATGAGTCCCTGATCACCAAGACCAGTCAGAACGCCCCGCAGATCGGTCAAATTGGCCGATCACCATGGAGATCGGTGTATTGACCAATCAAATAGCTGGAAAATGACTCAGATCGGTCAAAGCTCATGTGGAAGACCGCTGAGAAGAAGAAGACTGCTCACATTGTTATTTGTACCTCCTCCGCGGGAAAGACGCGGGCGAGAGAACCTGTGCCGTCAGTGCCGATGAATTACGAATAAAATCACGAATGATTATGAAACAACTGGACCTTGTTGTAATTACGCAATTTTTTACAGCGACTGCTGAAGGTCGATTCGGAATTACATCAGTCGCATGACCGGTTTGACCTATGCTAAATCCTCCCCTGTCATCAGCAGTGACGACTATATCATCAATTGAAATATCGGTTATCGTTGTCAAATCCCCATACGAATTATCTAAGTTATTAGAAGGCACGCTGAAAACCGAGTTGAAATAGGAGTTTAATAAATCTGCTTGACTTTTCGAAGTATATGCCGAGAAGCCAGAGTAGGTGACACAAGTAGGGACATTTGTGATACCAGTACGTGCCTTCACAAATGACCAAAACTTTCTTGGCTTCTCTGGAAGCGAAGATAAATTTTCGTCGAAATCCAGAACCAAACAATCCATCGCACAACAATCCATCGTTATCCTGATACAGAAATTGATTACAATCACTTTCATGAGATCCTACTTGGTTATTGAATGAAAGTAGGCTCAATAATCCAACACATATACATACCCTAAGCACGATGACCTTGTCGGCCATTTTGGCTATTTATAGGGTGTACTTATAGTTTTGTTACTGTTTCTTTAGATAATAGTAGGAAAGTTGTTATTGACAATGAGAATCAAAGTGATGAAGTGTTGCAAAAATCGACCATTGAAGAGTATGGTAAGCGTTCAACTGCCAACAGTAAGTGTCAAGGTTTGTCTCATTTATAATTTTATGCACTATGTGTCACAGTACACAACATATCGTTCACAGGTAAGGAAACGATTAGTTCCCTATATTGTATGGACATTCCCAAAGGTCCCGGGAAACCCTCACGGTCCAGATTTTGGCAGATATTGAAAATATCAGCTAATCAAATAAAAGCCTCGGGAGGGTGAACCGTCAAATGCATGGGGCAATGAGGCAGAAAGTGATGAAATGTTATTAATACTTATCACCTATTTTTGCATACTGACTTTGCTGAAGAGAATGTCATAGGTCATTGTGAAGAAGTGTCAAATATGTTTGAACGACAATCAGATCAGGGTGAAGAAGGTGCAGAAGATAGTGATAATGATGACACCAATGAAAAGTGATGATGATGGAACAAACAATGAGCAATGTGAAGAAACTGATGATTGGATGTTGCTTTGCAGGTTGAATCAGCATTATGAGCAATCTGGTGATCTGATGTTGGAGAATGGAACTGACTGGTTTGAGGGAGCAAGGTCAGTGCCAATGGAGCTTTTAAGGGAATGCCCAGGGTGGATTTACAAGCAGAGGCAAGACACATTTTAGTAATTAAATGTGCTTGATTATCCCAGGAAACATTTTCATACCTGTAAATGTTTTTCTGGGGGATTATTTGCCTGGTACTGGACATTTTTAGTGTTTTCGAGGGTGGCGACCTGCGTAAAGTCAATGTGTTTACTTTGAATTTACGTTCGAGGTAAATTTGCCATGCACTGGAAACTATTTGTTTTTTCGAGTGAGGCGTCCTTGGGTGAATTCATTGCATTGCTTTGAATTTGCTTTCGAGGTATCAAGCCGACACTGGACACAATCTAATTGTGTTTTCGAGTGAGGCTTCCTGGGTAGAAATGTTGAGTCTACTTTCGAGGAATAAAAAAGATGTGAGAAATGTCTGCACCTTGCATGTTAATGATGAGCATTAAAAGGCCAATTGAGATTCTAAATCATTTCATAATTCTCCAAAAGCAAAAATGAAATTTGTAAAACCAAATATTGTATAAAAGGTATATATTTATTTTATATGCATGCATTTTCAATTCTAGTTTGTTTTAATATTCATTTATTTTTTGTAGTAAATTAAATAGAAATGATTTCAGATGTGTACCATATTATGATGCCGATGAGGGAAAAAAATGAATTGTGATTTCTAGAAAGGTATGGTAAAAGTAAACTGGACCCAATTATCAAAAAAAATTATTTTAAAAAAGAAAGAGCTCATTGGTAATTGAAGTTTACAGTAGCTTGATCAAGGAATGAGATATTAATACTTACCATCAAAGCCCAATTTTCGAAAATAGTACAAATAGATCATGGTATGTACTGCAGGAAATGCACACAGAAATTTGTAGTTCAGTACGGATATGATATGGACGCATAGCCAGAAGGAATGCTTCTTATTTTAATGTACTTTTAATTATAGGGAGGGAATTGTGAACAACTGCTCAGCATTGATTAAAGAAATATGAAACAATGTAAGTGTTAACAAAGTTGAATATTACCAAACATCTATATGTATTAGTGTAACCTACAAACAAATTTCCAAGATTTCTAGGGTTAATTATGTGTTGTATTTTTATAAATATTATTAACCAATTTCTTTAATACACTTAGATGGAACAAGTTGACAAACCGTTGTCACGCATTTATTATTTGTACACAGATGAATGGGCAAATGAAATATTACAAAAATGAAATCATACTGCACTGCAATATCTAGGGATTTGGAATAAAGTTTTATGGGTGTTATTTTGCAGGGTTATAGTGCAGTCAAGACCATATTATTTTATACCAAGCCATTGTTATTTTGTAGTACAAATCACTAAAAAAATGTAGTTTACACAATCATGTGTGATGATTGTCTATAATGTTAAGGCTTTATCTCATTACAGGTATGCACATTCTCATACAAAATTCGATGCTTGACGTTTCAACATATGTACTATTATGGACCACAATTTCTGTACATTCATAAATAGTAATTGTAATATTGCAATTGGAAATGGATATTAGAATTACTATTATCAGACAGTAATATGTACATGTATACTAGAATAACATTCGAGAAAAAACAGAAAGTGATTCACAATATGTAACAACCATCATTGCAGACTACTGGAATGATAATTATTGAAAAAGAGAAGAGAACTACAATTTTTAAAAAATTAGTGATACCTGTATATAAAACATTTAATTGAACAAATGAACCTTAATACAATAAGTTTATATTTAATTAATTTTTTCCCAACATATACTCTGTAATTGGATATTTAATCAAATTTTGAATTACAATTTTGCCAACTGAGCCACTAAAGAGGAATAGCAATTTCTCGAGTCGGCTTCAGTTCAAGTTATATACAGTAGGTCCGTTATCGAGATACAAAAATCTTTCTTCTCAGGTAAAACAGAAAATATAAATTATGAAAACCTGTTCGTGTTTCTACTTATTTAACACACGTGTGGAAATAGGCGTAATCGCCGTTTACACGTTATAATCGGAGTCGCCATTTATCGAGGTTCGACTCTGTATCGATAAGTATCATGTACGAATGCTTTAATAATTATACAATTGTACGTTAAAGGTCAAATGTTAATTAGTTTGTTCATTTCATTTCGATTAGTTTGTCACTTGCATGTATTTATATTAACAAAGAACTCTTTGCAGGTGTCTGGTTTTGGGTATATTGAATTCTCGTTGATCGCCTATAATATAAATATTTATTTTAGACTTCTATTATTAATATAAAGATAGTTCTTCAAAATACGTCATAAGATCCGATCAAAGTTAATGTAGAAACGTAACGATGCACTATTAAATAGCCAATAGGTATATATTTAGGTTCAACTTACTATTTAAAACATTGCCATTAAGGAATAAGGATTTGACGTTATTTGAACATTGCATTTGTTTACCACGGCCATTGGCTCGTAGACCTGCGGCGACAACATAGTATTCTGTTTAATGTCAAGGTAT
The DNA here is from genome assembly GCA_035772405.1 of Chrysogorgia sp. JL179-B06. Classification (NCBI taxonomy): domain Eukaryota; kingdom Metazoa; phylum Cnidaria; class Anthozoa; order Scleralcyonacea; family Chrysogorgiidae; genus Chrysogorgia; species Chrysogorgia sp. JL179-B06. Next base: position 642,903 of record JAYKKM010000473.1, read on the forward strand.
ACATAGATTAATACCATCACTGAACCATAATCGTTTTAACAAAAATTACAAAACTAGTTGCTTTTGTTTTTGAACGCGAAGGATACCTAAGGATAATACAGGTACAGAGGGGAGAAGTGGGTCCACATTGTAGACCACATTGTGTCACGCGAGAAATTCTCATTTAAAGGTTTTTCATTTCGCGCCCTTTTCTCAATTTTTTTTAAATACCAGCGAAAGTGGACTAGCAGCGGGCAAGGTAATTTTATTTATCAAAATTTAGTGTATCCAACGTTTACTTTATAATAGCATAAAAGCATTCCAATGCTAAAAAGTTCGGTCAAGATTGCTTCAGACTATATTTCCCCCTTTGTTTTAACTACTGTAGAATGGAAAACACGAAAGAGAGTGCATGTTAGATTTATACGACATTAAATGCTTTTTACAGTAAATTATGTTTAATATACTATAGTTTGAACTGCAGAGTAAACATTCTGTACAGACATAACACACATTCTCTTTTGATGAATAAAATCGTCTGGTGTTAGACAAAGTAATTAACCTGGCGTTAGTCACAGTAAAATAACAAAGTGGCCGGTCTTGGAGAGAGAGAGAGTTAAACGAGATGTGCACATAAACAGACAATGAGATGTGGTGTATAAGCAGACAAAATAAGCCACAGCCTATTTTAATTGTGACCAAATGATCTGTTTACACGCCTACTACAGTAGTTATACATAATTCTGATAACATATACCGAACGCATCTTAACAATTTATCTAAACTGTGAAATGCTGAATACAGACGTGTTGAGAAGGTACAGGTGTAGTAAGCAGACTCCACAGAATAGAGATCAACTGTTGATCTCTATTCTCGTCTGTGATAATAATATATTATGATAATAATATATTATCACAGAATAGAGAACAACGACAACAGTTTATCTCTATTCTGTGGAGACTGCTTGCTACCTTCTCGTCAAGTCTGTATTCAGCTTTTTCAACAATAACAAGTTTTTACGCTGCGCTAGTAAACTATTTAAGAGGCCAAGTATATTGCAACGACAACAAAATAGGACTTACTAGAAATACGAATTCGCAATAATCCCCTCGCCCGCCTTTTCTACCCCCCCCCCCCCCCCCCCCCCCCCCCCCTTGAAATAAATACACAATACTGAATAATTAATTAACTAACTAGTGTACTGTAGCTTACACCTGCAATACATCTCAAAGATAAATGTTACTCACTCATCACTGTACTGTACTTTCCACTTGAAGTAACATAAAACAGGGTTTGAACAAGATGGATACTTTGCAAATTATTTTCTTTATTCAAGATACATGTAGTAAAACTAACTTGTAAGGTTCATGTACAGGAATGGACTGGAAACTCAAGTATTGTATTAACTATGGTTCAGCAAAATAGGAATGAAAAACAGTTCAAAAATCATCTTTGTTTAGCACCAAAATGGTGGTTAAGAAGGTTAGATAGTTCAATATCATCTTGGTGGAACAGCAAAATAGTAGATACTGTAGGAAGGTTAAACAGTTCAAAAAGTTCAGCAAAAATGGTGGTTAAGATGAGAAGGTTAATTAGTTCAAAATCATCTTGGTGGAGTAGCAACGTAGTAGTTGAAAAAGTTAAACAGTTCAATATCATCTTGGTGGAGCAACAAAACATCAGTCAGGAAGGTTAAACAGTTCAACATCATCTTGGTGGAGCAGCAAAATAGTATACAAGAATGTTAATTACAGTAGTTAAAAATCATATTGGTGGAGCAACAAAATTGTAGTCAGGAAGGTTAATTAATTCAATATCATTTTGGTGGAGCAACAAAACAGTAAGGAAGGTTAAAATGTTCAACCTTACATAATCTTGGTGGAAGGTTAAACAGGCCCATTACAGTAACCCAGCATATATTTTGACAAAAGCCATTATAATGAGTAAAACACGAGTTAAATCATATATTTATATATTTAAAGTTCTAATGTTTTGTTGTTATCACAACATCTTCAGAGAAAATAAAAAATAATATAAATATTATAATATAATATATATTATGATTGTTTTACTCATTAGAGTGGCACGGCTTTTGTCAAAATATTATGCTGCACTTAGATATTTATCCTATGAGTACGATTCCCACCTGGTCAATCGATAGCTAATATATATATATATATTATATAAGTAAGAGTGCTCGATACAAAATTTGTAGAGCTAGTTATAAAGTATATGTACTGATGCCGTAACACTGTGTTTCATGCCTGTGGCAATCATCAGACGACTCTCGTATACTTTATAGTTTATATATATATATATTTATTTATAGTGTATATATATTTATAGTGTATATATATTTATAGTGTATATATATTATACATGTATATAATTTTAGTTGGTCATTCTTAATTGAAGATTAAGAATATTGAAGTTTGCATTCTTGTATATGGTGATAGCCTTTTACAGTTTATTATTTGTCTGAAGCATATTTTCCATAGAACAGATAATGCAACAATCACATTCTGTATTAAATTTATGTTGTAGCAAAGGCTGTACAGCATAGTAGCTTAAAATCATATTCAATTGAACGACTTGCTCACTAACATCCACATCAACATGGCTAATCACTTTTTGAATCATCATCTTTTAGAGGTCAACATAAATCTAATACTGATACAGAATAACAGAGCTCGAATAATAATTTAAGTGCATTTCTGTTGGGTATGTGAATTAAGGGCAAATTTTAGACATGGGGATAACTCAGTGACAACACCGGTTGTTCAAAAGAACAAAAGTCAGTTCGGTTTAACTCTGCCTACTAGGCCGACTAAAACCAGCCACCAGTGCCAGATGATTTGCTTACAAAATGCAAACCCTATACAGTATAGGGTGATAAAATAATATGCACATTGACAATTTTTAATTTTAATTATAATATTGGTAGAGTAGGAGACATCAATAAAACAAAATATTTGTATAATATTTTAGGTAATAATTTAAGATATATTAACCTAACTGATAGAATAATATTTATTAAGCATTTAGACTATAAAATATTATTAATTAAGGCTCTGAGCCTCTGATCTATTGGTCGGGCACTTGACAAGTCGAAGGGATGGATTAATCTGTTATATTACAAGCTTTTATACAAGAGTAAACCTCCATCCACAAATTAAATTGACTATAAACACCAGTCTAAACAGATTTAACTATTGTGATATTGGTTTATACAGTAGCCCCTGGCGATTTTGGTGAAGGGAAAAGCAAATCCCACAACTTGATCTATTTACTATTTACATAAATTCTGGCATAAATACATAAATATTAATCTCGACTAACCTCTGGCTCACTGGACGGCGATGGCCAGACCTCGACTTTTAGAAACTGAATGCGCGAGAATTCACACGAACAAACTGAAACAGATAATTAATCGTGCTCGGGATGCACTCGATTTCTCTCCTCGAAAATCATTCCTTCGCATTTCTTTCGTAAGGAAACCAACTTCTCTTGATTTCCTGTGACTCATCACTTGATATTCAATGTAGCTCTGGCAGTCCCTGCGCCGAACAGACAAGAGCGTTCGACTTAGCTGACGTGCAGTGCCGACCAGAGCCGATCGAGCAAATATGCATTGCGGTATTACGCAAGAGTGGCTGAGGGTGGCTCCCGCCAAAATTCTGACACTCTATTACGCAGATTCTGGCTCTCTGATTGGCTTGCACCCCTTCTACCGTCCGCTGACCGTGGCGGAATTTAGCAGAATCTTACGCTGACCGTGGCGGAATTTAGCAGAACTCGTTTCTCGAACTTCTCGCGCGAATCAGACAACGCTGGCAAACTTGTCGGTAACAATCGCAATATCTTCGACCTATCAGCTGTCTGGTACGATTGCTGGCGCAATAGACGTGTGTGAAACGGGAAAATTCAATTTCAGCTAATCTCCACGGCTATTTAAGATCTGAATAGTGTTTTCATTGTGGCTAGCTTCATTCTTACTATCTTGAACTTTTAATAACTAATGATTTATTTTCAATTAAACTTAAATTCTAATTTTTAATTAGGAAAATCTGACCGTGGCTCTAGCCACGCTCGCACCCCTCTGGATCCGCCTCTCGGATTAGCCGGGCACTTCGTCGAATATTATGTTGAATATCTCGATCAATATATAAGGGACCGGTCATTATTAATGGCCGGGGGTGGGACCGAAGAGAAACTCCCAAAGTCCCCCAAAAAATTTTTACCCACCCATTCAACATCTATAAATTTTCCCTGACCCACCCAACAATCTTTCAGGTTTTTTCTTGACCCACCCCACCGATTTTTCTTTAAAATATATACAACATCACAAAAAAGTGGTAAACAAGTATACCTGTCAATGTTCCAGATATTAACTGGTCGAGAAGCACGTTTATGTTCAGTATTAAAATACCAAGTTGGCAAGAGATTTAAGCAAACATCAAGCATTATCTGTTCATGTGCATCTGTTGATGAGCATCTTCGAATAATTCAATATAAACATTCCAATTGTTAGTTTTGTTCCAAGCCCAAGGTTTTCAGGCTCAAATATACAATGAAAGTTATAAATCCAAGTAACGTGTGCAATAATAACTTATATACTCTTCAATTATTCCATTTGGAACAAGTTCCAATTGCCAGCATAACGTCCATAACGTGTCTTCACAACTAGTGGCAGGGGGTTGTCTGTAGACATTTCATTGTCATCTAGTTCATTTCCAGAACTGTCAGTTCCAATCTCGTCAATCACAAGATCCTCATCACTGCTGTCACTACTTTCTCCTTCTGATGGTACCACCTTCTCTAATGCTGTCTTACATCGAACCACGATCGATCGAACTGACTTTCGTTTGCTTTTATATATCCGTTTTCAATCACAATATTAAAAGAGAAACTCAGCGCGCCAAGAGTTGAATTTCCACAAGCAGCGCTATGTTAATATGCCGAGTGTAATATGTAAATCAATATGCAGATTTGTGCAAAGCGGAAATTGACCCGATCTTACATCATCGGAATTAATCGGAATTATAACGAATATCATGTCTAACCCCCAGAAATCCCCAGTTGTCCCTCAAATTCCTGTAAATCACATGCACGCTGTTGTTTTGAAGGTATCTAGCGAATATTTCGAGATGGATGAGAATTTAACGTTCGAAAATTTTATATCTTCATTAAAATTTACTGAGGAATATCAGCAGCGTTTTAAAGACACTGGCTTTGACGATGTGGAGTTGATCAAGACCATGGATGCTGAAGAGAAACAACAAATGTTTGATATTGTTGGTTTGTCCAAGAAACCTGGTCATTTGTTGAAATTCAAGAAAGCTCTTTCTAATCTTCAAAAGCCATCGATTGACATCATTGAAGGCACCAATGGTATACATATGAATACAACACCAACGACGACTAAGCCGGCTTGTGTTAAACGAGGAAAGGCTCAAAGTAGTAAGTGGATTTCTTATATTTCACTGTTTATATTGATTTTTTATTATTACATATATTAATATAGTTAATATTGAATTAATAATTGAATGACTGATCGAGCTGCAGCACTCTCCCCTTGTCAATTAAAAATCAAGGCACATTGTTGCTTAATGGGTTAACAATTAAGCTGTAGTGCCAGGTTGTTTTGTTAACCATTGAGCTGCAGAACTATCCCCTTGTCTGGCATTATTACACATAATATCAATTTTGTCACTCACTTGTTAAGACGAACTGTCAAGAGAACAGTTTATTAATTGCCGAAATATATATTTAATAAAATACATATATTAATATATTGTCTGAGGATATATTTTATACAATATTTTATAAAGTATTATACAATGGCATTTACTTCTTGTTTCCCATTCTTCCTTTTATACACACCTAAAATATTAATTTGATTTTTTATAGCTTTAAACGCTTGTTGGTGGAAAGTTTTAAACTGGCAGGCAAAGCAAATATTGTGGAGAAGCAAGCCTGGAACAAGTTTCTCATCCCAACTGTGAAGACTGAGAGATTAAGATATTTTAATAATATTACAAGAGGAGTATATGAGTCTGCTTTTGTTGGAAAACAAACCGGTTTCCAAGCCTATTTGGATGGTCAGCGGAGATTTCGATATGGTATCAAGTCAAAATATGACGCATTACAAAATATTTACTCTTCGTACCAGGAAGGGTTAATTCCCAAGCAAAACATTTGTTGGAAGAGATACAATGACTTCCCTTCAGATGTTAAGGTAGATGATGTCTCCAAAAGCCAACGTGCAGTTGAGCATTTTAATGGAACTATAAGTTCATTAAAGTCCTTGAAAGATCAACTGTTGTCAAGGAAAAAGGAACTCTATAATGAACATATGGAGGAAAAATCATGGGCTGGTGATGAAATTAAATTTATTTGTGAATCAATTTTCCAAATTGAGGAAATGATGAATGGAATCGAAAAGATCATGCATGATGTTCAGCATGTAATGCATCAACTTGAGAAGAGATTTGATGCAGCTGATGGTAGAAAGACTGAAAAGAGGAGGCGGGCCAGAAGATACAAAGAAAACATAACAAAACTAAAAAAGAAAAAAAGTATTGTGCAAGAAAGGCATGAAGCACAAGTGGCTGAGCAAGTGGAATGTGCAAGATTTTCCTCAGATGAGGATGCTCTTGTTTATGACATTGAGTGACTGACAGACAGTATCCTAAAACAGTATATTGTATTATTGTACAGTATTTTATGTAGTCTCAGTATTTTAAGAATATTATAAATTTTATCTATGCTAAAAAAAATTTACCCACCCCAACCACTATTCTATTTTTTCTTAACCCACCCTTGGGCACCTTCAAATTTTTGTTTACCCACCCCTTTTCTCTTCGGTCCCACCCCCGGCCATTAATAATGACCGGTCCCTAACCGTTTTCAATTCTGAAAACAGATTTGGAATTAGCGAGTCAAAATACATAACATATGTGTCTACTATATTACGAGAACGTGAATACCCTTCGTAAAAATGGTTTATGTACTCAGAAATTAATCGGCTTTGTCGGCTATGATTAGCCGGTTACTTCGTCGAATATTATGTTGAATATCTCGATCAATATATAACCGTTTTCAATTCTGAAAACAGATTTGGAATTAGCGAGTCAAAATAGATAACATATGTGTCTACTATATTACGAGAACGTGAATACCCTTCGTAAAAATGGTTTATGTACTTAGAAATTAGTCCGGGCTTGGTCGGCTATGATAATCTCGATCAATATATAACCGTTTTCAATTCTGAAAACAGATTTGGAATTAGCGAGTCAAAATACATACTCGGACTTGGATTTCTATTTCCTCAAAAAACTATGTCTCTTGTGACGGTTCAATTTAATCTGAGTATCTAGTTACCAGGACCAAATTTTCCGATGCCGCGCGGACGGCGGTTGATCATATATATATATATATATATATATATACCTATCAACTCGATCCTAGATCTAGGAACCGTACATCTCGCGTGATAAGATACTAAACGCCGGTCGATATTAGCACCCTCGCCCTCAGGCCTTCGGCCTTCGCCCGGCGCGAAAAAAATGTACACAAAATTAACCTCAACAATATTTCACACCACATTTATATCGGTAATGAAACAATATCAAAACATGATTACTAACCAGTAAATCGCATAGTTATAATATTAAGTTAGTAGTAATTACCTCTGTCATTTCCAATGTTGGTTGCGTTGAAAGAAAATTATTCAAATCCAAACGCGAAGTTGACTGTAGCTATGCCGCAGGATTCACGCATGTCGCATTGCGGCGACTGCAGAAGCGATTCGAGCTTCAATGCTGTGTCGGATCAAAATCTCCTGCATTCTGATTGGTAGAGCCGCAGTCGGACCTCTGCGAAGACAGTGCTTCCATTTGTGTTATTAAATTAAGAAAACCGTCATTGCATGTCGCCTGATTGGTTGAAAACTCATTTAATTGATCCGATTGAAATAAATGGTCAATCACAAAGATAGGAAATATGAAAATGAATATAAATATATGTTCACCTTAGCTTATAAAATAGTATTTTCGCGTACCGTATAAGGTAGCCTATTATACATGTTCCGATCGTGTGTTACTGAGAGAACATTTATTTGACTGAAACCCGATTGAAACGCCAATCTGGAGACCAATCTGCTAATCAAAGTTTATATAATAATTAAATAAACTGATATACGTCGAAACGACGATCGCGGTCATTGTAGTTATGGACGGCGAAATAAATCATATTAACTGCCAATACGACTTTACAGGTCCTCTCTTCACTCAGATACATATCATATACATATGCACACTGTAAATGAAAAAGGGCTGAAACGACCCTGAATTTCGTTTCAGCTCCTTTGGGGCCAAAGCCGTTTTGGCCCTATGCGCGAGCTGTTTTGGCATTTAGAGCTCAATCGGCGTTGACAGGGCCATTTTAGCTATGCGGAAATGCCGAATCAGCCCCATCCCTTGCCATTTCAGCCCTGTCATTTGCTGAATTAGCCCGCCCATTTTCCAATTCAGCTCCCCTGTCCAAAACGACTCTTCGTCTGGGTCTATTTTGGCCCAAGTTTTGGGGCCATCAATATGGGCCATTTCAGCTCTAATTTGCTTCATTTTGGCCCTATTCGGTAAATCGACTCTTGCATGTGTCGAATCGACCCTTGTGTCAAAACGACTCTTGCGACAAATCGACTCTTGCGTCAAATCGACCCTTGTGTCAAAACGACTCTTGCGACAAATCGACTCCTGCGTCAAATCGGCTCTTGTGTCAAAACGACTCTTGCGTCAAATCGACTCTTGCCTCAAATCGATCCTTGTGTCAAAACGACTGTTTGCTAAAAATCGACTCTATCTTGTACGTGTCGAAACGACACTTGTCTCAAATTGACATCAAATCGACTCTTGTTTCAAATCCCGCATCTTATTTCACTAAATCGACTCTTGTACGTGTCAGAAACGATATGTTCCAGCTGTGAAGTTGTATAATTATCATAATATATAATTACGATTTTAAAAATCTAAAACGCATTACAGTTTTAAGTATTTGACAAATGGTGGTCTTATACAACATTATGGTATAAGTGAAAAATGAATGTATATAAATAGTGTTACTGTTTTATACCGCGCAACGAATGCATGCACAACGAGACGTAGTGCGCGCCCGCGATGAATCGCGCCTGGCATTATATCGAAGCATGCGCACTAGCTGTTGGCGCCAATTCTGGAAATGACGGTTTGGATTGGATTTCTTTGCAAGAGGGATATTTGAATCAAATACAGTTTAGAAGGCTAAACATTCACTCGTTTTACTACCAGATGTCAATATATACGTTCGAGAAACGCCTCGTAGTGGGGCAGTCTATTTCTAAAGAATATTGTGTGCCAGATCTCTCTGGGATTCTTCTTTGTGTCGACGTATTTTTAGGTTCCTGATGCTATTACTGACAGTGAAAACGAAGCAGTTTGACTGTTCGACAGTTCAAGATGTCGAAGGAGCGGCAGCCCATCGACCGCATTACTAGGTGATAGCCCAATAACTCCTGTGCGGCGACTACCAACAAAGTCAGGCATACCAGCTGTTGTTAACGCGTCTTCGTCTGGCAAAGACAAAGTAAGCATTGAAATTACGATATGTTTATAACGTCTATATTATAATATTTCAGTTGAGTGTACATAAACATTTATATCACAGTAAGTCACTGGACATTGCCGCCATTAACATAATAAGAACTTTATGGCAGTATTCTTCCTATTTTTAATTTGTCATTTCATCCATGGCAAAAATTATTCTTTGAATAACAATTATGGGTCATTTTAACCTGAGTATCAGGCCTTCTTGAGGGGCGGGGGGAGCGAGGGGAGGAGGGAAATAAGGCCTGACACAAATAATCGATTTTGGCCTTCCTCCCCCTCGTATACGCCACGCCCCCTCGTAAATTTTAGCCAATTAAAATAACTTCCTGTTTTGTCAAAATATAAATTTGGCATCTTTCCCGAAGTAATTGCAGTTTTGCAAAATTTGCAAACGAAAACCGTTCGCACATTCTTCTGTTTCACTGTTTTCTGAGACAACCAACAAAGAGTTTTCCAACACATCTGAAAATGCTGTAATAATTTCGGAGTTGCTGTTGGTATTGCGAATTGTTGTAGTCACAGATCACAACTGCTCTATCTGTAAATAGTGTGCTAGGAAAGGTGTTACAAGCTGTTTACTGAACTGCATACCTCCGGACAGAACTTTATGGAGCAATAGACCTTTCCGATTATTATTGCCACGAAAATGAAAATGAGGCTATTAGAGCAAGTTTTCATAATTCCCGGTAATCTTGCCATGTTTGTTCATGGAAGAAGATGAATAACTTCCGAACTATACGGATTGTTGAAATACATCATGTACGCCTCGATGTACGCATGTTGTTAGAAATTTCATAAGCTTTCATTTGATGTATAGTTCAAGTCTGTGTGTTTTGTGTAACGTTTTAAAATGTTCAAAATGTTCGCACCATTGCTCGTCAAATAATTATATTATAATTATAAATGGAGAATAAAAGACAAGTGTTTTAGGATTTTAGATATTGTTTTCACAATGCTTAACGCAAAATCTTGATCTATGTATCAATCAAGAGATACACTAAAGTACTATTTGTGGTAGAGTTTTCTAGTTTCTAGCTTAAAGGGAAGTATTCTAAAAATGGGAAAACATCATTCATTATAGATGAAAACAAACCAGGCAGGAGGTGATTAATTATAAATTCTTAAAATATTATCTACAAAAGGCATGTTAACTAATTCGCATCTAAAAATTTTTCTACTTCAACTAGAAAGCTACAAACTTTTTCACACATTCATATTTGAACTACCTTGTGTTTAAGATATATTTGAAGTTCATACCTAAAGTATTTCCAAAGTTATAATAGATAATATCAAACACTGACCCAAACTGAAAAAGGCAAAATATATAATAAAAAATTCCCATGCCAGCTTTTAATATTACCATTTTTAGAATACTTCCCTTTGAGCTAGAAACTAGAAAACGCTACCACAAATAGTACTTTAGAATATCTTTTGATTGATATATAGATCAAGTTTGTGCGTTCAGCATTGTGAAAACAATATCTAAAATCCTAAAACACTTGTGGAAAGTCTATTCTCCATTATAATTATTTGACGAGCAATGGTGCGAACATTTTAAAACGTTACACAAAACTCACAGACTTGAACTATACATCAAATGAAAGCTTATGAAATTTCTAACAACATACGTACATGATGTATCTTAACAATCCGTAGTTCGGAAGTTATTCGCCATCTTCTTCCATGAACAAACATGGCGAGATTACCGATCTATTGATATATCTTCTATAAAAAAACCAGGCTCTCTATACAAAGGTATTGTTCTTCTTTTATGGCTATTTGTGGAAAATGCTTATAAAGAACAGCTTCTAACGCTAATTTGTCCATCAACATAGAAAGAAACGACCATTTGAGGTTTGGTTCAGCAACACTTAGATTTTCGCTTCCGGTAGTGTGACGTTGACCTCTCTCGTCCAATCAACGCAACGTCCAGATTCTGGACGCTCAACACGAGTTTGTGAATGGATTTGTGTCAGGCCTTCTTTTCCATCCTCCCATACCCCCTCCCTACCCCTCCCCCCCCCCTAGAAGGCCTAATACTCAGGTTAGGGTCATTTAATCAAACTGGTTGTTCAACAAGTTCCATTTTTAAATACTGCAAAAGAATAAAAATTAACTTCCTATCTGAGCCCATGGATAGTAAAAGAACTTTTATTATCCATGCTGAGCCAAAGTGTATGAGGAGACGAGGAGTAGTGTATTTATATACACCTTTAGTCCAAATATTTAATTTTCCTGTCAAACCTTTCTTGCAATTTTTACCTCTGTCCTGTTCTATATGGGAAATATTATTTAATCACATTTCTACGGTCTGTACTATGATATACATGGGCTGCACACTCTTTGGGAACCTACAGGGCTGTAGCGCTGAACATTTTCATGTTCTGGAACTCTGTCCTAAACACGATGTGTAGGTGCGAAGATGTTGTGTAGGAACAGAACTGTACAGATTAGAAATATGATTACTGATATTTTTCCCAAAATAGAATACACACCAATCTGGAAAAAAGAAACGTTGTAAAGATAGAAAAATAAGACAGCAACAAAAGAAGAAGGAGAAACTACTACTTTATAAAACAGAAAGGAAAAAGAAAATTAGTAGCCTAAAGACTTCTCTATAGTTCATTTTAAATCTGAAAATGATAAGAATTGTTTCAATTATGTTCATATTTTTAGTGTCACCACTACGTACAACTAATAACAACAATGACGACTGTGCCAGTGACTTACTGTGATATAAATGTTTATGTACACTCAACTGAAATATTATAATATAGATGTTATAAACATATCGTAATTTCAATACTTACTTTGCCAGACGAAGACACGTTAACAACAGCTGGTATGCCTGACTCTGTTGGTAATCGCTGCACCGGAGTTATTTTAAAATGTTGATTCAAAAAAAATTTAAATGTGCAAAAGAAAAGAAAATGCCAATTATTGACAAAATGGAACATGTACTAGACGAGGATGAAGATAATGAACATGGCGATCATACTGGTGAGTTTTCTATTTACAGTATCCATGCATGTTTCTCTTTTATAATATAATTTGAGAATTTGTTTAACATGTTCACAATAGGGTTGTGTCGATGTTTCAGAATTATGCATGACATTGCAACTGTTATTTGTTCTTATAGTATATTTGTTCTAAATATAATTATTTGTATAATTGTTTGTAAATATTGGGATATACGAGCTTGGAAAGTTAATGACAAACGGATGCTCTTCTGAGCTCGAGACTCATGTGGGTAGAGTTGTAGTTGATTATCTCCTGTGTTTCGAGGGTTTTTCTCCAGGTTATTACTACCAACTTTTCCCATCTCTCCAATATCAACCCTCACACTAACCTCTTAGCTGTACTCCGAGGTCATGCAGACATGGGTTATATTATATGGTGCTAATCTACAGTATGGTGCCTTAGTTGCCTTCAACTTGGCCCCGTCAAGCTGCATCCTTTTTGTCGTTTGTAAGATGATTTGCACCTACAGTGCAGTACCTGTTATATTAGTAGAAACTAATATGTATATGTTGCTAATACTTTTATCTCATTGGCTGGTGGCTATGCTACTCGTCAATAAATACAGTACAGTAGCAAGCAGTGATACTGTGAATAATACATGTACCTGTACATAAAAACAACAAGTATATATTAAAGTTGTTAGTTTTTGCTACTCAAGATGTAATATGTATTTACATCGCCTTTATATTGTGGTACCTTAGCATTATATGTACCGGTATATAATTTCTTTCCCATATTTTTCATCATACGGTAGTTATAAGTACTGTACCACTACCATACCGTATGTGAATATCAATTCACTGTCAGTCTTGTTTATTTGTTGATAATAACAGCAAAAATGCAGCGCCTCAAGACAAAGTGTTAATTATTGTGAAGGTTAGAACCGGGCTGGTTCATTTCACATATAATCACAAAATTAGTTCTCACACCCAGATAAGTTATAGCCAGCCGGGCTCATATGAACAGGGTCTAAGAGTATGGGATCACTGTATAAAGGTAATAATCCTTTTTGGAACATTTTGAATTACATGTATATAACTATCAGCTGTACAGTACATAAAGACTTATATTAAATATCTCTTATTGGTAGTGAAGTGGGATGAAGATTTCCCACATAAACTAAAATTCGGTGAGCCAGTGTAGCCTGGTTAACAAGGATGAATGTTCTTCATGGCGCATTCTGATTTGCTAAGACGATCTCGCTCCAGTACTTCTGAGCGCTTTTCCACGGAAGTGAAGCGAATACGTCCCATATGAAATTGACTTGATATTTATCGCCCCCTGGTGAAGCTCATATGAACAGGCCCCTAAATTAGTGGTTGGAGTAAGAAAATCTAATTTTCAGTTTTTGTTTTTTTAGGATGCTGGAAAAGTACAAAAATGCATAGAAAATTTGGCACAACCCCATATTGTGACTTTGGGCAGCATCCTCAAATATGACAGAGTTTTTATTTCAATTGAGGGAAAGGGGTTCTGCACAATTGCAAGCGCCAACAGCTGTTTCGAGGCAATTATTGCCTTGTTGGCAAGTTTTTACACCTTTAACATTGAATATAGCCATGTTGGTATTTTATGTTTCTTAGAAACAATTGTATTTGGTGATACTAAACAAGGAGGACAATTACCGATAAGAGTAACTTCATTTTTCAATGCTTTGTCATAAATATATCTGCATAGGGCTAGCTGTTCAAAGGGTGATAAGTGTGTGAACAGAGTTATAAAGATGACTGCAAACATGTTTGAAAATATTAAAGTGCCACTGAGATGAAAAATTCGTCTATCCAATTTTGATTTTATCTAAAAATAATTTGAAAATGAAACAGAATGGGCTTTCTTGGTTTTTGAATACCTCATCTCGTTCCAGAGATATTCAGGTTTTTGAAACATAAAAAATAAGATGCCATATGACTTCAGTTTCTCATACAGACTAAATAAAATTTACAAAATGAGGAATTTCTCTGCAAATAACAAGCGGAATGTTTTGAAAGTTGAAACTTTGCACATGTATGCCAATGATGAAAGGGTACACCACCGTATACAGTATGTTGTTGCCATGGAGATCGCTTGGCGTCAGATCTCTTCCACTTGTAAAACAAAATTTGTTTATTTCTCCTCTATCAAACAGCGTTTACTGTAGTGCATACAGTTGAAGATTCGTACACATGTAGATATTGTATTGCGGAGGTCTAAATCATCTTATTCTTTAAAGTGTTTATGAAACGAAGATTGAGATGACTTTTTATTGATTTATTTGAAAGAGAATGGCGTTTGTAGTTCTTCCATACCTTATCTCGTTCTCGAGTAATTCAAGATTGTGTAATATGAACTATGACGTCACTAGTTGTACCCACCATTATGACGAATCAGAAAATGAAGCATATCTTCAAAACTATTGAACAAAATTCCTTGAAACTTTGCACAAGTATACAGGTCACTAAATTGAATAACCCACGTAAACTTTATCGTTGCCATGGTAACAGATTAGTTCCCAGACTCCTTTTATTCCTCTCATAAACTTGTTTATATTCTGCCTTTTCTAAACCAATATTTAACTGTTGATCAGTGATGTATATTTTCAATAGTATTGCCAACAAAACAGAGCAACTTCGAGTCAAACTCTTTGTAGGGCAAAGTTGACGTGTCGATACTTAATTTAGTGACCTGTATACTTGTATAAAGTTTCAAACAATTTTGCGCAATATTTTTGAAGATATGCTTCATTTTCTGATTCATCATAATGGTGGGTACATCCAGTGACGTCATAGGTCATATTACACAATCTTGAATAACTCGAGAACGAGATAAGATATTAAAGAACTACAAACGCCATTCTGTATCATTTCAATAAAAAGTCATGTCAATTTTCGTTTCATAAACACTTTAAGAAAGATACAGAAACTAAGATTTTAGTTTTTTAGTTAAAACCTCCTGCTTCCCAGCGATCTCCATGTCAACAACATACCATGCGCGGTGGTGTGCACTTTCATCATTGGCACACATCTGCATGTTATTTGCAGAGATATGCCTCATTTTGTCAATTTCTTTAGTTTATGTGAGAAAATGACGTCATATGGCATCTAATAACCTGAATATCTCTGGAACGATATGAGGTATTGAGAAACTGCGAAAGCCATTCCGGCCCATTCTGTTTCTCTTTCAAAATACTTTTAGATAAAATCAAAATTAGATAGACGAATTTTTCATCTCAGTAGCACTTTAAGACTAGGAAATCAAATTGCTCGTCCGATTAAATTTCAACATCGGTGCTTATTGCTCTTTGAATATAGTAAATTGACCCTTACTAATGGGTGTTGAACAACAAAGAACTCGACGAGGCGAATTTGGTTTGATAAGAGTATATTATTGAAAAGCACTCACAGTCGTGTACGTCTAATCTCTCTCACAGTCAAACAGTCTCCCTCGCTCTCTTTAAACCCTCTCAAGTATAATCTAAATGTCAATTATATCATGTTCGTCACTAACCACAGTAATAATTAACCACGCCATTCAGTCTCCGACACACTCCCCCATGCAAGTTAGGAACTAAATTGCATGTTCCCTAAGGAGACTGCACTACCAGGAATCAACGTGTTCGTGAAAAACAAAACTGGAATATTTGTCTAGTGTTAATGTTCTATAAATGTGTATAAAGTATTCACATATCTTCTTCTTCTTCTGCTATGGCGGTTATTTTCGCTTCTGCATCTGCTGCGGCTGCTCTTTTCGGCATGAACCTTCGGGCTCCGGGGTTCAATGGGACTCGGCCTTCGTTCGTGTTCTTCTCTTTCGTGTCGCACTGAAGTTCCAGCGGATAGAGGTGCTGAACGGGTCTTTCTAACACGCCATTCTTCGTCTTGAGCTGAACAGCTCGCGTCCGACCATCTGGTCCTGGGAATAACTTCTCCACGATGGCTAGTGGCCATTTCCCTCGGTTCTTGTCGTCTGTCTTTATGATCACTGCGTCTCCTTCTTTAACTTCATATTTCGGGGTCTTATGGACGAGGCTGTGACGTTCTCTTAGCGCGGTCAGGTACTCGCGTTGCCATCGCTTCCACAAGCTATTTTTACACGTTATTAGATACTTCGCTCGACCAGCTTTCACTAGTTGTCTTAGCGTCGGGACCCAATAGATCTCACGCACAGCTGGCATCGTCAACAACACGCCACCGTGTAGTGTTTCGACGTGGTATCTCTGCACGAGTTTTCGAGTAAACTCGGAGTAGGCTGGGAGGTATATAGGACAATCCCCTTGGATTCTTCCGTGGCATTCGAGAATCCCGTGTTGATTCTCGACGAGGTTAAGGGACTGCTTCGTATGCTCGAAGTGGGGTCTTAGGGAATCTTTCGCTTGCTCTCGTTTTATCCACCAGTTTCGAACTTCTCTTAGGTCATCGGATGTCAGGGGCCCTTTGCAATGACTGTTTGTCGTGAAGCGGTGTACCCAGGCTTGAATCCGGAGTGCACGAAGTAGGTCGTGACGTTGGAGGAGATTCTCGAAGGGGTCATTCTCGGAATCTTCATCTCGTTCTTGTTCTCGTGCGAGGCTGAGCACCTCCTTCATGACTTTCGCTTCGACCTCGGAGGTTGGTGATTTCTTCGCCACTCGATCTTCTGGCCAGCGATCACGATCAGCGAGCCACTCAGGGCCAGTCAACCACGTACCGTTAGCAATCTGCCCTCCACGGCTCGCGATGTCTGCCGGATTCTCTTCCGTGGGCACGTACCTCCACTGGATCTCGGTATGCTCTTGCACCTTCCTCACGCGATTTTCCACGAACTGTTTGTACTGACCGTTACCGAGAAGCCAGTGGAGTACTACGGTGCTATCCAACCAACCAATGATCTCTGGTGTGGGAAGTTCTATTAGGGCATTCTTTACGTTCGTCACGAGATTTGCCGACATGTGAGCACCGACCAACTCTAATCTCGGTACCGTCAGATTCTTCTTCGCTAGTCGGGACTTCGCCGCAACGAGGGACGTTGTGACTCCTCCGGCTTGGCGGACCACGGAGTAGACGACTGTACCTACTCCCTCAGTTGATGCGTCTCCAAACACGTGCAATTCGGCTGAATGGACTGGTTGATGGTATGGGGCGAGTGGTCTCGGAATACTTATTCGCTCGGGAAGGGATTTCTCAAACTTCAGCCATCGTCTTTGAAGGTTATCTGGAAGATTGGAATCCCATCCAATTTTGGAGTCGCATACGTCGCGAAACACGAGTTTGCCTTGCAACGTTGTCGGGGATACTATACCAAGCGGGTCGTAGATCTTTGCTAAACTTGCGAGGAGTTCGCGCTTGGTGGTTGCTGGCACACCGACAGGGAATTCTACTGCGATGGTATCCGCGGTCTTGTCCCATTTGAGGCCCAGCAACTTCGACTCACTCGGCTTGACTTGCAATTGTTGCTTCGCAAACGATTGTTCGTCACAGATTGGGTTGGTTTTGTCTTCCAGCTCGGGTACGTTGGAGTTCCATTTGTGCAACTTGAACTTCGCCTCATCCATAATTTCGATTGCAGTGGATTTGCGTCGCTGCGCCTCTGTGGTGTCTTGACCGCCAGACAAAATATCGTCGACATACAAGGTACGGCGTAGTCGTTCCACTTCTTCCGGATACCTCTTGGACCACGAGTCGAGGTGGCATTCGAGGACTCCCCCGAGTAGAAATGGCGAAGGCGCAAGGCCGAACAATACTCGCGTAAAACGATATGTTAGGATCTCGGCGTCGACATTGGATCTCCAGTGGAATCGGAGCGCATCTCTCTCACATTGTCGAACTCGGACCTGTAGGAAGGCTTGTTTAATGTCACCCGATATTACCACGGGAAATGCTCTCTGTTGCACCAGAACGTTCCATAACCTGTTCTGTAAGGCTGGTCCTGTGTAGAGGCAATCGTTCAGGGATGGAGCGTCGGGTGATTCTCGGGCCGAGGCGTCGTACACAATCCTCATTTTTGTCGTCTGGGCTGATTCTCGGACTACGTATCTGTGGGGAATGTAGAATTCCCTAACGTCGCTTCTGGTCACCGTAGGGGGTGAAACTGGGTCATTTCCGGTCACCGTGGGGGGTGAAACTGGGTCACTTCCGGTCACCGTGGGGGGTGAAACTGGGTCACTTCCGGTCACCGTGGGGGGTGAAACTCTTTCGATGACCCCCTCAGTGAGTTGTTCTTGCATGATGCTGTCGTACTTCTCCATCAGGTTTTCGCGTTGAAGTTTTTTGGTCAAACTTCCGAGTCGCTTCAGACTACCATGTTCATTGTTGGGAAGATAGGGATGGTTTGGTTTCCATGGCAACGCGGTCTCGTACCATCCCTCGGGCGACCGGGTCAACTGCTCTTTGAATTCACCAAACACCACCGACTGGTCGTGTTGGGGGGTGTCTTCGAGCCCTAGAACGTCGAGCCTACACAATTCCTCGTACTCGGTGTGGGAGGTCTGGGTCATCAACATCACGTTGTTTTCGAACTCGTACCCAGGGCCCATTAGAAACCAACCAAACTTGGTCAACTCGGCGATAGGGGCTTTCTCGTCTCCTATTCTCGGTCTCGTTTGCGTTTTGATTTTTGCGTACTCCCCGCTCCCCAGAATTACATGAACCGGCAGGGTGTCTTTGACGCCATCGTCGTTCATGGTCACGCCCTTTAAGTGGGGGTGTTGATTAATTAATTCGGGGTATTTGGGATTGTCGATCATCAAAAGTTCACCTTTGTTTATCTTTGTGGCTTTCACCGGAAGACTGAACGAGCCATCTAGCGAGTCAAGTTTCATGTCGTAGACATCGAGTTTAGAAATCTTAGAGGCCATTAGCATGTCAATGTTTTTGATCAGTGATTGTGATGGTTTGAGTTTGAGTAAGTCTATCAGTTTTGCAGACACGTAGGAGCTCCCTGCTCCTGAATCAATCAGCGCCCTACATCGAATTCCGTTGACCTCTACAACGACTACAGGAAACACCGCTTCGCTTTTCTGGCATGTAGTCATGGCAATGTTTTTGCCAGAAGTTTCACCGTCTGGTTTGTTATCGTGAGAATCACAAATGGACGTGTGATGTCTCCTTTCGCACTTCCTACAAGTGGCTTTACTCGGGCACTCAGAGGCTTTATGATTACCCGCGGCGCAATTAAAACATAATCTTCTTTTGGCTAGTATCTGCTTACGGGCTGACGTCAGAATCACTTCCGTGCAATCGTTTGTTCTGTGCTGGCCGCTATCGCAATAAACGCAATTACGTGGATTTAATCTCTGACGAGAGACATGAAACAGCTTGTCTCTTTTCTTGCTGCTAAATGGATCGTCGCTTTGCTCGAAAGGTTTGTCGATTGGGTTTCTTCGACACCACTGGTTGAGTGCTTCGACTAGTTTGGCGAAGTCCCATTTCTCCCATTCAGGGTCTGTTCGCGCTAAATCTCCACGAATGCTAGGTATTTTGTCTAGAGTCATTGACACGGCGCCATTGACCCCGCCAAGCTTTTTCAATGTCTCTAAAGCTTGAACGCAGTGAGACAACTTCTCGCTAAACTCATGAATTTTCCTCGGGTTGGCGGTTTGTATTGTGGGTAACCCAAGAATCTCGCACGTGTAACCCTTTACTATTTCGGATTCTTTTCCAAACTTATCTTTGAGGAGGCTTATCGCTCGATTGTACCCCTCGGCGTTGAAGGGTAATGCTTCGACTGTTTGTCGCGCTTTAGGCTCTAACAACTCGCGAAGGTACGAAAACTTGGTTACTGGGGCAATAGAGGATTTCTCAATGTTCTCTGAGAATTGTCCCCAAAACCTTGGCCAATCCATAGGAGAACCATTGAATTTCGAAATAACTAGCTTCGGTAATTTCGCTTGCATTCCTGTCATAGTTTTACTCGCCTGCGGGGAGCTTTCAAGACTAAGTTCGTTTTGCAATTTTACTTTAGTTTGATGAAGTTTTACCTCGAACTTGATCTTCTCTTCTTTCTCGATTTCCTCTAGTTTCCTCTTGTTTTTCGCCAACCATTCCTTCGTCAGTTGTACATGACTATCTGCCACGCTGATTTTGATATCCATATCTGCGCTCCACTGGGTAGTGTCCTCTTTTCTGCCTATTTTTTCAGCTTCAACCGTAAGCCTTAACTTGTCCACTTCGCTAATGACCGTTCGAAGTGTTCCCAGATGTCGAGCGATGGATTCTTCCTCGGATTTCGCTAGGATTCCGTCCGTTCGCTTCGTCGTTAGTTGCAATTGAACTAATTTTGTTTCCAGCACGGCGCTGGCGTTTGTCTCTTCCATTTCACGATCCCGTCGGAGGTGCCAGGTATAGTAAATTGACCCTTACTAATGGGTGTTGAACAACAAAGAACTCGACGAGGCGAATTTGGTTTGATAAGAGTATATTATTGAAAAGCACTCACAGTCGTGTACGTCTAATCTCTCTCACAGTCAAACAGTCTCCCTCGCTCTCTTTAAACCCTCTCAAGTATAATCTAAATGTCAATTATATCATGTTCGTCACTAACCACAGTAATAATTAACCACGCCATTCAGTCTCCGACATGAACAATTGGGCCCTAATAAATAGCACGCTTACATTTTGTTTTGGAGTTGGATTTGCGTTAAATTGTTAGATTTATAATACATGTGTATGTTATCTATTGATACAAATATATTTGTTCAAAAAGCCAAACTTTAATTTGTGTATTTTATATTATTTTATATATTTATATTATTATAATTTATGGTATTGTCACATACTGAATGTATACTTTTCTAAACACCGAGCTGAATCGATGCGTTTTGGGGGACATTATGGCTCAAAAAATGAGTCAAATTGACTCCTTATTTTTCAAAACGGCTCCGCCGCATGGTAAAAAGCCCCTACTAGGGGCTTTGAAATAGCCCCTACTTTTCCAATAATAGCCCCTATTGAAAGCTGAAATAGCCCTTCTTCACAAGAGCCAAAACAGCTCTAACGACGTGTTTTAGGGGCCAGTATGGCTCCAAAAAAGGAGTCAAATTGACTCCTTATTTTTCAAAACGGCTCCGTAGCTATCTGAAACGGCTCCTCGTTAAAGCCGAAACAGCCCCTATTTCTTCCATAACAGCTCCTCTTGGTGGCTGAAATAGCTCATCTCAATGGAGCCAAAACGGCCCCATGTAGAAAGCTAATCGACGCTTTTTAGGGGGCATTATGGCTCCGCGTACGGGCCAAAACGACTCCTTGATTTTCCGAAACGGCCCCACAGTTTTCTGAAACGATCCTGGTCAAAAGTCGATTCAGCCCCTGCTTCTGCCAAAACGGTCCCCACTTAGAGCTAAAACAGCCCCTACCCCGAGAGGGCCAAAACGCCCCTTAGGGGCCGCGTTGTTATAGGTGCCATTTTGGCCCCAAAAAAAGATCTATTTTGCGGTCACCGTTTTGGCCCCATTTTTGGAGTCGTTTTGGCCCTTTTTCATTTACAGTGCATGCATGTAGTTTTCATGTGACGGGCTATACGGACAATACGAGAGGCAATGGCCTCTTATGCCCGTAGCCTTAGTTACATATGCGCTGTGGCATACGAGGCCATTGCCCGTCACATGAAATCTAACGGTACCGGAAAGTCCAGGTCCAGTTTGTCGTATGACTATACACAGATTGACTAGTTGTTTTTACTACAGTCAGTAGATTTAACTACAGCAAATTGTAGTTACGATAAATACGACAAAACATATAGCTTTGTGTAGTTAAAATAACTATTCAAAACACTAGTTGTTTTTACTAGTCTATACAGTCATAGTAGTTTCAACTACCGGAAATTGTAGTAAAAATGACTACGACAAAGATAAAATACAACCGCAATCGTTTTAACTACGAAATTGTAGTTAAACAACTATGGACAAAGTTAAACTCGAGTAGTTAAAATAACTATGCGGAAAAACCAGTCGTTTTTACCACAGTCATAGTAACTTTAACTACAAAATTGTGGTTAAAACAACTAAGACAAAGTTACTATACGTCCCAGATAGTTAAATCTACTACACGTATGTGGTTATTTTTACTACCTGAAAATAACAGTGTATACACTGTAAATGAAAAAGGACTGAAACGACCCAAAAAAGGGGGCCGAAACGGTGACCCCAGAATAGATCTTTTTTGGGGTCAAAATGGCACCTATAATAAGATGGCCCCTTAGGGGTGATTTGGCCCCTCCAGGGTATGGGCCGTTTCAGCTTTAAGTAGGGGCTGTTTTGGAAGAAGCAGGGGCTGTTTCAACTTTTGACCAGGGCCATTTCAGAAAATTGCGGGGCCATTTTGGAAAATCAAGGGGTCGATTTGGCTCCTATTCGGAGGCATTATGGCTCCAAAAAAGTGCCGATTCAGCTTGTGGAGCGGAGCTATTTTGGCTCCAACAATAGAGCAGTATCAGCCCCCAATCAAGGGCTATTCTGGAAGAAGCAGGGGCTGTTTCAACTTTTGACCAGGGCCATTTCAGAAAATTGCGGGGCCATTTTGGAAAATCGAGGAGTCAATTTGGCTCCTATTCGGTGGCATTATGGCCCCAAAAAAGTGTCGATTCAGCTTGCGGAGCGGCGCTATTTTGGCTCCAACAATAGAGAGCAGTTCCAGCCCCCAATGAAGGGCTGTTCTGGAAAAAGCAGGGGCTGTTTCAACTTTTGACCAGGGCCATTTCAGAAAATCGTGGGGCCATTTTGGAAAATCTAGGAGTCAATTTGGCTCCAAAAAAGTGTCGATTCAGATTGCGGAGCGGAGCTATTTTGGCTCCAACAATATAGAGCAGTTGCAGCCCCCAATGAAGGGCTGTTCTGTAAGAAGCAGGGGCTGTTTCAACTTTTGACCAGGGCCATTTCAGAAAATCGTGGGGCCATTTTGGAAAATCTAGGAGTCAATTTGGCTCCAAAAAAGTGTCGATTCAGCTTGCAGAGCGGAGCTATTTTGGCACCAACAATAGAGAGCAGTTCCAGCCCCCAATGAAGGGCTGTTCTGGAAAAAGCAGGGGCTGTTTCAACTTTTGACCAGGGCCATTTCAGAAAATCGTGGGGCCATTTTGGAAAATCTAGGAGTCAATTTGGTTCCAAAAAAGTGTCGATTCAGCTTGCAGAGCGGAGCTATTTTGGCTCCAACAATAGAGAGCAGTTTCAGCCCCCAATGAAGGGC
The DNA here is from genome assembly GCA_035772405.1 of Chrysogorgia sp. JL179-B06. Lineage (NCBI taxonomy): Eukaryota > Metazoa > Cnidaria > Anthozoa > Scleralcyonacea > Chrysogorgiidae > Chrysogorgia > Chrysogorgia sp. JL179-B06. The sequence continues at coordinate 666,682 of JAYKKM010000473.1, forward strand.
TGTTATGGAAGAAGCAGAGGCTGTTTCAACTTTTGACCAGGGCCATTTCAGAAAATCATTTAGGGCCATTTTGGAAAATCTAGGAGTCAATTTGGCTCCTATTCGGTGGCATTATGGCCCCCAAAAAGTGTCGATTTAGCTTACGGAGCGGAGCTATTTTGGCTCTATATTTTAGTCATTATACGGACGCAAAACAAGCCAATATACAGCAGATTAAAAGTTAGCAAAATTTTTGAAACCGTTTGGATCAGTATGGGGCTTGGACCTGCAACCAGATTCGAACAAAAGATTAAAATACAGCAACTGTACAATATTTAGATTGAATAATAATTGTAATAATTTTCATTTGCGAAGTTAACAAAATAAATAATATACGGAACCATAACTAGCAATATTAATAACCTGAAGGCATTGTCTAATATCACATTGATTACTGTACTTGCTGTAACCTATTTTGTGAATAACTTGCGTAAGAGTTCGACTGTCTGAACAAATAAAGTTTTTCAATTCATTGATAACAATAACCTAAAAATAATAGCCAAAATATAAACATGGTTCTCATGAAACACTTATGAAAATGCATTGAAAAATTGCAACCCTTTTGCTTAGTGTTGTCAAGAACTACAGTTTCCAAAAAGGATAACACACCCTTGGCGTTACCATAATCTATATTAAAACATAGAAACTTGTCAACAATGAAAGAACAGCCTCAAAACAGCATTTGTTTGTTATTATACTCCAATGCAGTTCAAACAAATGGCGGACAATATATCGAACCACGATGCATGCAAGACAAGAAATGGAAATATACCGTCTAGTATGCAATGAATTGCACTCGAAATTATGCGCAGATTCCGGAGAAAGGACTAATAATACAAGATTCGACACTGAGAAAACGCAGAGATCACAAATACACCCAAAACATCATATATACAACCGAAGGAACTGTCTCTTGGGCAACTCAAATCAGATTGAAAACAGCTTGTAAACTGACTGAAATGGATGTATTTGAATGGCATGGGAAGCAAGGTCAGTGGTAATTATGATTTCTCCATATTTGTTCTTGTTGAGCATTTGGCCAAAATTCGTTCGCGATAAACGCATCGTTCAGAACGTAAAAACAGGTTTGCCAATGACATTTCAGTGACTGATACTTCACTTTGCTTGTATCAGATTTAAATGATAAGGTTTTCTCAAACATCAAGAGACATATTAAGACATTTCTTTATTCTCCCTATGTAATTACTATTCGGGTGAGAATTGTGTTGTATATACAGTACATTCCCAACGCGCGTGTGTGGCCTTCATTTCTCGCCATGCAAACAAATGCCCAGAATAACACTGTTGTCACTAGTAGCAGAGCTAGCCATATTGCAGTATTTGCAATACAATACAACAAATAGCACAATTATGTTAGACTGTTAGTTATACAGTGACACTTAAGAGTTTTGTAACACCTGGCTTTGTGCGTGTAGTCTCAGTGTACATGCAGAGAAACTACACTCACATGTTGTGTAAGACAATTCTGATATATAGCAAAATTATAAGTTGTGTAGTTGTGTAATGCCGAGGTTTTAATGCATGTATGTGTGTATTGTATGCATTGTATGTATGTAGAGTATGTGTATATGTGTGTATGTATGTCGAAATGTTAATAGTGCATTCCTGCAGTTTACAAGTTTACAACCCACATTATATATATATAATATATATATATTTATTTCAAAGAAACAAAACACACATTTTTTAATTAACAAAACTATACAGGACAGATACATACCATGATGGGAAGTTTGAATTTTTCTATCCAGTTAGTCTTAATTATAAAGAGCATGGTTGTGATATACATGTACTGTATGTTCAATTTTACAATCTACAGTGTACAGTGCAGTGGTAAATATACATGTATTCCAACACTAATCAAACATACAAACCAGTACTGCAAGCCTGCCTTTGGCATCAGCAAATAATTTGTCTGTTTGCAACTTGCAAATCATGATACATACCGTAGATGTGTGAAACTAGCATTAATGTCACTAAATACCTCAACTTATTTTTTGGGCATTGATCCAAACACTGAATTAATACACAAACAGGACACTTTCTTGAGGTGTTCCAGTGCTGGTAATTTTGAAACCTAATTCAGCAGTATGCCAAAGCTATAAACATCTGTTGCAGCACATGGATGATACAACCCGTCATATAATGCACAGGGTTAATGACAATGTGTTGATAGTTACCTTTGTAAAGTTTCTTTTATTACTTGGAATTTTCTTTACTACATAATTTCTTATATAATTTGCCTTATTTAAAATTTAAATATACTATTTTAGGTTCTAATTGCATAGCAGAACCGTGGATAACCATATTATCTGACTTAATGTCACAATGGAGAATACCCATTGTGTGTAAATAAAAACATCCATCACAACACTTGCCCAGGCTATCCAACTAATTATTTTGCACAAGAGAAATAGGAGCAATACCTTTCAACAATGAAAATACTGTTCAACATTTTGAATCAGTCAGAGAGAACATCTGTTGGAAACTCGAGTCAAAATAGACATCAACATGAATTACAGTTATATCACCTTCCGCGACCGGTAATAATAATATTATTATCAGGTGGGGTCTGCACACAGGCTACAACAAGTACAGATTCACCAGAAACATGTAACCTCGTAAGCTTACAAGCTCCAAAACAACCCTTTCCTAGAATGATTCCCTTTTCTTTATCATTCAAAACTAAATTTAGCTGATCTCTTCTTATAGCTTTTACATTTCTTAACTTTTCACATTTTAAGAATTGTAGTTCTGCACTGCATTTTTTCTCTGGTCCTCTTCCTTAGCTTATCATTTTCAGATCTCAAATAAACTACATATGACTTCAGGCTATTAATTGCCTTTTTCATCTCTCTTCTATTAAATGAAAGTTTCTCCTCCTTCTTTAGTTGTTGTCTTTTCTTTCTATTCTTTTAGTGCTTTTCCAGATTCATATGTATTCTATATGTTTGGAAAAATATCAGTAATCATATTTCTAATCTGTACAGTTCTGTTCCTACACAACATCTTCGCACCCACACATCGTGTTTAGGACAGAGTTCCAGAACATGAAAATGTTCTGCTCACAGCCCTGCAGGTTCCCAAAGAGTGTGCAGCCCATGTATATCATAGTACAGACCGTAGAAATGTGATTAAATAATATATTTCTAAATCAAACATATAACATTGATAGATTTTTTATATACTAGTGTATTAAGCTAATTAAGAAACATTATTTTGCTTCAAGGGCAGCTTAACCAGAGAATTGTATATGTTGTGCAGTTCTACAAACTCTTGAAACCTAAAAGTGATCTTACGCTCTGGGGAAAAAGGGCCGCCAAATTATAAGAATGATAATAGGATATCGGTCATACTAATTACCGTCAAAAGCCGACAAAAGCCGACAAAAGACCGACAGAAACCGTCAAGAGACCGACAGAAACCGTCAAGAGACTAGCATATTACCGACAACAAATCGCCATGTTTGATTGCAGTATTTTTTATTTAATATGCATGATACAATAGTACAGTGATTCTGTGATTAAATGGAGTTCAAGTGAAGAGCGGCCAGGACTGGACTAGAGGGATGTGTAGTACAATGGTACAGGTATGTAGAATATTGATGCATTTATATGAATTAGTTTGATAAACGGGATATTTAGACACTCTGAAAATGACCTTCTTGTGGCAAGGGTCTATTCTTTTCTAGAACATTTGTTTAAAAGGACACATAACTCTTGTTTATTACTCTAAATATCTCAGGAACTAGTGAACTAAGTGAAATATTATGGAAGAACTGTATATTTTATATTCCTCATTATTATATACAATATGTTCAGTGTAGGGTCTATTTAAACTTTTATTGAAGACCAAACATAAAGCTAACATATGTCATATGCCAGAATGCTATAACAGAAACATGGCTGGCTGTTAAAAAATATTTCAACAAATTTCACAAAACGCTTTCGAAACTTCATGAAATATTCGATATTATAAAAGGAAAACCACTTGGTTACAATATCCATAATATTGACCACCAATGTCCATAATATTTTTCCAGTTCAGGCATTCAGAAACTGTCCGTCTATTTATTTATTAATCCTAAGCTTCCTATAACTTGTTGAATAATTTTCTCGATAGAACTGTCAAAGATTCAATGATAAAAGATCTTTAAATCGTAGGCATTAGACAAAATTGCAATAATTAAGTCTTAACTAGCTTAAATAGGAGAAGATTAAACATACACATCAAAATTACTAAGGTTAAATATATTGGAATGTAAAATATGGCAATTTTAAGACTTACATGCACAGATGATGCCACGTTGGCGACAGCCGATACACCTACTCGGGAGAACTAGCTTGGTTGGGAGAACTATCGGCAGACGATGGCGATTGTCATTGTGACTGGATACGCCTGGGCTTCGGCTAGAAGTATTTGGTACATGTACACCATAACACCATCATCTTCATTCTCGCCGTCACTCGCACACGCACACTACAAATATAACAAACAGAGAAGCTGGAATTTAATACTACAAGGCTCGTATTCGTTTTGTAGCTTATATACGCAACAATTTGAGTAAGCTTAGTAGCGAAATCGACAGTCCAGTGATCAGGTCGACACGGAGATCAGCCATGTTGAAAATTCTTCCACAGCGGACAATCCAACTACGAGGCGTTTCTTGAACAAAATACTGTATCGAACGCGAGTTTAGCGCTAGATTTTATCCGATTTTCCTTCTTCGAATGCAAATATAAATCCCAACGGTCACTTGTAGAATAGGCGCCAAATTCGCAAATAGTTTCTACGCATGCTCTGAACCTCTGAATGAATATATCGCGGGCGCATACATTCTCGTTCCCAGAGCCCGGGTCGTCTGCGCTGGGTTTTCGAATAGAACATTATTTTGTTAGTCTAGTATGATAGAAATTGTTAAAAAGTTACAATATAAAATTTGCGAAATCGAAAATTTTAACGTGAATTCTTACCTTCTCTTTAATTACGTCGCTAAGAAATCCCTTGCATTTCTGGCGAAATTTGAATGAAGGAAAAAAGTGTCTCATTTCTGCGTCAACTTCGTACAAGGCTGTCACGTCCTCGCCATTTAATTCTTCACTTTCTACATATACAAATATAAAAAAATCACATTTATTACACAATATTGATCAAAAAGGTAGAACTGCAATATATAGTGTCATTGCAGTAAAAGTATATAATATCGCGAAACTTACCCATACGTTCCACGACCTTCTGGGAAATCATGGGACAGCAACCAATCTTTTACTTCTGAACATAAAAATGTTGTCTGGAAGCATCCATATTGATGTAGCACGATGTAGCTGGTTAATTCTAACTCGCAAAACGGTTCAAATGTATGATGTATCTACTAACCAGAATGGCCCATATTTATACTATTGTCTTACTGGCCAAACATGCCACTTGAAATTAGATAGATGATATTCTCGACCAATAAAAACTATCGAGAAGATAATATCAATGCTTTCACGCGCGTCGCTTTAACACGCGCGAGCCGATTACACAGAGAGAACTATTTGGCAGGAGAGTCGATTTGAGACACGGTCGAGTCGACTTGAAACGCGCGAGTCGATTTGACACGCCCTAGTGAATTTGACACGCCCTAGTCGATTTGACAATTGACATGAGTCGATTTGAAACTCGGGGGTCGATATGACACGCGGGCGTCGATTTGAAGTACGGGAGCTAAATTGGCACGAGGGAGTCGATTTGCCACCGGGAGTCGATTTGACAAACGGGTCGATTTGACATGTGTAAGAGCCGATTCGGAAAAAGAGAGCCAAAATGAATTCATTGGGGGCTGATATGGACATCATAAGTAGCGCTGCAAGTGGAGCCGTAACAGCCCCGGGAATGAGAGTCGTTTTGATCTGTGGGGCTGAATTGGAAAACGGTGGGGCTGAATTGAAAAATGGCAGGGCTGTTTTGGAAACGGATAGGGCCAAATTGGCTTTTTAGTGTACCTAAAATGGCCCTGTTAGTGTCGATCTAGCTCTCGAATCCCAAAATGGCTTTCACGTAGGGCCAAAACAGCTTCGGCTCCAACAGGGCTAAAACGAAATTTGGGGTCGTTTCAACCCTTTTTCATTTACAGTGTAGGTCTACCGCGATCAGCATGTGCAATTGTAAGCATATCAACATAGTTCTCAGCCACATTGCCGATTAATCATCAGTTACTTTCAAAATTTACGAAAAGAGTCGGATAAAAAATCGACAAAAAGCAAAACTGTAGAAAAGAAAGAACTCGGCTATTGACTAACAACATACCTCACCGTTCGTAAAAGCCTAACGGGAAATAATATTGCGCGATTTTGCAAATTTGTGGCACCCCAAAAATAATAAGTAAATTAAAAAAAAAGAAAATACTTCCCTGCAGCCACATAACTGACTTCAAACACTTCAGCTCTAACCAATTCAGCTGTCAAAAACGCTTCAGCTCAAACTACTCGATCGAACCTACTACTTCCAACCTCTTACACTAATGTAAATTCCTCATTGGCAGAAATTATAACTGTCATAATTCAGCTGTTTCACCCTTTCATGTATTATAAATAAGGAAGTAATGTTTCCCCACAGCGGATAAGTTCATCTTAATTGAGTAAAAAGACTTTAGTCACAGCTAGGAATGAAAATAGACGTGTTTTTGAAGTAATATTTGAACAACAACAGCGAGTGTTTCATCGGGATATCCAAACACGAGAAAACAATATATGAAAACACGAGCGCGTATATATATATAGCGCGAGTGTTTTTGTTAATTGTTTTCGAGTGTTTGGATATCCCGGTGGGACACAAGCTGGAGTTGTTTAAATAGCTTCTCAAATGAACACAAGTATAGGTATATTTGATTGGATGATATTCTCTCATGGGAGGGTTATGTTAATAGTTGAACACTACAATACATTTGATCGGCATACGTAATTAGGATATTTGAGGAAAAACACTAGTGATCTTCCTCAAATATCCTAATTACGTATGCCGATCAAATGATTGTAGTGTTCTGAGACACGGTGTTTGACTTAGTTATCCAAATGCAATCCCGTGACTAGATGGGTCTTTATTATTGGATAATTAGCTCATGAATTATTAATGAGTTTGAGAAACACATTTGATGAAGTTACTTTTTTCAAAATTTACGAAAAGAGTCAGATAAAAAATCGCAAAACTGTAGAAAAGAAAGAACTCGGCTATTGACTAACAACATACCTCACCGTTCGTAGAAGCCAACGGGAAATAATATTTTAGCGATTTTGCAAATTTGTGGGACCCCAAAAATAATAAGTAAATTAAAAAAAAAAGAAAAATACTTCCCTGCCGCATAACTGACTTCAAACGCTTCAGCTCTAACCAATTCAGCTGTCAAAAACGCTTCAGCTCAAACTACTCGATCGAAAAGAAAGAAGGCACATGCACGTCACATGTATAAATATAGTCACATGCCTCAGTTTCGCAAAGTCTGTCGGGCCAATATCGCGACAAAAAATAATCGCGAAATCTATAGACATGGCTACCACAGATATACTGAGTAAACAGGATCCGTTTATGTTGTAATATGTATAATATTGGCTTCACGTTTCGTACAACTTATTGCTTGTAAGGGCTGCTAAACTTATTAAACTGCAATTTATTTACTTTAGCTCACGGTACGTCTAAAAGATCGGTAATGGCTCTTCGTATTCGATGTTTGATTGGTTGATATTTTATTATTTTGTTACTTATTACTTACTTACATTATTTGGTTATTTAATAGATTATAGTGTCTAGTACTTCCTACTTGAGGGCCACAAGTTTATCATCTCTTGATGTAATGTGTTACCCTCCTTAAATAAAGTATTTATCTTATCTTATCTTATCTACTTCCAACCTCTTACACTAATGTAAATTCCTCATTGGCATAAATTATAACTGTCATAATCCAGCTGTGTCACCCTTTCCTTTAATTTAAATAAGGAAGTAATGTTTCGCCACAACTGATAAGTTCATCTTCATTGAGTAAAAAGACTTTGGTCACAGCTTGCACTGAAAATAGACGTGTTTTTGAAACACCTTTGATGGACTGAACATAAAATACATTTTCTATAATGTTACTGAAGTTCAAATATATCACTGCATTGGCTTTTCTTATTCTTTATCTGTTATCATCGAGTGCTTGGCTGAACATACAGAGGGCAGATCAAGATGTATTTTATAATCCAGATTGTAAAAGTCCTACTACATTTGGGTGCAAGAACTGTAGTGTTTTAAATGCTGATTCCGTAAACTCCACTAGTAAAAGATGTAAATGCTCCTCAACATACAAAACGTTTCTTTCTTCGAAGGATAAAAAAGACCAATGTGTGAAAGATCGACGCTTGCTATTCATTCCTAGTAAGTCATTATTTAATTCATCAAAATTCCATTACTTACTATCAAGTTAAGTTACATTCAGGTTAATCGATCTACTGGTGGTTACAATAATATAAAAGACAGTTTCAGTTTGCTGTAGGACGATTACAATTTATGTTCTTTGATGTTTGCTTCTATCGTGCTTCCGGTACGGGATTTATTACTAAGTTTTTTGTCCAAGCTCGCAAGTCAGGCGTTCTGCAGGCAGGCTTTTAGACTATGATTAATTGAGGAAATATCTCATTCTGATGTTCTATGTATTTGATTTAATTGATTATTAAAATTAAATTTAGGGTGGGATTGATGGTTAGAGTAGCCGGGAAATGGTTTGCGTTGGATGTGCCGGGCATCGTCACATTGCCATTCATTATAACATTTAATAATTATACCATTACGGGCTTTTTGGGGCTGTGCTGTACAATTATTTTCAAAAACAAATTTAATTGTAGAATGATTTCAACAACCGACAGTTCGTTTCTTCGTATTCGATGTTTGATTGGTTGATATTTTATTATTTTGTTACTTAATATTATTTACTTACGTTATTTGATCATTCAATAGCATAGTGTCTATACTACTTCCAACCTCTTACCCTAATGTAAATTCCTCATTGGCAGAAATTATAACTGTCATAATTCAGCTGTGTCACTCTTTCATGTATTATAAATAAGGAAGTAATGTTTCCCCACAGCGGATAAGTTCATCTTCATTGAGTAAAAATACTTCATTGAGTAAAAAGACTTTAGTCACAGCTAGGAATGAAAATAGACGTGTTTTTGAAACACATTTGATGGACTGAATGCAAAATACATTTTCTACGATGTTACTGAAGTTAAAATATATCACTGCATTGGCTTTTATGATTCCTTATCTGTTATTATCGAGTGCTCGGCTGAACATTCAGAGGGCAGATCAAGATGTCTTTGATAATCCAAATTGTAAAAGTCCTACTACAGTTGGCTGCAACTGTAATGGTTTACATGCTGATTGCGTAAACTCCAATTGTAAAAGATGTAAATGCTCCTCAACATACAAAACGTTTCTTTTTTCGAACGATCAAAAAGACCAATGTGTGAAAGATCATCGCTTGCTATTCATTCCTGGTAAGTCATTATTTAGTTCATCAAAAATTAAAGACCATTACTTAACATTAAATATAACATCAGTTTCGCAAAGTCTGTTGGGCCAATATCGCGACAAAAAATAATCGCGAAACCTAGACATGGCTACCACAGAAATACTGAGTGAACAGCCTCCGTTTATGTTGTAATATGTATAATATTGGCTTCACGTTTCATACAACTTATTGCTTGTAAGGGTTGCTAAACATATTAAACTGCAATTTATTTACTTTAGCTCACGGAACGTTTAAAAAGATCGGTAATGGCTCTTCGTATTCGATGTTTAATTGGTTGATATTTTTTTATTTTGTTACTTATTACTTACTTACATTATTTGGTTATTTAATAGCATATAGTGTGAAAAAGAGAGAATAACTGAATTTATTATATGGCTTTCACGTATCCTGAATTCTGATTGGTTAATGCCCGGTCCGTAAAAATGCGTATCCGGCCCACTAAGCACTAGATGCATTCGGAAAACGTGCTAGCACATAAAATAAAACACAAAAGTTCCACCTGTTTTTTTATATATTTTGTTAAAAAGGCCTGTCTTGTTTTGTTGCTGGCTTTTCGTATAAACGAAAAGTGGCATTTTCATCTGTTTCCTCGTCAGAATAGTGAAAATCACTTGGAGAATGCTTCTACTTTTACATGTTAGCTCAATGGCTTTGCTGGGCTTCAGTGAACGAAATGTTACGTTATATTTTGTAATAAATTTCAATGGTAATAGGCGTTTTTTTCGATATAAAAATGTTTGTTTGTGCAAAGCGTATAGTCAATGAAAACGAGAAAGCCAACAAATGCACGCTAGCGAAAGCCTTGCGAAAGCCAGGTCGACAGTGATGGTTAACAATTGTTTTTGATGCCATATAATAAACAGCTTATTGACCTCGCTTGTTCGGTCTCTACAGTGAAATATCGGACGTCGGTATTTTGCACAGACCTTGCTCGCTCATGCGCTCGCTCGGTCCGTAATAAAAAACCTCAGTCCGATATTTCACTGTACAGACCTCACGCTCGGTCAATAAGCAGTTAATAGTTGAAGTAATCTTGTAAATTATCTAGAGGGCGTTTGAGGGCGATTTGGGTCCCATCAATGCATCCAAAAGCCTGAATCATGCCGAACTTACGTTCAAACTCTGAAGCTTTTTCTCTCAATTCATCCAGATTCTTTGGTAAGTGCAAATATTTAGTCCCCTACACTGTGTTTATAGCATCGCATACCTCTGCTATAGTTTTTGAAACAGTGCTCTGATGGACACCAACGGTATTTGCAGTCATCCACAAGGAGCCTGCAGTGTCTTTAATATAAAACAAAGTAACTGGTAATTTCTTATCTGTTATGAGGAAACGATAATTGGTAGTGTTCGGCTTGGGTCTAATTACTGCTCTCTGCACATCCTGAAATTTTTCTTCCAACAGCTGTCTGGGATATTTTCTCCCATCATATTTCTCCACCATTGATCTGTTCGTCCATTTACTACCTATATAGACCTTGCATGGTTTCCTACATAGATGACGAATTTGAAAATGTCTTCTTCTTCTTGACCACTTACTTTTCTTTTTGCAGAGATACGCACTCAGGAGCATGTTTCTCTTTGCTTCTAGTAGTTTATATGCGCAACCACCATGCCATACAATTGAAATATCAAGGAAATTAGGAGTCCAAATTGGATGAACACAAGTGATAGAATTTTGCTTGTATTTTCACCGCCATATTGAATTTCGAAATTCCCGCGTGATTCCCCCTGTTCCCGCTTTCGCGCTCAGTTTCAGCCCAGGCTGAAATCGCCCATGTAATCGAACATTTTTTCAGCCCGGCTGACCGGGATGAAATTTCAGCCCGGGCTGAAAATCTCCATATAATCAGCCCCTTACATGGTGTTTTATGCAGTTCAAGATTTCTTCCCATCCAGAGCATTTCTGGTAAACTGGCAGAACTATCTCCAGTTCGGCGTCTGTTAGTTGGTAGCCACGCCGTTTTATCTAGGGGGTTCAACGCTCGGTTCTATGCAAGGGTAAAAAAGAAAAGACGACGAATGTGAACATTTTGGCGATACACGTTTATAACGATTTAAATTTACCGTTTTGAAAATAGGGACCATGTACTCACGGGTATAGATATAGATACAGTTATATACCTTGAATCTTCTTCAAAACACACAGGTCTCCACAACGTATTCGAAGCCATCGGAACGAATCTGCACAGCGTTTTAGTGTGTGAGAATCTATAAAAAGAAATATCCAGTTTTATAGCGACTTGAAAGAAAAGAGATTTCACGCAAATAATGCCCCAATGTTGAACCTGTTTGGTAGCATCCCTTGTTGGGTTATGTACGACCTAACGCCCACGCCAAAAATGAGATATCAATTTCCATGGGTAATATTAACGATTTCGGGTGTGTCATGCCTATGAAAATTATAACATAAACCTTCGCGATGATAGCAACATAAACTTTCGCGATGATAGTGGAAACAGATGGGATATAAAAACACCTCACAGATATACTTCATGATTACCTGTTAGTATATTTTGAAACTGATGTCATCTGTATCATCATCTCCGTTGGATATTTACAATTTGGACTTGAAATCATGCCTAGAACATCTGCGCGACAGCTACTTGAGGCTTCCGGCATGTGCTTAAGGTTATTTACAGCAATCCCACCGCCAATTATTAATTATCCCCACCTACTTTACTCTTCCGTGCTTCATTACAAATCTCCCCCTCCCGTAGATTATCTGCTTCCGTTAATGCAGCGTCTTCACCCCACTTTCCACGATTTTGACTTCAGAGGCAGAGATGTATTGGTGACAATAGAGAATCAGAGATATCTGTTTTGGTTGAACACAAGAGAGCAACCAGAGACTTTGTTGGCCATCACATATAGTGTCTCTAGATCAGAGATTTGCACCGATTGAATAGAATGGTATCAACAAAGTGTTACTAACATTTATGTGGCTCAGAAATACCCGTGCATAGACACCTTAGCGTAATGTTTGATGTTAGTCCATCCGCGGTTTCAACTATAATTCACAATGTCGTTCCAATTTTGTGGAGATTCTTTCATTGTCAGGTTTCATAGACAAGTATTGCAGAATGGAATGATTTACGGGGAAACTGGCCCTCGTTTTCCAACGATATGGGGTGTATTGATTGAGATTTATCGTCCCCAAGTGGAGCCCCAACGGGATCTCTAGAGTGGTCATCGCCACTATCATCTTATGAACACGCAGTTAATGATAGTAGACAATATCGGGAATATTGTATTTCTACAAGCAGGTTTTCTTGGGGCCATCGATAATTTAAATTTGATGGAAAGATTGGACCTGAGACGAACAATGATATGCCACTGGGTGCAGTGCTGTTGGCAGACAAAGGATATGCAGATGTTGTGCCATTATTAACATCTTTTCGTACTGCGCTGATTAGGCGTCTGCCAAGGCATGACCAAAGGCGAGCACAAAGGTTTAACCGCAGGCTATCGAGAAGCCGAATTATCGTAGAGCGCACGATTAAACATTTGATGACATACCAGGCGATCGGCAGCATATCGCGCCATCCCCGATGGTTTTAGCCCGTGGTGCGAGAGTTATGCATGTTCTTAGCCCAGCGACATGTTGTACTGTTCCATGATGCGATTCATTATTATCAAAAAATACGTCAATAAATAAACAAAGGAAAGGAAAGGCTAGCGTTTAGAAAGCCTCGAGGGAAAAAACCCATACACATTGAGCCAGAGAAGGGCGATTTCGAATAGAACAACAATCATGCAGAAAGAGTGCATGTACAAAGTCAGTACAAATGACTGTCGAAAGAAAAATATATAGAAAAATGTATTTGTGTGAAGTGACTAAACATTTACAGTTTGCGTGTAATTATACCATCGTTCATGTTTCATTGAGAGTTCATGCGTGTTCGTGAAATTTGCATATCTAACCGGTGTTTCCCACTATAATAGATCATTAGCATATGGAGTAGATTTATGCGAAATATCTCTAATGTGATGTCTTTGCTGGTGGTGAATTTCTGCATCTGTATACTGTTGAATGGTGGACCATTGTCATATATTTGTATATCTGGATTGCCGTATGTTTCGTAAATCTTTTCTAGGGCAGGTATAACTTTTTCCGCCTTTGTCTCGTAACCAATTTCGCTGCGGGGAATCTTGATGCTAGATCTTGAATTACAAGCACATGTTTGGATGATGGCATCAGTCCGAATAGGTCCACTGCTACTGTTTCCAAACACTTCCCTGGTACTTGGTGTGATTTGTCCACGAACACGCTGCAGTCGTTGCATGATTTTACAAACTCCTTCACCTCCCTATCCATGCCATGAAAAATAAGTGATATCTCAGTCGCCGCTTCAAACCTTCTTGTCCTGGATGTGCACCCTTGTGTGCAAGTTGGATGGCTTTTTCATGTAGCTTATTTGGAAGGACGATTATTTCATCTTTGAGAGTAATGCCATTTCCTGTAACCGTCAGCTTTGGCAGGATGGTTCCAAAACACTGAACTTCGGCAGGTTCTGTCTTAGGGATCCAAGTCTGCCCCTTGTTGATTAGTGCAACTACCTTTCTTAGACTTTGATCGTCTTTGTTGGCTTGCGCGATTGTTGCAATACGCATGCAGTCGATGGCTGGGGTGTTGTGAAGTAGATACAGTAGATTGTTGAGGTCATCTGCTTCTCTTTGCTCTTCCCGTGGTAGTTTCTCGATCCATTTGGCGTGCCGTGACTCGTGATAGGTAATCTGATTGATTAATTTGTCCACGCTGGTATACCGCAGTAAATGTTATGTCCTGGTGGCGGAGTTTTATTCTTTCGGTTCGAATGGAGCCTTTTCGGTTGCCGTTGAAAATAGAGCATAATGGTTGGTGGTCAGTTACCAAGTTGCAAAATCTTCTTAAAGCAAAGTCAATGCTGAGGGTTTCAACGTCAATTTGTGGATACTTCTGCTCTGCCTTGTTTGTTGTTCTAGATGCTATGACCGTGACGATTGGTCTTGCGTTCTCTATTGTCTCTCATTGTGCTAGCATAGCTCCCAGTCCGGTATTGTGTGCGTCGGTGAGTATGCACGTGTGTTTTGCCATATCGAAGTATTCGAGAAGTGTATTTTCTTTGAATCTTTCTATCAACGCTTCGTACGCTGCATGGTGTCCATGTGAATCGAATGTTTTTCTTAGTCAGTTCCCTCAATTTCTCTGCGTGTTGGGCGAAGTTTGGAATAAAATCCGCGTTGGACGGCATCATACTAAGGAAACTGATCAACTCTTCCTTAGATCGAGGTGGTGTGATATGGCTGAGTTCTTCTACCTTGGCGGGATCGGATCGTACTCCGGTAGAACCAATACGCAAACCCCATAATTCAATCTCGGAGTATCCAAATGTGCACTTGCTTGGATTGAGAGTTATACCAGCGTTTGAGATCGCTTGTATAACGGCTGCAATGGCGATGTTGTGTTCCGCTTCGGTCTCCGTTGCCACAATGAGGTCGTCATGAATAAGGTGTGTGTGGGGTATTTGTGCGAACCGTGGTTGAAGAGCCACATTAATTTCCCCTTGTGCTGGCTTTACTCCCATTGCGAGGCGTTTATATCGGTACAGTTTATCGTTTTGATGGAACGTTGTGAGGTATCTGGAGTCTGGTGGAGTTCGATTTGCCAAAATGCCGACTTAAAGTCCATCTTTGAGAAGACCTTAGCGCCACTGAGCTTGGATTGAATGTCTTCCTATCTTGGAATGGGCAGGTTTGACGCTTGGATGGCTTTATTAACGTTCCGCGCGTCGAGGGTCATACGAATAGCGCCGTCAGCTTCAGGTGTAATGAGCGCATTGGAGATCCAAAGTGCTGGTTCTGTAGGCGGATGTTCTTCAATTACGTCTTGCTCTATCATCTTTTCAATTTCTTTGGCAGCACTTTCCTTTAAGTGATATGGTACTGGTCGTGCTGGTGTAGCGATGGGTTTAACACTGGCGTCGATATGCAGCTTAACTTGGTGGCTTTTTAACTTTTGGAGGCCTTCGAAATTTTGCGGGAAGTTCTTCAGGATATCTTGAAGAAATTCCTGGTTGCCTGATTGGATCATCCATACTGGTTGGAAGACGTCGGGTTGAGCGTCGAACTTGATTATCCCAAGCTGTTCTGCACTTTGTCCTGCAAGTACAGGTTCACATGGACTGTCGATAATGTGCCAGTCGACTGGGATGGATGTAGATCCGAATGTGACCGCGCATTTGGTAATTCCATCCACTGGTATCGTGGGGCTGTATATGGCTTGATCTTGGTTTTGGTGATGATCATTCGTGGTAGGAGATTCCACCTTTGTACTTGCTCTCTTCCACAGACACTAATACTTGCACCTGTATCAGCCAAAACAGTCGCTAGGCTGTTGTTGATAACAACTTGGGCCTTGAAGTCTCGTGTCTTCATTGTTCCCTTGTAAAGTGGTTGCTAAGTTGTGTCCGTGATTCTGAAAATGTTGATGTAGTGTAGCAGATGTCGCCATGGTCATCGTCTGCGTTGTGGGGTTGTTGTGATTCTTTGTCTTCCGATTTTATTTCATTAATTGCTTCCTTTTTCCTGCACACTGTTTAGTAGTGGCCAATTGCATCACAGAAGTTGCATTTACTGGTTTTTGCTCTGCAGTTTTTTATGTGTGCAATAATGGTTGTCCGGATGTCTTGTCCGCAGTAATAACACGATCGGGGCTTTCCAGATTCGGTTTTCTTTTTCAGGTTTTTGTAGGAGTATTTGTCCATTTTGTTTACTGGATTTTCATTGTTGAGTTTTTGCAACCCTTTCGTGGCGCTTTCGATCTGCATTCCTTACATTCGTATAGCTTCTGGAGGTCCCATGAATTCTCGAGAGCTTCTTCTCTTATTTTGTCATGTGCTGTCCCGATAATAATCTGGTCGCGAATGGCTGTATTTTCTGCAGTGCAATCTTCGTTGTGGCATTTGAAATTGCAGTGCTTTGCTTCTTTGGACACGCGAGAACAGAATGCCGGAAATGCTTCATGGGCTACCTGTGCCAATGACCGGAACTGATGGTTTTTGAGTGTGAGATTCTCTGTTGTCTTGTAAAAATGTTGCATCTTTATGATGAAATATTCCCATTTCGTTTTCGTTCTTTTTGTTTCATCGGGCTCTGCGACTTTACAATCTGTGAACAACCGTTTTGATGAGAATATTCCGAGGAGTTTAGCCACTCAATCTCTTGATCGCCACTTGTCTCGGATAGTGTCGTATTCTACAAGTGAAGGTTTTGCATCGTCGTTTGCGAGGTTCCAGTACCGTTCAATGGCAGCGTCCAGAGAGACTTTTGGAGGATTCGGATATTGTGCGTCATATCGGAGCTCGAAGCTTTGGATAAATTCGTTAAAAGCTCGCAAAGTGGCGTCTGGATGGTGGTCAGGGTCAAAGTATAATGTTGATGTGCTCGCCATACTATGTCTATAGTCTGGTATTTCTCCGCTCTCATTGCTTTGTGGTTCTGGATATTCGCTTGTTGATTGAGTCAGTGGGTTTGGTAAGTGATCTTTAATCCTCGTCGATAAATATATTTGAGTTTTTTGTAAATATTTATTAATATGAACGATATCTCTTCTTAACTGCTTTCTCTCGTCTCTGCTTTTTCCTGCCCTTTTCGTATCCTCAGATGTTCTTATCCCGTTTTGTCCATAACTAGCAACATATATTTACAGTTTATATACAATATATACAATAACAAAACATCCAACTGTGTCTCAACTGTGTCAACATTTCGTTGGAAACCTGCCCTTTTATCGTTGCATTTTCGTCTTCTGATTCACCTGGGTAGTAAAACTGACTGGGAGAATGTTCTACAATATCTTCGTCCATTTCCTTTTGCCTTTCACTAATTTTCAAATTTTTAAAATTCACGGTCCAATAAAAAGCGAATTGAACTTCAGCGTATTGTCTGGGAGTCTAATACGCTTTTTCCGGACTTCTTAGCAACCAATCACCATAAGTAGGTAACCCTCCCCCGCATAGGGACGGAGGAATTGGCACCGATCGTCCTCACATGTCCGGTACGAAAATAATTAGCACCGATCTTCCTTCACATATCCAGGACGGGAGTAATTAGTCCGATCGTAATTGGCACTGAAAATATATGGGCAGACAACGCGAAGCAGGCAGACAACGCGAAGCGGCCCGATTGGCGATTTGTCATCTAACGAACTACATAAAGAGGTTTTACAAAGGGTATACAAGTTTGCGTAATATAATAGACGCGTGTGTATGTTATGTATTTAGACTTGCTAATCCAAATCTGTTTTCAGAATTGAAAACTGCTTATATTGATCGAGATAACGTTCAAAATAATATACGTCGAAGCGGGCGCCTGATTGCTAACTAATTTCTAAGTACATAAGCTAAGCGACCGGTCATTATTTATGGCCGTGGTGGGGACCGAAGAGAAAATGGTTGGATAACTGAAAATTCTAAGATCTACAGGGGTTGGCCAAAAAAAGTGGCCATCCACCAAAATATTGTTAATTGGGTATAGATATTACGAGAGTGACTGAAAATGTAAAAAAACCATATGTTTTAGAACGCCCGCTTCTAGCTCTGTATAAATATTATCTTAATTAATAATTTTAATCATTGCTTTTGAAGCACATTAATTTTAATGATTTTATTTATAAATTGGTATTGAAGCAAATATGGTGGATCTCCTCTAATGTATCACATTTTGGCTCTTACAAAATTGCCTATACCAAATTAATAAAAGTTTTCTCCCACAATATTTTCATGGATAGCTAATGTACAAAGAGTTACAGTATATTATATTACATGAAAGCGATATATACATAAACATTGTCGACGTTCTGGCAACGATTCTCTGCTAAAGTGACATGGTTTCTACGATTGTTAAGGAAATCCGCACAGAAAGGCTCAGAAGAAAATTGGAAAGAATCATGAAATTCTTGGGATGCTTAACGCTAGAATTAGCGCTCACGAAATATCAAAAAAATTCCACCTTAGTTATTCTGGAGCAAAGAAACTCGGTGCCAAATTAAAATCGGGTGGGAATTGCGGACATACCCCTGGTTCAGGAAGGAAACGTAAAACAACTGATCGAAGCGACTGTTTTACATGTAAAAGTTCTAAATCAGGCACGCCGACCAAGAAACAGCTAGCTGATAACTAAAAGCTCAGACTGGGGTCAAATTTTCCTCCAAAACAATTCAGCGCCGCCTACAAGAGAAAGGCATCAAATGGAGAAGGCAATCGAAGAAACCATATATGAGCGAGAAGAATCGTTTATTACGTTTATCATTTGCTCGTGAGCGTATTAGTTGGGGTGTTGATTAGTGGAAACGTGTTGTTTGGAGCGATGAGTCACCATTTCATCTGCAGGATCAGTCTGCTCAATTCGTCTGGCGGACTAATGATGAAAACTGCGAAACTCGGTCAATGCAAGGCACAGTAAAACACCAGAAATATATCAATGTTTGTGTATTTTCAATAACCAGTGATTAAAATTAAGATTTGAGATTATATCTGACCATATCTCAACGCATATATTGTAAAAACATAT
This sequence comes from Chrysogorgia sp. JL179-B06, assembly GCA_035772405.1. NCBI lineage: Eukaryota > Metazoa > Cnidaria > Anthozoa > Scleralcyonacea > Chrysogorgiidae > Chrysogorgia > Chrysogorgia sp. JL179-B06. The sequence goes on from JAYKKM010000473.1 coordinate 685,838, forward strand.
AGTTTTTCACATTTTGTGTCTTTTCTGAAAGTTATTTAGCCAATTAACCATATTTTGGTGGATGGTCACTTTTTTTTGGCCAACCCCTGTAAGTAGCTGGGTAGCACAATTTTCATGACTATATTTACATTAAAAATTAAGAGTTCATTATTTAAAAAGGGAATCTCGTCATCAGTTCCCTTTAGTCATCATTGCAAATTAGCTTTTGTTATTGTATTCCTCTCCTTGTTTTCCTTTGATTCCTACTTTTAGGATCTGTCTCTATATCTATTTGGGTTTGTTACTAGAAATACGTGAACGCAACAACCCCTCGCCCGCCGTAATAGCGTAGTCCTTTGTTATTTTACTTAAAAATAGATAACCCATTGATTTGCCAATCGAATGGACTTATAATAGACACCACATGTATCTCTGAGAGCCTTTAAACTATGAAGCTTGTGTTGTTCTGAATTTCATTGTTTCATAATTAGACATCAAACTAAATAACTAAATAATTACTCAAAGTGTTTACTTTTTGGGTGCAATTATATCAACCTGCATGCACTGATTAAGAGTTGTTTGATACGTAAGGACCGGATCCTCACTGTGATGTCACACTGTATAATAACTTACTGAAAAAGCATGTGTATATATATATATATATATATATATATATATATATATATATATATATATATATATATATATATATAAATCTGGTGAATTGAGTTTATACTGTCGGTAGAGTGCTCAATGCATTAATTTGCAGAGCGTAATAAATTGTAGATAAATTAAAGACAAGACGTCACTTTGCTGTTACTCCGAGTTTCACGCTTACGCGATCGTCAGACAGACTTTAATGAAGAATACACGTGCTCCAACCTATATATATATATATATATACCTTACTCTAATTTATTTACATGTGACGTTATTTGATTAATTATTCTGTGTCTATTATGGCGTTTTATGGATTTCCGGGTCTATTCATATTATGTTACGATATGACGTTATGTCATGTAATTCGGATATTAAAGGTTTTTAGATAGAACTTGTTCTCGTGACGGCATTTTGAAATTAATTCTGATTTTTTGTTGAGAAGGTTGACTTTATCGGCTTTAATGATGTGAAGTTTTTCAGCTAAACAAAGGTTGCATCTTTTGGATTTGTTATTGTATGGGCTTGCTGAGGTGATGATTGACCAGTTGATTGTATAGTTTTTCCTGTTGTCTTTGAGTTTCCAGATATGTTTTGGGAGTTCAGTGCTGTTGGCGTATTTTCTGTTATGGAGCGATAGTTTGTGTTGTGTGTATCGTTGTTTGAATGTACCCTCTGTTGATCCTATGTAGTTCTTTCCTGTTGTATCTTCATCTGTTGTTACGCGCGCGTTGTAGATTAGGTTGGTTGAAAGACAGTTGTTGTGAAGTGGGCATTCTTCTTTCTTTCTTCAGTTGCGTTCTTTCTGGGGTGGGCTTGTAGTATTGTTGCTTGTTATTTTATTGTTGTGCCTGTCGATTATGGATGCCATGTTTTCCGTGCAGCTGTAACTGACTTTGACGTTGTTTTTGTTGAATATGAATTGGAATTTGTGGTTTGGGGGGAAGTGCTTCTGGATAAGGTTTACTGAGAAATCTTTTCCGACGTTGGTTTGGACGTTTTTGCTGTAAGGAGGGTTGAACCAGGTTACGTTTCTTCTTCATTCTTTTTTGTGTGTGTAGATGTGTTGTGGCTGGTGTATATCTGGTTTTCGGTGAATCCGCTGGATTTTAGAGCTTTTACGTACATGTAGGGAGGCTTGGCTTTATCAAATGCTTCTTTGTTGCACGAGATATCTGATATTCTATGGTTGATGGCGGCGGGTAGTTGTTTGATTATGGCAGGTGGGTGGTTGGATTTCGTGTTGATATATAATGGTTCGTCGTTTGGTTTTCTGTAGGGGCAGTATGATCCATTTGCTAGGTTAATGTGACATCTATATGTAGTTTACTGATTTCAGGTTGGATTGGATGGTGATTTTCAGGCCGTGTTCTTTGAAGCATCTCGTTATGTCCTTCTTTATTCTTTCAGCTTGTGGGCCAGTGGTGTTTCTGAAGATAAGATAAGATAAGATAAATACTTTATTTAAGGAGGGTAACACATTACATCAAGAGATGATAAACTTGTGGCCCTCAATAACAATAGGATAATTAATACATATAAACAATATACAATAAACTATCGGAATAATATAAAAATATAAAGACATTATAAATGATTAAAAATCTAGTATGCTATAATGGTTAAGAAGTAGTCATGTTGTTTATAGCAGATTTAAAAAGTGATGATTTAAAAAGTTTATGCGATGAAAGTTTGCGCAAAGATAACGGCAGTTTGTTCCAAGTTTCTGCTACTGACACAGAAAATGATCGCCCACCTTCTTTCTTCCTTTTAATTCTTGGTTGACAGATTGTGAGTTCGCTGTAGCGGGTTTGTCTTTCGTGATGTTCTGAGTTTGTTGGTAATAAATCAGTTATATAGGACGGACAACTACCATAAAGGCGATTATGGCAAATCATAGTTTTCCGAATCTCTACTTCGTCGATGAATGGTATCCAACCAAGTTTTGTGAAAAGGGGAATACTACGTTCTCGGGTTGAGACACCTAAAATAGTTCTTGCTGCTCTCTTTTGCAATTTTGATATACGGTCAAGATTCTGTTTTGTTGTATTTGACCAAACAATACTCCCATACATCATGACGGATTTCACCGTGGCATTATAATAAGCAATACGTTCTTTTAAAGGGAGGTAAGGCCTTAATTTTTTGAGTAGCGCGATACGTTGAGCCAATTTGCAACTTAATTTATCTATATGTTTCGTAAATGACACTTCATCGTCGATAATAATACCTAATAGTTTCTGGGAGGAAACTTGCTCTATTTGTTTGTCATTTAAGTTATATATTTATTGGCTTATCTTCATTATTTAGTTTCTTTCCGAGTCTCTTTCCAGTTACTAGCATTGTTTTCGTTCTGGTGTGACTAAGGACCATCGAATTCTCATTATACCAGGTGTTTAAGTTAGAGACATCTTCTTGTAAGTTCCGTCGAAGGATAGAGATATCAGAATAATGGCTTGATTGAGTTAGTGTAGTGTCATCGGCAAAAATATCGATCGAAGAGTTGATTGATTTAGGGAGATCATTTATAAAAAGGATAAAAAGTAACGGGCCTAAAACTGTTCCCTGTGGTACCCCGCATTTGATTGATGTCATTGAAGATGTTACGCCATTTACTGCCACGTATTGATGCCTATCGAGTAAATATGATTGAAACCAGTTGATGGTCTTTTTACTCAGTCCGTATGATTGTAATTTATTTAATAGTAGCTGATGGTTGACCAGGTCGAAAGCTTTTCTAAAGTCCCCAAATAGCAATCCACTAACTTTGTCTTTATCAAGGTCTAGCAGCAGCTGATCTACGATTTTAATAAGAGCTGTCTCTGTGGAATAACTTTTCCTAAAACCGGACTGTAGATGATAGATTAAATTTTTAGCCTGAAGCTCTTCAGTCAAAAAATTGTGAATGTGTCTTTCTATAATTTTTGAAAGGATAGGCAGGATGGATATTGGCCTATAGTTGTCAGGGTCTGCTTTGTCTCCATCTTTGTATAAAGGGACGACTTTGGCTGTTTTCCATACACGAGGGAAAGTTTCGGTATTTAAGCAAAGATTGAACAGTTTTGCTAACGATGGAAAGATAACACTGGCTGCCGCTTTAAGGACTTTGACGCTTATTTTATCTGGGCCTGTATATATATATATATATATATATATATATATATATATATATATATATATACATATATATATATATATATATATATATATAATATATATTATATATATATATATATATATATATATATATATATATATATATATATATATATATATATATATATATATATATATATATATATATATATATATATATATATATATATATATATATATATATATATATATATATATATATATATATATATATATATATATATATATATATAATATATATATATATATATATATATATATATATATATATATATATATATATATATATATATATATATATATATATATATATATATATATTATATATATATATATATATATATATATATATATATATATATATATATATATATATATATATATATATATCTTTGGGATTATTAAATCAAAGCACTCAAAACGTAAGTAACTTCGTATGTTTAGTATCATGGGAATGGGATTAGACACTTTCATGTTGTTACATAATCCCAAAACTGTATATACGCAGGCTTCTTCCAATAAGTCATTATGCAGCCTAATGTCAAAGTGAGGACATTTACATATCAAACAAATCTTAATATCTAAAGATCTAAGTGAGATTATGGAAGTAAATGCCAATATTTATAATTAATTACAGTTCTTTCAAGTAAGAGAGTTTATTTCAAACTGAATTTTTCTCTCTATATAATATAAATACTTTACGTCTTCTGGTATTAATGTTACCACCGGTCCGATCACTAAAATATATATAGCTGCGTAAGACACCAATATATATAGCAATATAAAAATATAGCTGCATAAGATTATTGATAAATATTTTACTCCACTGGATGACCTCTATTGCTATCATAATATTAATTAACACACGTCATATTTATTCCAATAGTAATTGACACAATGCTAGCCTATGCAACAGAGCACAACATTATGTATTATCTACATTATATCAGTACTTGTTTAACCCATTCAGGATGACATGCCCTTTACCTGCTTAACCTAACATTCCCCCTAACCCAGTGAGATGTATACATCCACCTACCAATCATAAAATACCGTACAACCTCGCCTATAAACCCCCTAGTTATTGGCCCACTGTTTTTTAACAGAAAATACCTTCTGATTTAATATAAGGTAATTAAGCCCACACAGATATAGGCCCAGCATTGCTTTCCCATTAGCACCTTTCCTAACAAAAATAAAAAATCAGAGAATAAAAGTAAATAATAATAGGTAAAAAGTTACGGCAGCATTCTGTATCTCACTACTGACAATTAATCATTTTTAGCTAGCGGCTACGTAACGTGTATGTAGCAGGTTTTGCTATATATAATACAGGGCTTCATTTTTCACATTATAAATTCTAGTTATATTTGTTACTGTTCTTACATTTTTCTTAATTGTCTATTAAGCAATGACTTGAGTAAAAAAGTGCCAACTGAACAGTTTGCCTGTTATACATTTTGAAACATTTTTCTATACCGTTTATAATCTCTCCCACTCAAAACCCCTTTGGAAGTAAGTTGTATAAATAGGGCATATAAACAGATTCTACGGCATATATCTTCTTCTGTTCAGATTTATAAACATTATATACCGCACCTTCAAAAAAAACTCTGAACACATTTTCTTAGTTTTTAATGTATCGGGACCCTGCTCCTTTATCAAAATGACACATTAGTTACAAAAGTGATCAAGCCCTATTTATAACAGATTACAATATAATGATATTCAAAAAAAGTCTCTCAGTTTCAGTTCCATGCCTGGGAATAAAGTTGTTTAATGTATATGTGCAGAATCATATTTTATTGTCCCAATTTAAAAAAATACACATATAATTGCTCTCCTGGTGCATGCCAAATTAGTGTGTTGACAGATTTTTTGATGAAGGTAATACTTTTTGTGTGAGTGATCGCACATATATTAATTTTACATTTGATTGTTTGTAAGAAATGTAGTAATATCTATGTTGGTTGTAACATAATGTCCTTTAGAAAGCACTTCAACAAGAGTAGCTTAAATAATAATAATAATAATAATAATAATAATAATAATAATAAAAGACGTATTAGGAGCATTATACAATAGTCTCAATGCTCTTACAACAATATATTCTTAATTTCACTTAAAAAACGTATTACAGTTCATTATAAGATAAAGCCTACTACATACACTGTAAATTCAAAAGAGTCGTTTTGACCCCAAGGAGTCGTTTCAGCACCTTTCCTCGAAGGGTCATTTTGACCCTTCATGGAGTGGTTTTGACTCTAAGGGTTGTTTTGACCCCAACATGGGATCAAAATGACACTTTAGTGGACTCCATGAACTCTTTCTAGGAGTTATAGGACTCCTGGAGGAGTCGATGGACTCTTTGTTAGAGTCATAGCACTCTTTGTTGGAGTCATAGCACTCTTTGTTGGAGTCCGAGGACTCTTTGTTAGAGTCATAGCACTCTTTGTTGGAGTTATTATGCTCTTTCTTGGAGTCATTGTAGTTTTTCTTGATTTGTGGATAAGTTGAGGTAAAAATTGGTAATTAAATATATAAAATTATTCTATTCAAAAATATTTGAATAATTATGAACTATTCTTAGTAATGCATAAAAAACAACTGAATAGCCGATTTCACTAATATCATAAATGAAATTGAATGCATCATTGTCTTTATATATGGTTGTCTACACACCAAATCTGTCTAACATTACACCAATCTGGTCTAAAATAATACTGAAATCCTCAGGCTCCGCCAAGCGACAACATTGTTAAAATCTCTTGAACATGGTATCAAAATGCCGACCGGTACTTTATTCCACATAGCACGTGATCAGAGTGACACGTGATGTTATGGCGCAATATTTCGTATTCGTCGCTTCGCGATTTTACATGTTCTGCGTGCGAAGAGAAGCTCGTATCTTTATAACTTTATTTGACGTATGAAACCTATCTAGAAGCGAGATGAAATACGTATTGATCCACTGGACTTCTACCAACTAGACGACTATCCTTACTAAAGATTTTGTTCGCGATTATGCTCGTTAATCCGAAGAAAGAAGGCAAGCAGTTGTCAAACGCCAAAACGGTCTTACCGCCTAAAGATGGCTGGAAAGCGTATCTGGGGCGCGTGATTGCTGCGACTGGTGAGTTGTATATAATTTGTTAATGACTTTGGTGATAATCTACTGCTCTCTTAATGTTGAATAATACTTAAATCTGTGTTTCATAATTGCGAATCACCATTAATTTTGGACGCCACTGACATTATTCGTCGAGTGAGTCGCTGTTGAAACATTTATATTGATCAGCTTTCGTCGATTGCTCATAAGACCTTTGAAAGTTTGCTGAAAAAGGTCTTATGAGCTAGTTAAGCCCCTGAAGGCTGAAGGAAAATGCACCAATATTACTGTACTGGAACTGTTTATTATATTAAATCTTGCTCTTCATCAAAGCAATTAAACTGGTTTAATTATAAGAGAAACTGGTTGCTGGTTGGCACTTAGTTATGACAATGTTGAAGTTATAGTGAAGGAAAACTTTGAGTGTGAAGATGCAACTGAGATGGGTTGTGAAAAATATAACTTCATGGCCTAACAGTTTAGTAGCTGATCTTGTAGTAGCTGGCCACAGCTCTTGGGATTATGGAGTCCTATGACAGGAGCTTGGCAACAAGTTCAGTACAGTGAGCTCTATATATATATATATCTGGAGGGCTATCTGCCAGTCATTGGCCAGGCAAAAAGTGAAGCCAAAGATGGCCGACTTTGCACGTCAGTTTCAGTCCCCTACGCGGTTTATATATACGAAATTGACGTAAAAACCGCGCAGGGGACTGAAACTGACGTGCAACGTCGGCCATCTTGGGCTTCACTTTTTGCTCGGGCAGATAGCCCTCCAGATATATATATATATATAGAGCTCACTGGTTCAGTATTATATGATGGTAGTATTATGCCATTACTGTATGAAGTGAATGGATATTTTACTGAGAATATTTGGCATTTACACTACATTAATTGGATGACATATTAAAGTTATAGTGAAGGAAAATTGTAAGTGTGATAATTGATAAACCGACTGGAACCAGAAAAATGCAACTACAAGACTAGCCTATGTAACACCCCTGACTCGTCTTGGTACGAGTACTTACTAACTAGGCTTCCTTATAGCCCTTCTACACGATACAATTCATCGTATACGATTGTCATTCTGGCATACATTGTTGTATACGATTGTCGTACTGGCATATGCAATTGTTTGCACACAACATAATTCTTGTTTCTGATTCGATGGTGAATGTTGACATGCGTGTACAGTTTGATCACATACACCAAGATGACAATCGTATACGACAAATCGTACCGTGTATAGATGGTCCTTTAAGTACTTTAGTCTAATATAGTTATGCATTCATGTTTAAAACCATCAGGAGCCACCTTAATTGAGTGTAAATGCCAAATATTCTCAGTAATAAACCCATTCACTTCATTCGTGGCATTTCCACCATGGTCGTACAGGTATATACTGAACTTGTAGGCAAGCTCCCATAGTTCAGTCGGTTAGTGTGCTGGTGTACTGTATATTGCCAGGGTCGCAGGGTTCAATTCCCAGTATTACAGTATCTAGTTTGAATTAGTTGAGGAAATATTGAAATAATATGTATTTCCCCCTGTACTGTAATTTAGAGAGTGAGATTTTACATTATATCTGTCAAGTTTTTGCATGGCATATATTGAAGTGATATGTAGTTTATTGTGACCGACACAATGTGCTATTTGCACATAGAAATCTATTACTGTAATTCATGAAGACTTCCAATTTATTGTCAGCCTTATTTGGAAATATATTCTGTCCCAGTTATCAGTCACAGGGAAAAGCAAGGAAGGCCATCCTGCTCTGGACTGTGTGAAGGTCAAACTAATAATTGGTCAGAAATTGGCTATACGGTAATTAAAAAATTGAAATTGGTTATAATTACATTACTTTTAAATTGTGTTGCTACTTGCTACCATCAGCAAAAGATTGATTCACTAAGCAGAAAATGCAATCAGATTATAATAAATATTAGTGCCCACCACAAAACATGGATAAAAGCCGGGATATACAGTAATGTATGAAAAATGTACGAAAGGGATTCTCAATTAATGCTCAGAGTGCCGATAACTTACTTTAGGACTTTCCTTGGAAAAAATATGTGTTGTTATACATGTGTTTAAATTTTAACAATAAGAGACCTATTATGCCTCTCTCAAAAAGTCCCCTCAAGTCTTTAATAATACCAGGTTTTTGTTGTAATCTAAATTTAGAGAGCACGGTAACACCAAACCCATTGGATAATTATCATTCAATGGCATCAAGACAACAAACTTAAACTAGTGGTCTGTCGCCAATGCTAATTGGCTATGCTACTATGGGTCTATTTGTGATAGACCACTTATAGTGATTAAGCACCAGTTTTGAAAATCAAAACAATGCAGAAACTTTGCGGTTTGTCTTTATTTTCATATTTTAAGTTTGACTGACTAGTTTGTTGATACTAAAACAATTAACTTGTGATGAGCGTTAGACAACTTGGCTTGCATAGAACACTTGTGCCTTGTTGTCTAATTGTTAAATTGACTGGTACCGTATTTATATCTGCCTAATTTATCACTGTCAATTTATCCGTAATTTGGTCAATGTTATAGGTCAAGTGAGGGGTTGATTCTGCATTCTCATTTCATTATTTCCTTTCAAATGAAAAAGTAATTAACAAAAGCAAGTATTTAGAGCTACAGTACTGTACCTCGACTTCACTTGAATTTTTTAAAAATACCTCTAGAAATATCTCTTTTATACCTGTAGGAGTAGGACTATATTCCTCTTATTAATATTTTAAAATTTATATATTTATTTATTTTCAGCTCATGTCCTGAAGCACTTCTATAAAGCAACAGAATACACCAATGAGGCAACAATGGCATTATGGCACAAACATGGAGAAATGAAAGGCGTGCAATTGGTAGGAAGATAAAGGATGAAAACAGTTAGAACATTTTATTGAAACAAACCATTGATAATATAACTGAACATTTCATGTTTTTATAATGTTAATTGAATTTTTAGTTAAAATTGACACTACGTTTAGTTATTTCTTGCAAAACTCTTCCAAAGTCTTTGACACATTTACTCATGCCTTCATTAGATCTATAATTCCTCTGGTGAATTAGGACAGAGTAACTAGGTCCACAGCTTAGCAGGAAATAAATAAACGTAGTGTTTCAACCGAATATTACTTAGTTTTAAATTACTTAGTTTTAAATGGGCTTTTAGTGAAATATGTGTGAGTTACTAAAACAAGATGTTAACCTGCCAAACCTGGGCCAATTGTTTGAATGTTCATTAATTGGGCATGATAATATCATGTTTACCTTGATTAGGACCGATAATATACTATTGAGAAATATTTTTAAGTAGATTTTAAAACCTACCAGTACAGTATGTTGTTGACATATTTAGTTAATAAATTATTGAAAATATTGACATATTTAGTTAATAAACTATTTTACACAATCTCTATTTTTGTTTAATTTGCACAACTTGTTATAGAGTTAGAGTAGAATGAACCTCATAAAGGGTACCAATGACTCTTCAAAGGAGTAGAAATGACCCAAAATAAGGGTCAAAATTACTCCTTTTAAGGTGTCGTCTGACCCTACATAAGTGTAGAAATGACCCAAAAGAAGAGTTAAAATGACTCCTTTAACGGTGTCGTCTGACCCTACATAAGAGTAGAAATGACTCCTTCGAAGGTGTCAAAATGATTCCTTCGAAGGTGTCAAAATGACTCTTCGAAGGTGTCAAAATGACTCCTTCGAAGGTGTCAAAATGACTCCTTCGAAGGTGTCAAAATGACTCCTTCGAAGGTGTCAAAATGACTCTTGTAAAGGGTAGAAATGACTCTTTAAAGGAGTAGGCCAAAAAGGTGTCAAAATGACTCCTTCGAGGTGTCGTCCTGGGGTCAAAAAAATGACTCCTTCAAAGGAGTCAAAATGACTCTTTTGAATTTACAGTGTATATTACCAATATGAACAAAAAACTATTAATTTTAAAAAAGAAAAGTCTTAAGTGCTGACTTAAAATTTCTTAAGATATAAAAGCTTCTAATTTCCTGTGGTAATGAATTTCCACAGTTTTGGTGCCGCAACCGAGAACGCTTTGTCTCCATGAGTCACCGTTTTGGATTTTGGCTCAAGTAGCAGATTTCGGTCAGATGATCTGAAAGCATATAAATGAGACCGGCATTGCATGTGCAGTTCTATTCCAAGGACAAAAGTGTTTCCCCAGAAACACTAAGTGGAGGCCAGGCCAGGCATAACATGTGTAGGTACTCAAATGAACAAATTCCTTTATGCCCATACAACAATTAAAAGCACAACATTTATGCATGTATTACATCAAATCATATCACCACATTGATCATGGGTGCACTTCACCTGCTTGTTGGTTGAGCTGACACATCCATGCAATTATATCTAGTATTATAAAATAATCGGAAGTAAATTAGCGACAACAGGTCGTCTGATTGAGCTAAAAAAACGTGTCATTATCAGTCAATAAAGCATAAGCTGACGTGTACCTCGCGTAGATTTTGTCGTTTTTGACGTAGTTTAAATCACAAAAGGAAGACAAAGAATACCTGGATACAATGCTAATCAAGGTACTAACATGAGAATGTTTTATCTGCAACATTGAGTACATTTTCATCGCTAAAATCGCTAACATGTTTCCTAGCAACGCACATAGAAACGCCGCTTATAACAATTAAATCTGCATTTTTCACGGGATTTAGCGATAATTTAATGCTGTTATTTTATAAAAGAAATAAAAAAACTTTGTCTTGCGTGATTATCGAGTTAAAATGGTACTCGAGAAGCTAGCAAAACACAGTAACGAAGTTGGTCGTAGCAACTGGTCATGCTATGCTAATTTATTTTGAAAACAATATATTTCTAAATATCTGAATATGTAGTTTCAAAATTTGCATGCCGTACGACAAAATGCTAAGCTAATATCATCAAACCCTAACCCTTAACCTAGCCCAATGAATAACCCTAACCAAAAAAACTATGCAGAAAAGGCAAATTAATTGCTCAACACAGACTCACAGTGTACTATTATTAGCCTTATTTGAGAAATTATTAATTTATTTACCTGTATTTGTGCTTGAAATCAGCTGATAAAGTCTGTATAATTTGATGCTTTAGTCCACAGGTTGTGCAACTTCTAGTATTCTACGCCGCCGCCGCCCGCCCCAGCGCCTTGGATTATAACTTGTATCGACGATATGCATAATATATCTAATATTTTATTCTTCTTTGGGTAAAATATTATCTTTACCCATAAATGGTTGGGACGGTTAAATTTCTGATCTTAATTTGGTTGGGTAAAATGTTTTTCCAGCACCAAATCTATTCTCTTCGTCCCCCACCCGACCATAAATAATGACTGGCCCTAAACCGTTTTTACGAAGGTATGCACGTTCTTATAATATAATATAATATACATGTATGTTATGTATTTATACTCGGTAATTCCAAATCTGTTTACAGAATTGAAATGGAGTAACTATTGGCTGAGATAACGTTCAAAATCTACGTGTGATTTGTTGAGTCCGCAGACAATAAAATAAATTGACGTGTACGCGGTATGGACCCAGGGGAACATGGCTGGGGAAACGAAATTATAGGGGGGGTTAGAAAATGCGGGTGAGGGGTTATTGCGGAACGTTTTTCTAGTAGGTAATAAAACGAACATGAGTCGCACTGTATCAATGCGAAAATCATGGCACTCGTGTTCGTTCTGTTACCTTAATTAATTACACTCCAGTGCAAATATAATATTTTTCTCTCTGAACTAGAACCCAAGCATAAATTACATCAGCTTAGTTACAAATTCTAATTAATTACATCTAAGCTTCATTATTAGTTGTTCAAGACAGTAATTTTTTAACTCTATGGCGCCAAATATAGTTTGACCCAATAATAGCTGAGATTGAACAGTCACGGATAACGCCTTTCAAAACATCCTTGTCTCTTGAAAATACTTTTAAGTTTGACCATACATCTTTATGAACTGTTCCAAGAGAACCAAAACATAGTACAAACAGTTTCGTGTCATAGCCATTTTTCTTCAAACACTCCACCAATGGGTTATATCGAACCATTTTTGAATTTTTAGCCAAGTCATGATATATGTCAAAACATACCGTAATCTCAACAATTTGACAACATTTAGACAATTCATTTACTACAATAATATCCGGACGACGATGATGCAGCTCATTCATTTCATCTTTCAGTAGGGGAAACACTGTTTCTATATTCCTCTCAGACATAACACGAACTCGTCGACAGCAGCTCCTGAGCATATTCACGACTATACTCACAATTCGATCGTGGCGTCTGCTGTAAAAGTTTCCAAATGTTCTGATACAACCATTTAACAAATGAGCCATACTTTCCGTTTTTTGACAACCAAAAGGACATAACGGATTATTTTCCCTATTCCAAATATATGTTGTAAATCTCGTAGGCAATATACTCAACCTGGCCTTCGCTACAAATCGAATTAGATGATCATCAACCTTCCAATTATAAAAGATTGAACTTGATAATTTCGGATTTATGTTTGTCATATTCAGGAACTGGCCTTGGATGGATAATTTTTCTGCGTCTTGTACATCGCGATCGCCACACAACTTCATTAAGCGCTTTTGTAAATTATTTGGCGGTAATTCTAAACCATTAGCGTGAACGGTAATTATGTCATTTACAAATGTAATCGTTACATTCAGCTTTCTTGCATATCTAACCAAATCCGGCCAATCCGACTGACAGCCATAAGACGTACTCGTATGGAGAAAACCTTTATCATTTAATTCATAACCAAGAAAGTTATTATCTGAGATTGTAAATTGTACACCACGCTTGATCATATCCAACTTCAGTGATTCCCGGGCAATAAAACGAAAACTCAGTACCTCGTGATTTAACATTTTTACCAAAAATGCAATTCTCGTAGTATGATAAACATCCGATATACGTTTCACACCCAAACCACCTTTCAGTCGTGATATAAAAACAAAGAGTCTTGTTGTTGAATGGTATTGGCCAAATAACTCTCGTACTACATTAACTAGATAAGAATCCATTTCCAACAAAATATTTTCCGAAAATCGCGTGTTATAAAAATGGTGAAGAACCTTCGCGAGGGCAAAGTTGTTGAACGCACTGCATTTCAGCATTAACGGAAGCTCGGAGTTTTTTATTAGATCAACTAACTTCTTATACGATGATACCATCTCTTCAATTTGGGATTGATCCTCACCAGATAGACTCAATGATTTACCAAGATATTTATATGGAACATTCTTTGCATAAACAGGAAGCAAGCAATTGTCAATAGAAATATCTGGTACGACATCTCTCTTTCCCTTATACCAATTATTCCCAGAACGACGGCCATAGAACACGGCGCACTTTTCAGGTTTAACTGCAAGACCAGCTCGAGACATTATCGGTTCAGCGGCAGATAACATGTCTGTAATCACATTCAATTGATACGAAGTCAAGGCAATATCATCTGCAAAAGCTTGAACAGGCAATGGATTTAAACGGATTTCAACTTCAATATTCATTGTTACCATGGCAACAGATACCATCGGTTTGCATACACGATCGATGACCAGAATGAACAACAAAGCACTTAAAGGGTCTCCAGTCTTTGTTCCTTGTATAATAAAAAAAGCGCTCCGTCAACTCATGACCACATATAACACGAAATGATGAATGGCGATACAAATCCTCAATTAAACAACAGTAAATCATAGGTATATTGAAATGTTCTAAGGTCTCAAAAACGAACTGATGTTTCACACTACCAAATGCATCGGCGAAATCAACAAACACCATGTGAAATTTAGTACTCAGGTGGCGAAAGTCATCCAAGGAAGACTTGAGAGTAAATATAAGTTCTTGTCTATCTCTCTTGTTCAAAAAAGCACGCTGCCAAAAAGAAATTTCACTCTGTATGTACGGAATCATTCTATTACACAATGCCTTCGACATCACTTTATAAACTACTGGCAACAGAGAAATATCTCGTAGCGTCGTAAGGTCGCTCTCCATGTAATTCTTTTTCGGAATCCTTTGTACCACACTCTCTTTCCATTGGCGAGGTAATTTCAAATTAATCAGCGACACGTTAAAAATCTGAACAAGTGTTTGCCCATCGTAATCCACGCCATGTTGGAACAATTCTTTTAGGTCTTCATAGTATACACCATCTATACCTGCAGATTTACCATTCGGTAAACCTTTAACAATTTCTTCGATGATCGATAATGTGAAATAGTCAATTGGATCGACCAATAGATCATCACTAACAAAATAACGGTACGAATCCTGTTGCTGGAAATAAATATTATTGCCTTGTTCTTGCTGGATGTAAAATCACTGAAACAAAACAACTTTGGCAATGCCTGCAGGGGCAGAACAGTACTTTTCAGTCGAAAAGATTCAAGTTGTATATGTACCAGAGTAAGAGTTCTTCTTCGAAATACATACGCGGAGCTAATAGTACTTACCTTAGCGAACAAATAAAATGGAGACGTTTCCCGTCCAACGAAAACTTGTGTTCTAAAGGTAGGTTCAAACATTTTTGTCTATCATCGAAAAGTCTACAACGCCATTTCAAAATTTCCCGCTTTTTGTTGTAGTTTTTTTACTATTTTATACAATCAAAAGTCATTTGTTAAATTTATTTATTAAGTGCATTTGCGCGGGATTAATTACGCTCTCTTATAAACTTTCGTGCAATTTCCCTAGCTTGTACAGGAAACTTCTGTTTAGTAAAAGTGATCAATAAGCAATCTTAACATAGCGTAGTAACGTTTCTCAGCTACTGAAATTCCCACTGAAACTACCAAACTAAATATTTATACTTTAGTTGTACTCATCATTTTACGGTGGTTCGTATGTGAAATTCACAAAACGATATATTAGAAATATTTCATTATAGAGCGCTTTGTGTTCACTTGTTTTATAGCGCATTCACATGAGGCTAGTAGAAAAAGTATACTCTTAAAACAAGGTGTGCTATTTTGTGTTACATAACACACCAAGGTGTGTTAGATAACAAATAGGATGTGTTATAGTATCACACCATTTGAAAATTACTTTCAATAACACATAATAAGGTGTGCAACATAATAAGGTGTGGTTAGTAAGGTGTGCAATACAACACACCATGGTGTGTTAGATAATACACCACAATGTGTTAGTCAACACACCAATGTGTGTTACATAACACACCTTACAATAAGATGCACCTTTTCTAATTTTTAAATTAACACACTTTTATGTAAGGTGTGCGAATTTAACAAACCTTTCTAAGAGTAACACACCATTTCAGATAACACACCTTTCAAACAACCCCACTTTTACGAATAACACATCTTTTGAAAAACACACCTTTTGAATAACATATCTTTTGAACAACACATCTTTTGAACAACACACATTTTGAATAACACATCTTTTGAACAACACATCTTTTGAACAACATATCTTGTGAACAACACACCCTTTTAACTAACATATATTTTGGTTAGTCTGAGCACAAAGCTCATTTTAGCCATTTTAGTCCGTTGTTACTACACAATTATACTCATCTTTACTTTCGATTTCTGTGTTTTTTCCATACTTTTTATTTCAGTTGACACTGCATGTCCAGCGCGCACTGCATACCATACACATAGTTTTCTACATTTACATATACAGGACATTATTGTTGTTCTCATTACCTACTCCAAAACCTAAAAACCAATGAATATCTTGTAGCGAAAGGATAAAGCTAATACAGGCTCGCTACAATTGTTTAGACGTTACTTTACTACACTTTACAGTTTTGACAATTGACGGATAATAGCGCAAATATACACACCAATGTTATAAGCATTGTCCAAAGAGCAAATATCATGCCGTTTGTATTTGCTGTTAAACCCTTCCCCTTTAATTTATACTTTATTACACCCTACAGTCTTGTTATTTTGCATTGAATTTAGCAACCCTACAGAAAACGTAAAAAGCACTGTCCAAAGAGCAGATTTCATGCCGTTGGCCTTTAACTTAATCAACACCGAACTATTACTAATCTTCGTGTATTATCCAGTACATATAACATATTCTATACCTAATATTAAACTTATGATACTCACGATATTTAACCCCTGTTATCTCCCTTACTATCCCCTAAACACACGGACTAACTCCCTTACCACCAACACATGCACTTAGACCTGGTAACTAATGACGCAACTCACGTGTGTACTGTATTATCCACTAACAAACGCCCTCAGTGACAATTTGAATTTGACCGGGAGGCGCGAAGCTCAAGCTAGGCTAGTACAAAGATCAAGAACGAACCTTTTACTACGACAGCCATTCAACCCTATACTCACGGCACGACGCGTTGGACCTTCCTGAACAAACAAAACGTTTGGTAAGAAATCACTTTTTCTTTCCTTGCAGTTACATTTGTTTACTCCACCCATTATTCTTTATCTTCCAACGAAAACAAAGACAACTTCCGCAACCTGATATCCTACTGAAGAGACCGATAAAGAAAGTCGAAATGCGTATAGGGTTATCCCCATGTTATGCTATGCATTACTGATACAATTATACGCATCTTTGCTCTCTGTTTCTGTGTTTTATTCATACTTTTTATTAATCAGTTTATACTATATGTCCAGCGCGCGCTGCAATATGAACCGCACTGTAGCCAGAGGCTAAATGCGCTTATTATTCTATCCCCGTCCCCATAGTTTTCTACATTTACATATACAGGACATTATTGTGGTTTTACTCCAAAACCTCAAAAACAAATTATAAATTGTATTACACTTTGGGTAGTCAATATTAAAGGTAACCACAAATTTTCGCCGTGTAAACGAAATCTTGCCCGCGAAAACGATATTATTGGAGCACAATTTTCCCGCGCGATTTACAAAATATCCAATCTCTCTCATTCACGTGTATCGTGGATTCGCATATCTTCTTGTAATATGTTTCTTGCGCATTTGCGCTAATTTTAAAGGAGAACGGTTATTGTGAACACGATCTTTTCTGTTTGCAAAGAAACATCGGTATCTAGTGTATTTTACTTGCTTTTGAGGGCCTTCCTGAAAATCATCTATGATGAGTGTGGTCCCCTCTGCAAACATTATAATAATTACTAATAATAATAAATAATATAAACAGGTATTTCAAAACACGACAACGATCCATTTCTCAAAATATGGAAATGAGAAATTTATCCTAGAGGAGACCATCTTTTTCGCCGTTTTGATGAGGTAATTATGGTTTATGTAATATATATATATATATATATATATATATATATATATATATATATATATATATATATATATATATATATATATATATATATATATATATATATATATATATATATATATATATATATATATATATATATATATATATATATATATATATATATATATATATATATATATATATAGCAAAGTGAAAGGTGGTAAACTGCCAAGAATTTAGTGACGAGATACTGACGTTTCGAGCGGAGCCCTTCATCAGAGTAAAACGAGATAAAATAAAATAAATAGGGCTTATATATATGCCAAAAAGGTGTCACAAGTAGAAAGTAAGCCAATCAAATGCACGGGAGATAAACAAAGTAATAATTAATGAGATGCGAAAAGTTAAATCATTTGCTATTTTTAACAGTCGATCAGAGGGGGAGGGGGATAAATGACAGGTCCAATATTAAGGGATTAGGCGATATTAAAGCAGTAAGAAACAAAACTTGAAATGCATAAGCTAATAATAAAAAAGTTCCAAGCAAACTAAAATAACAAAAAACTTGTGGGAAATTAAATAAAAGAAAAACGTTCGCTAAGACCAAGAGGATATGTGGTGCCAAGTTTGAAAATGAGACGCTTGTCTTGTCGTTTGCGGTTATCGTTACCACCTGAGATGGGAAGGATGGCACAGACTTTCATGTCTGAAACCAAATGGTTAGAGCTGTTGAAATGGCGGGCTACAGGTTTGTCAACATCATTGATCCTCACGGAACGAAGATGTTCAGCAAACCTATCTGAAAGGCGTCGCCCAGTTTCACCGATGTAGATTTTAGGGCATTTATCGCAAGAAATGCAATAAATTATGTTGGTGGAAGTGCATGAAAAAGTATGACGGATTTTGTGGTTGAATTTGGGGGCAGTAATAACTGTAGTGGGATTGAGAAAAGGGCATGTATTGCAGCGGGAACGGCCGCAAGAAAATGTTCCCGCTGGTACTAAGGAGTCACGAATGTTTTTATTACGGCGAAAAGATACTAAAGGGTTATCGGTGAAAATGGCTGACGTTTCAGGATCATTTTGTAAAATGTGAAAATTCCGATTAATAATATTTTTAACTTTAAAATTGAAAGGATGAAATGTTAGAACTAAAGGAATTTTGTTGTTTGAAACTTGTTCCAAAGGTGGTTCAAGGGCATCTAAACGGGGGACGAGAAAAGCTTTCTGAACGGCAAGGTCTAGAACGTTGGTAGGGTAACCACGTTGAACAAAAAAAGATCTCATTTCCATTGCTTTGGCTTGAAAATCTTGGTCGTCGCTACATAAGCGGCGAAGACGCAATAATTGAGAGTAAGGGATGGATTGCTTAGTGTGGTTGGGATGAGTGGATGAAAATAGAAGATAACTATGGGAGTCAGTAAGCTTGTACGAGACCGACGTTCTCAGCGAATCACCATCAATAGAAATTAAAATATCAAGGAACGACACAGAGGTCTCGCTGATTTCCCACGTGAACATCAGAGCAGCGGACTGGTTGTTTTGACAGTATATTGTTACAAAATGGCGTCAAATTCTGTTATGTCGAACATCCTAAATAAATTGCACATGGAAAGCCTTGTAGAGCATTTCGAGCGGGAAAAAATTTCAGCTGATATTGTTTGGAAACTGTCACCGCATGAGTTAGAATGTTTGGGTGTGAAATGTAGAAATGATATGATGGTGTTGAGATCCAAAGAAGATTTATTGCGAAGCTGGAGCACCGAAATACGACATACCAAAAAACGTAATTGAGGAACTGTTAGCTGGATGGATTCTCAATAAAAGATATATTATTGCTCTTATCTGTCTCAGAGCGGACTGTGTACCGTCGTATGGCTTCTTATGGTCTATGAAAGCATAATTTTTCAATGATTAGCGATCTTGATTTAGATGATGAGGTGGCAAAGTTGACTACGGACTTCCCCAACTGTGGTGAGAATATGATCAATCAAATGCTAAGGAGTAAAGGTGTCAACGATTTTCGTGTTCGGGAGAGCTTACACCGGGTTTGATGAATGTGGAATTCGTGTGAGATCAAGGGGTCGTTTGCAGAGGCGGATATGCAACGTGAAAGGAGCTAATGCTCTAAGGCACGTAGATACAAATCACAAGCTGATTCGTTCGCACATGGTGGTTTTTGGCACCATAGATGGATTTGGCCGATTACCTGTTGTGCTCTCATGCTCCGATAACAACAAATCTCCCACATTACTTGAATATAACAAAATGGCTGTTGATAAGTATGGTTTGCCAAGCAGGGTACGTTCAGACAAGGGGATGGAAAATGTGTTAATTGCCGATTACATGATTGAAAAGAGGGGAAGTGGAAGGGGGAGTATGATAACAGGGAAGAGTACACACAATCAAAGAATCGAACGTTTGTGGCGAGATGTCTTTACTGGTGTACTGTCGTATTATATTATCAACTGTTTTATTTTATGGAGGATGAAGGGATGGTAGACCCTCTTGATCAGTTCCATATTGCAGCTTTGCATCATGTATTTATGCCAAGGGTTAATGAAAAGTTGCAACTGTGGTTGACTGCATGGTCGAATCACCGAATGCGCAAAACCAGAACAAGTCCTATGCGTTTGTGGTTGTCCAGTCAAGTTCAAAATCCTTTGATTCAAACCATACCGCAAACCGAACCACCTTCTATCCTAAAGCAACTTCCCAACTCAATTGCTGACAGAATTTATAAACTATCTTCTGATCATGCAGGACACCTTTAATACAGCTGCACCAACCTACGAAAACGCCCTCAAACATAGCAACTTCGACGTGAAGCTCACTTATAAAAACAACGCTCACGCCGAAACAAACGAAAACAACACAACGACAACTAACCGCAGACGAAACAGGAACATAAATGTCACTTGGTACAACCCCCTTACAGCAAGAACGTAAAGACGAACATTGGACGAAACTTTCTTAATCTTATTGACAAACATTTCCCTCAATCAAACAAATTACATAGCCTATTCAACCGAAATACAGTGAAAGTCAGCTATAGCTGTATGGAAAACATCCAGAGCACAATCCAGAGACATAATAACCGTATATTAAAGAACAGAAGCAACCCGCGCACGAATACAGAGAAATGCAACTGCCGACAATTACGTAACAGCCATCGATGCCCAATCCCAAACTGTTTAGCGAAAAGCATAATTTATCAAGCCGAAGTAACAACGCTCGACGGAGAAATGAAAAAATATATCGGTATGACAGCCAATGATTTCAAGCAGCGTTATCGCAACCATCTAAAATCGTTCCGCAACGAAAAGCACGCACATGAAACGGAGCTGTCAAAATACATCTGGAACTTTAAAAAAAACGTGATTTCAATATAAAATGGTAAATTGTTAGACGCGCCGCAGCTTACCGAAATGGATCGCGAAGATGAACCTTTGCCTGGAGGAAAAACTACTGATCATGAAGGCCGACAAGAAAACTCTTTTAAATAAAAGATCGGAAATTTTCGCGAAGTGTCGTCACACAATCAATCAACCGATTAACGAATGTCAGCAAACGATCAACACACAACAACGTCATCAGAACTATTTTTAAACCGCCGAGTATATTAACGACAAGTTGAAGCCGAACTGTCAGTTGCCTGAAGATCGCATTACGCGTGAAACTCAGAATAGTGACGAAAACATTCTAACTCTTTTATAAACGCTATAATTTATATAAATATATTATACAAATACAAGAATAATGCCCTTAATTGTATTTCGAGTTTTTAAATAAGCTACAACATTTTTTGACCGTCTTATTGTTCATAATATTTTTTATTGTATGTTTTACATTTTTAGCTTTTGGATGCTATGAGTTTAAAGACTCTTCAGGTATATTGGTAACTGAAATGAGAAAATGTAATCAACAAAGTACGGAAGATAGGGAAATTTCCGTCCCTCATAAGTCCGGAGAGAACTTGTGTTTCGTTATGTGGGAGAAATTACAGTATTTGGATAATGATAAATGGAAACAGTTGCTTTTCAGAGATGAAATTTTCACCATATATAAAAGGAATACTTCAACGACGTTTTTGAAGGTACAAAATGCTTGATTTTTTCAGATCATGTTTGATTATAGAAGGTTAGGAGGTCAAAAAGTTTCAATTCTATTTTCTCCATTAGTTCCTATGCCTGATTAAAAATAATTTATTTCCTCTTTGTAGTTGAATTTCACAAAGGCTACAAATAATTGGAATGGTTTGATTGTAAAATTGAATTTTTATTGTGCAAAAGGAAAATTAACTCAAGTGAATACCAACGACACCAAGTGCGTCGTGATCAAATTTAAAGGAAATTTCATTTGTAAGTACAAATAAAAAATCATAGAAAATTAGAAATTACTATTCAAGCCAAAGTGTTGCTTAACTGGTAGTTAGAGGGTTGGTGAGAGAGGATATCTGATATAATATAAGCAGTGATATATTTTCAATTATTTGTAATTATGAATGATCGATATCGTGTATGGACATAGGTTAAATGAGGGGGGGGGGGGGGGGGCTCAGCTTTGCTAAATTTAATGGGGTTTTTTCTCAATTGTATTAGTACGACTATAGGGGCTCGGGGAGAAGCAACTTAAGAGTTAAAGTAATCTACCTACGGGCTTAAACCCTTTCCACGCAAGTGTTAGATTGATTCCGAGACCCTTCTGTCAGTACTAGGCGAAAAAATGGCGTCACCTGGTAGCAGGAAACTCTTGGATGCATTTGAACTATGATCGCTGTAGAATTAGATGAAAAAGTTTGCTCAAATTGTTGCAAATTGTCTTTCCGAGCTTCTAGATTTCAAAATTTTCCGGGGGAAGACCCCCGACCCCCCTAAAAATGCGGTCACTAATTGCCTGCTTGTCGACTTCAGCCTCTCCCCCACAACTTTAAATCCATTCCTTCGCCTCTGTGTATGGAGTCTAACTTTCGAGCGAAGGCCCTTGTTCGTCAGATAGTGAAACGTAAAGTGAGATGCTCTAAGTAGCCTCGTTCACACCTTATATATATATAAGCAACCTGCGCAGAAAAGGAAAAGTTTAATTTTTCTTGTGTTTGTGCCTGCGTTTGTTGCACCACGATTCACACAACAATATGCCTTTGAACTTGCTCCACCGTGTGAACCTGGCTTAAATATTTGAGCTATACAGTACTGCCTAGAATTAACCTAACAGAAACCGCGGTTAACCGGGGTTCATCCGCGGATCATCCGCGGTTCAACCTGGGTTCATCTTCGATTCAACCGAAGTCGATCCTCGGTCGATCCGCGGTCGAACCTCGGTCGGTCCGCGGTTCAACCTCGCGTAACCTAACCGCAATATTAACCGCAATCGCATTTCGGAATATGTCGTTTATTTCCGAAGTTTGGCGTCGTTTGACACATGGTTTAAGTTCTGTTGCAGTTCGAAGAAATGGGAAAGTTGTCAAAATAATAAAATATGCTAAGTTACGGCAGCGATGTAGAATATTACTTATTTCAGAATATAATATCGTTTGCTATGAATTTGATAATATCGTTTGGGAGAACTTGTGGCAACTTAAAATAAATACTTGTGCATTACCACAGGGAGCCGTAACGTGAAGCGAGTTTATAAACAGCGAACTAGCGAGTTTATTAGTGAGGCGAGTTTATTAGTGAGGCGAGAACAGTAAAGCGGGTTTGTTTGGTATTTTTACACAAGAATTGTATTAATCGCTATTAAAATGTTCTTACTTGTTAATTTTGTCGACAATCGGGACAAATTACAGACAGCCAGACCAGAAAGGCAATGAGTCAGTGTCTACATCAATTCGGAAGGCCGTTGACTGTGCGTCTCGCGGTAGTGATTTCGGTAGTGATTTGTTTTGACGTCTAATATAGTTGTTAGGTAAAATCTTAGCTTGAAAATCGGCTACATGATAGATTAAAGGTTAATGTTCACAGTCGTTTTGAAAATTTTGTAATTGAAAGCTGTGGTAACTTATATATTGGAAACATTTTTAGTGGAGACCTTTCGTATCATCTGTGCCCCGACTTGAGTCGACCACCGGAAGTTAATTAGTCAAACATATCATCTGTCAATCTTTTACACAAAATATATAATCTAGAGGCCGTTTACACGAGCCCAACCCGGGTCGACCCATCTAATAATAATAAACTAATAATAATAAACTCCTGTTAGCGTTTACACGACAGCCGGGTCGACCGGGTTAATATATTCATGTAAACACGGGTTGACTTGACCCCGGGCTCGAGTAAAGTGTCGGCAATACGATACCCGGGTAAGTTTCCATTTATCCGCGCCAAGCCGCAAGCATGGCAAGTTCGAGCGCTCGTAAAGAAAAAACTCCTCAATGGCAATGGCAGTGACCAGTGGTCATAGACTGCACCAGCGCTCGGATATATATTAATAACAAATAAACCCGCTTTATTGTTAAACTCGCTTCACTAATACGGCTCCCTGTGGCATCACGTTACCTGCCTGGTTCATCACACAATCGCTATTCAATCCAATAAAAACAGTCCGACGAGTACGAGCAACAAGTTCAGCTTGTTCCAACAAGTTCAGCAAGTTCAGCTTGTCTACTACCGTAGACTTGCAATCTGCAATTTAGCGAAAAAACTGCCTTGCTATAGTACACTGCCCAATCTTTAACGCTTGATGATTTTGTCGTCTTATATGACATGTTGGCATATTGAATCAATATGATTTGTCGATTCATGCCCACAGGCAGTGAAAGGTAGCGAGACGTACTCATATACATACTCCAATTTAAAAGCTCTTGTTATATGACTGTGTTTCTGGAGCATTCTAACTCGCACAATTAATTCAACAAACAAGTAATTTACGCCGGAAATACGCGCGCCGATGTACGTTGCTAAAAATATTAACAGTTCCCACCTTTTCACTTTGACAAGACCCGTTTTTCCAGTCGTATTACTTTAAATTTTAAAGGTCATACTCTGATGGACTCCTAGGCTCGAAACGTTAGTATTTCGTGACTAAAAATCTTGGCAGTTTACCACCTTTTCACTTTGCAACTTGTCATTTACACTCGTTCTTAATAACGACGCACAGCCATAATCTGGTTGAAGTAAGAATCAATATCATACAATAAAGAGTGTAGTTTGACCAACTCAGACAAAACACTCTTACAATAATGTATAAATCACCGTTTGCCGACACAATAGCGTCCAGAATACTCATTGAATAGATCTAATTCATTTGCTTTCGTGTTCTTACGATCGGGCGAGATCGGAATCCGAAGTGTACGGTCGCCAATACTCTTGCGGTTGCGGTCGAATGTGTCTACCGCAACCGAACCGCAACCGAACCGCAACCGAACCGCAAACGAACCGCAACCGAACCGCAATCTAACTGCAACCGAACCGCAAACGAACCGCAACCGAACCGCAACCGCAGTGTTAGGTTAATTCTAGGCAGTACTGTACATGCAAATACTCAGATAGCAGAGTGTGAAGATTACGATAAGCATTGTTTCCTAGTGTGACATACTTTACTAATGCTTAGTTCTTACTGTGTTTGGGCCTTGGGGCGTCAATGTCTGCATTTTCTCAGTCGTAACGATGTTTGAATCTTCACTGGCTACTTATTGAAACATTATCGTCAAGCTCGTATCCTCAGAAAAATGTTTCTTACTCCCGGACAGGAACCGAACCCTGTCTGATTGCCAACGAGACGTTCTAAATAAATAGAGCATTTATTGCTAAACTTTTGATTGCTATGTTTTTTATCTTTTTTATATAGTTACAACAGAAACCACACCACGAAAGAATGGTACGTATTGTTAATTTACTCCTGAATCCTCCTCTTTTACGTATTGACCTCGCTGGCTACGCAATGATATATAATGTGTAGAAATATGATGTGCTGTAATTAAGTCGTGTATCGCTATACCTTCGATTGCTCTGTTCTGCCACCAGTTTCAAGTGTTTTTAATCAAGTTTTGAATCATTTTCTTACCTATTGACCTAGCTGTACGCAATTATATAATTTGAAGAAATATGGCGTAAGTCGTTTATTGTTAAACTTTCGATTCTTGTTCTTCTTATATCAGTCTTAGTAACAACAGCAACCAGACACCAACGAATGGCATATTTTTAGAACTAGAAATACGTGTACGCAACAACTCCTCGCCAGCTTGCTGTTTGATACTTTTATAATGTAGACAATAATGCTTTCATTTGCGGTCAGTGTAAACGCAGACTGCAGACAGAAGACCAGGGTAAAGTATAGAGTATAGTACATGCTATACAAGGGATCACGGCAGAACCCTGTAATTTGTGAATTCTTACCTGAATCATTCCGTCTTGACCTTTCTTGAACTATGGTTTTGAGTCTCCTTAATTTCATAATAAAATCGTCACCATCTTGATTGCGTTATCCGCTGACCTACTGTAATGTTGTTCGCCGGAAACCATGAGGTCTTCAGCATGCTTGTGAATTACAAAACAGCCTCAGTTTGTTTGGGGTTTTCAGAGCGTGCTTTCTCATTGACCCTTATTATTAACTAATTGTTAAATTACTGATTGTTTGTGTTCCATTATTTGTCGTCTATTTGGTATTTCATATCACACAAGACAATGTTGTGTATGCACTATGTAGAATGGGAAAGCACGGTCTAAAAACCCAAACAAACTGAGGCTGTTTTGGAATTCACAAGCATGCTAGCCTGCGCCGCATAAAAAAACCTGGGTTCAGTCCGCGTTTTTCGTCGGTCGTGCCTCTTTAGATCACAAGTATCACGGCAAAAGTTGTGCAAAAAGAAGTCAACTTTAGTTTTGAATCCGCAATAAAACTTTTCAACTAATGGCAACAGTTCAAAATCGACAGCAACAAAGAAATTAAATCCACGGCAACAATTCTACTTCGCCAAGAAAAGGTTTCGACAAACGACAAATTAAAATTACACGGCAAATCTTTTGCGGCGGAAGTGACAAAGCCGGAAGGGCGTCTCCAACTTAGTACCGATATTGTAAGTATAATTTATTCTTGTAAAATAATTTTGCATAACAACTGGAGTAACACCACTGCAGATTTTAAAACAAAATCGCGAAAATATGCTTTTGAAACACAACTAAACTGTACTCTTGAGGAGCTTAGCTCGATTTTCAAATATCGCGAGTAGTGTAAATAGCGAAGCGTTGTAATAACATCAGTATATGCATGAGTTTATTATATGTCAAAGTTTTGGTTCTATAAATAGGATTAAAAGTATTAGGATTAGGATTATTTTTTTCATCTAAAATTAAATACGCATGTAAAATAACATTTGTAAATCGGCCACTTTGGCTATCAGAAATATCGCCAAGATCAGGAAATATTTGAGTAAAAAGTACTCTGAAAAGTTGGTGCATGCATTCATAACCGAGGGGCATTTCACTCCAAAAATCCCGTACACTTCGTCAAAAAATCCGGAAAAAAATCCGGGAAAAAATCCGAAAAATCCATGAAATCCTCAAAATCCGTTGAAATCCTTCAAAATCAAAAAAATCCGAAAAATCCTTTAAAAACCACAGAAATCCTTCAAAAATCCACAGAAATCCTTCAAAAATCCACAGAAATCCTTCAAAATCCTTCAAAAATCCGCAAATCCACAAAAATATATGAAGTACTTGGTGTAATTTACTCGTAAAGGTTCTTTGCCACGTTATAAAATGTTATAAAAATAACATGTTGTAAAATATAATTATGTTATAAAATATATTATGTTAATAATATTAATATAATTAATTACAAAACCAAAAGTTTTTCACCATTGTCTTTTACTGTTTTTGAAAGAATAATGGACTTGTTTGAATTTTAAACAAAATGACTGCATGGTCCTAGTCCCAGTCCTCTGCTCGACCCTGACGTCCTGGCATAACGTCGACGTCGTAGAACTTAAGCTATCTATTGATTATTTGTTTAAAACGTTACCTAGCTCTATAACTCTATAATTTAAAAAAATCCGGGAAAAATCCAGAAAATCCAAACAAATCCGGAAAATCCAACAGATTTTCTCTTGAAAAATCCGCTAAAAAATCCGGGAAAAATCCGCTAAATCCGCTAAAAAATCCGCGGATTTTTAGAAATCCGAAAATCCCGTACGCTTTTTTGGAGTGAAATGCCCCTCGTTCATAACATCAAAACTTGACAGCTGTAATAGCATCCTATGTTGCTTACCAGAAGCTGAATTTAGCAAGTTACAGGGAATTCAAAATAAAGCTGCTAGACTTGTTACAGGGGTTAAAAAATCGGAGCATATCCCCCCTGTGCTTCGTAATCTTCACTGGTTGCCGGTGAGATCACGGATTGTATTTAAGATACTAATAATTACTTTAAAGGCTTTGCATGGCCAGGCGCCTGTTTATATTACTGATTTGCTTACTAAATATAAACCTACTCGTGCTTTGAGATCATCTGACCGAAATATGCTAATTGAGACAAAATCCAAAACGGTGACTCATGGAGACATGCGGCACCAAAACTGTGGTTGCGGCACCAAAACTGTGGAATTCATTACCACAGGAAAATAGAAGCTTTGATATGTTAAATAATTTTAAGTCAGCACTTAAGACTTTTATTTTTTTAAATTAATGTTTTTTTTGTTCATAGTGTGTGACGATTAGTAATTTATGCATGTGCTAATTATATACATGATATGGGATAGTTTAATTTATTCATGTTTCGTCAACGTGTATATAAGTTGGTCATTTACGTTTATTAAAGTTGTTACTTATTTGTCGTCAAAGCGCGTTACATGGTGTCAGGTGTTTAGAATGACTTCTGGAAGCTCAGCAAAGCCGCCAGAACCGCTCAATTTAGAAGACAGAGCACATAGAGGAGAGAATTGGAAATATTTCAAAAGAGAGTGGTCATTTTATGAAATAGCTGCGGGAATAGCCACAAAAGCCGAAAAGATTCGAGTCGCCGCATTGTTAAATGTTATCGGAAGAGATTCCCTCGATATGTATGATACGTTTCAATGGGAAACAGAAGGAGACAACTTTAAGATAGCAAAGGTGTTGGAGAAATTCGACGAACGCTGTGTTCCTGCGAGAAATGAGACGTATGAGAGATACAATTTCTTCAAGCGTAACCAAGAGTCAGGCGAATCCTTGGACACGTATATAACCACCTTATTAAAGCTATTGCTTGTAATTTTGCCCCTGAGATATGGCAAAGAAAGGCTCACGAGTTCGTTGAAGGTTTGGACGGGGTTGAAGTCATTATGGATGACTTTTTGGTGATTGGATTTGGTGATACCGTGCCGGAAGCAGTTGAAAACCACGAGAAGAACCTTTGGAACGCATTTTGGAACGCGCTCGAGAACGAAATATTACGTTAAACCCAATGAAGATTCAACTACACCTTGCAGAGGTCCCATTCATTGGTCATCGGTTAACAGCTAACGGGCTCATCGTAGATCCAGACAAAGTGGCAGCGATTGTGAATATGCCTACGCCAACTGATGTCAAGTCGTTAAGAAGACGGCTTGGGATGGTCAACTATTTAGCAAAATTTTTGCCCAATCTTTCGTCGTCGTGCGAAATCCTACGTCAACTAGAGCACAAAGATGTAGAGTGGCACTGCGACGAAAGTTACGAAAGGGCCTGGTGCGAGTTGAAGAATGGTATAACGGAAGCTCCGGTCCTAGCATTTTTCGACCATCAGAAAGAAGTTACCATCCAGTGTGATGCTTCGCAGGCTGGTCTTGGAGCCGTTTTAACCCAAGAGGGGAAGCCAATTCACTACGCCTCCAGAGCATTGACACAAGCTGAAAAAAATTACGCACAAGTGGAAAAAGAGCTATTGGCGATTGTTTTCGCATGCGAACGGTTTGACCAATATGTATATGGTAGATTGGTTACCGTCGAATCAGATCACAAGCCGTTGGAACAGATTGCGACGAAGCCGTTCCACGATGCACCGAAGAGATTGCAGCGAATGTTTTTGCGATTGCAAAAATATGATCTTAACATTACCTATAAGAAGGGATCACAGCTTTTTATCGCCGACACGCTGTCACGTGCATATCCGGAGAAAGTGGAAATAAGAAAAGAAAACCAGGAGTTTTGTTCCCAGGTAGAGGAAATCAACTTGGTAAAAGATCTACCCATTACAGAAGAGCGACTCAACGAGTTGAGACGTGCTACCTCTACTGATTCAGAGCTTCAAAAGTCCTGGAATGTGTCCAGAATGGTTGGGCCACGTCACGACTTCGAGTGTCACGAGAGGTAGCCCCATATTATTCGTTTCGAAGCGAAATTTCCTGTCAAGATGGTCTCATGTTCAAGTCTGAAAAAATTGTGGTCCCACAAGCTCTGCGAGCAGAAGTGACACAACGTCTACACAGTTCACACTTGGGCATGGAGGATTGTCTTCGGAGAGCTCGTGAGATTTTGTATTGGCCGGGAATGTCAACGCAGGTAAAAGAGTTCGTGCCGAAATGCTCGATATGTAAAACCTATCAACCCAAGCAGTGTAAAGAGCCACTTTTGTCGCATGAAGTTACCAAATCGACCATGGGCGAAGGTTGGGACAGACCTGTTTACATTCGAGAATAAAAATTATCTGATAGTAGCAGATTATTTCTCTAATTTCTTCGAAGTGGACTATTAACAAGTACCACAACATCTGCAGTTATCCAAAAGCTGAGAGCGCAGTTTAGCCGTCATGGAATTCCGGAGATCGTGATTTCCGACAACGGTCCGCAATTTGCGTGTGCTGCATTCCGCAAATTCTCGAAAGACTGGGAATTTGAACATATTACGTCTTCGCCACGATACCCTCAATCTAATGGGAAAGTAGAGAATGCCGTGAAAACGTGCAAGACGCTGATGAAGAAGGCAGCAATGGCAAAGACCGACATTTATCTTGCTTTGTTGGCGTTCCGGAATACACCCAGTGAGGGAGTTGGTGCTAGTCCAGCACAGAAGCTGTTCTCAAGGAGGACCAGAACGCGACTTCAGACGACTGCGGAACTATTAATGCCGCGAGTAACCCCATCTGAAAGAGTGACGGCTGGTCTACAAGAAGCGAAAGAAAAGCACAGACGAAATTACAATACCAAAGCTCATGTTCTTTCACCTTTGAACGCTGGTGAAATCGTGCGAATGAGACGTCCTGGTGAACGGAAATGGTCGCAGGCGATCTGTATAAAACAGGCTGGTATACGTTCCTATGATGTGCTGCGTGGTAATCAGAAATACAGACGCAATAGACGCCAATTGCGGTCTACTTCGGAAGATTGCCTGATGAATCCACCTACTAGTTCAGTTGCAAAGCAAGCACCTGGAACAACATTACGTCCGGCGCCAGCACAAGCCGTGCAAATGCAACCCGAGTCTGGTGGTTCGCCTATGAAGTCTCCAAGAGTGATTCCCTGTGTAACATATAACGACGAGATTTCCGCTCCACATCCTTCAGTAATATCTTCCAATGGTCCACCAATAGCGAGAAGGTCAACGAGAGATAGACGCGCACCAGACCGATTTCAAGCTTAAATGACGAACTGACCGGACACGATATATTTAGTTTATTTACAATATATTTAGACAATTTATATATTTCTAGAGAATGGAATTTATTTAGCTTTAAACAGAGAAGGATGTGACGATTATTAATTTATGCATGTGCTAATTATATACATGATATGGGATAGTTTAATTTATTCATGTTTCGTCAACGTGTATATAAGTTGGTCATTTACGTTTATTAAAGTTGTTACTTATTTGTCATCAAAGCGCGTTACATAGTGGTAATATATTTAGTGGGCTTTGTCTTATAATGGAACTGTAATAAGTTTTATAAGTAAAATTAAGAATATATTGTTGAAAGAGCATTGAGACTATTGTATAATGCTCCTAATACGTCTTTTATTATTATTAAATTATTATTATTTACTATCCGCTATTCTTAATTGCACTCAGCGCTATCATGTATGATTATACTAAAGTAATGTTCTATCAACCTCGTACCCAGGGTCTTATCGAGTGCGGGGGGAGAACCGTGGAGGGGAAATAAGACCCTTGGTTGCACGAGGTTGATGATAAATAGTATTAATTTATGATCTTTATGTTCTTAATATATTTTGTTTTACAGATTTTCCCAATTCATTTTCAGTTCGAAACATTAATAAGATGTGTATGAGGCCAGAGTGGAACAAGACTGAGAATACTTATTATATTATAAAAATACCTTGTAATAAAACTGATTCCTGGCAACGCTGGGTTTGGACACGAAATAACCAACTGATGCATGTAGATACTTTAAGATGTTTACAAGAAGGTCCTTTTTCGTTTACGGGGAGCGATACTGGAAATAAATATTATCGCCTTGTTCTTGCTGAATGTAAAATCACTGAAACAAAACAACTTTGGCAATGCCTGCAGGGGCAGAACAGTACTTTTCAGTCGAAAAGATTCAAGTTGTATATGTACCAGAGTAAGAGTTCTTCTTCGAAATACATACGCGGAGCTAATAGTACTTACCTTAGCGAACAAATAAAATGGAGACGCTTCCCGTCCAACGAAAACTTGTGTTCTAAAGGTATGTTCAAACATTTTTGTCTATCATTGAAAAGTCTACAACGCCATTTCTCAATGACCAGGTTTATTTTTTATTTATTTATGGTTGTATGTAGTTTTTTTTTATTATTTTATTCAATTAAAGTCATTTGTTAAATTTTTTTATTAAGGACATTTGCGCGGAAGACTCTCGTATAAACTTTCGTGCAATTTCCCTAACCTGTAAAGGAAACTCCTGTTTAGTAAAAGTCAATAAACAATCTTAACATAGCATAGTAATGTTTCTCAACTACCACCTCGATTCCCATTGAAACTACCAAACTAAATATTTATAGTTTAGTTGTACTCATCATTTTACGGTGGTTCGTATGTGCAATTCACAAAACGATATATTAGAAACATTTCATTATAGAACGCTTTGGTTCACTTGTTTTAGAGCGCATTCACATGAGGCTAGTAGAACCAAGTATGTTTTGAAATTGTGCAGATTACTTCCAAATTTGTATTCCATCAACCAGACTTGGATCAGACCTTCGATCATATCTTTATTTTCTGTTGAGCGTACTTTCTTTTTCTTCGGTTCGAAATTCGACCTTCGTTCGACTTTGTTTTCCTTCATGCAGAAGGAAGTTACACTAATGACAGAAACAGACGATTTTGTCGAATTCTTCTCGATACTGGCAACGATTTCCGTTCACGCAGGACGTGAATTGCAATGAATGCTTGAAGTTGAAGCTGTTTAGTCACCGCGATCATCATTGGGTCGATTATGTACGTTGCGCATTGAGTTTTATTTTGTTGTGCATTCAACTGACTATTGCACTGATATCTTGTTTTGTGAATTACACACACGGGCCACGGTATAAAATTTAGTTATTACGCGTCTAAAACCATATGTCATTATATATATTTATAAAACACTCTGTCATTATATGTCTGACAATGGGTTTTTTAGTTATGGGCACAAATATAGCTTTCAGGCGAACAGATATATACTATTTGTCTATATATTCTTTGTTCAAAATTGGCATTTTCATGTTTAAAAAGGGCACTTTTCATCAAACTTGTGGGGCACGTGTCCCCGATTCCTACGTTTCTCATCGCTACATAAAAGATCAAGATAAATAGAAGTCGTAGAGAAGCATACATGCATGAGTGTACAGAAATCTAATCAATGAACATGGAATTTCCGGTTGTACAGAACTCGTGACTAGGCTCTCGGCAACGGCTTCCGTAGCTCAGTGGTCAGAACTATTGCATCGCAGGGTCGCGGGTTCAATTCCCAGCGGAAGGCCTTAAAGTTGCATTTTTCGCAACTGGTCCCGGTTTGGTCTTAAAATGTATGTATTCCAACACTCGAAATTTTCCTTCACCATAAATCCTTTCAACATGTAGTTTGATCGAGTGAAATGCCAAATATTACCTATAATATACCCAGAATCTTATCCCGGCATTACCCCCACCATATATATAGAACTCGTGACTAGGCTCTCGGCAACGGCTTCCGTAACTCAGTGGTCAGAGCACTGCACTAGCATCGCAGGGTCGCGGATTCAATTCCCAGCCGGAAGGCCTATATATATATATATATATATATAGCGTCGTTTGAGAATTGGATAACCAACGATGATGTCGCTTGACTGCAGGATCCAAAGGATACAAAACGCTTAAAATGGAAAAAGTGAAAGTATAAAAAGAAGGATACGAACTCCAGATAGATCAATTATATCTTTAATTTACAGACGTTTCGCTTGTTCAGGCTTCTTCGGTGCAATACATTTACATTTACATTTACATTGAATTAAGTCGGTAATTTCCATACGGAATAACCAGTACACTCCCTAGTGATTACAATCAATTGTTTTTGAAGCTATTTAAAACACTCGAACACTCGCGTTTTATCATATCTAAAATGCTCGCGCTGCGCGCTCGCATTTTAAATATGATAAAACGCTCCTTCTCGTGTTTTAAATACTACATAAATATATATATACCGTGGCCCGTGTATGTAAATCACAAAACAAAATATCAGTGCAAAAGTCAGTTGAATGCACAACAAAATAAAACTCAATATATATATATATATATATATATATATATATATATATTTATATATATATATATATATATATATATATATATATATATATATATATATATATATATATATATATATATATATATATATATATATATATATATATATATATATATATATATATATATATATATATATATATATATATATATAATATAGGTAATATTTGGCATTTCACTCGATGAAACTACATGTTGAAAGGATTTATGGTGAAGGAAAATTTCGGGTGTTGGAATACATACATTTTAAGACCAAACCGGGACCAGTTGCGAAAAATGCAACTTCAAGGCCTTCCGGCTGGAATTGAACCCGCGACCCTGCGATGCTAGTGCAGTGCCTAGTCACGAGTTCTGTATATATGGTGGTAATGCCGGGATAAGATTCTGGGTATATTATAGGTAATATTTGGCATTTCACTCGATCAAACTACATCTTGAAAGGATTTATGATGAAGGAAAATTTCGAGTGTTGGAATACATACATTTTAAGACCAAACCGGGACCAGTTGCGAAAAATGCAACTTCAAGGCCTTCCCACCAACATCGGCCACAAATTTCTAAAAATAATTGGCGAATTCTTCCCGAAAAACAATCCTTTGAATAAAATATTGAACAGGAATACCATAAAGCTGAGCTACAGTTGTATGCCAAACATACAAAATATAATTTCATCACACAATAAATTGACACTCAACAAAGAAGCCGAACAACACACAACACCAGAAACCGAATGCAACTGCCGCCAAAAATACAACTGTCCACTCAAGGGGAAATGCCAAAGAAAGGGAGTAGTTTACCAAGCGACTGTAACGAATGAAGACAACACCAAGCAAGAAACCTACGTCGGTTTAACAGAGGGAACATTTAAAACAAGATACCTGAACCACACTAGCTCATTTCGAAACGAGAAACGGAAATACGCCACAGAGCTGAGTAAACATATTTGGTCTTTAAAAGAATCGAACACCCGACACTCAATAATATGGAAAATCATTAAGAAATGCCGATCATACTCCAACAGGACTGAACGATTCAATATCTGCCTTTACGAAAAATTCATTATTATTTGCCACCCCGAATTAAGCTCCCTTAACAAAAGGAACGAACTTATATCTACTTGTAGACATCGTAAGAAACATTTGCTATGTAATAATAATGTTCCACACCCGTAACACGATCCATGCACGACATAAACAACACGACGTCACATATCAACCAAACATCTCAATTATACTGAAATAACATCAGACGCAACATTCACCTGATGAGTGTGGCAAGCTTCGCATTTGCCATACGAAACAAATTTGTCCTGAATAAAGTTCTTATGAAGTAACTCAAACTTGTGTTTTCATATATATATATATATATATATATATATATATAATATATATATATATATATATATATATATATATATATATATATATATATATATATATATATATATATATATATATATATATATATATATAATATATATATATATATATATATATATATATATAATATATATATATATATATATGTTTGAAGAGCGATCAGTAGACATCATGATTTAATAATAATTTGAAGCTGATCTAGATAAAAAACTTCATACAGAATTTTCGGCTACAGACTGTCAGCCTTCCTCAGTAACTAAAAAGCGCTATATTTACATAAAACGTTAAAACTTAGTGCATTTATACATTCTCAAAGCTATTAGTGTACCTATGGGATTTGAGCAGCGGTGTATTGTTCGTTGGAAATTCTTTTCTCTCGTCGATTGCGTCTTTGTCCAAAGTTGAGTGCCAAGACTCTAAAAATAATCGTTGTTCATAATTTGTTATTCCTCGTTTTTTATCTAGATCAGCTTCAAATTATTATTAAATCATATATATATATATATATATATATATATATATATATATATATATATATATATATATATATATATATATATATATATATATAATATATATTTATAAAGCCATTATGGTGATAGCCGGTAGGGCACATTGTATACTTTCATGTATATATATATATATATATATATATATATATTATATATATATATATTATATATATATATATATATATATATATATATATATATATATATATATATATATATATATATATATATATTATATATATATATATATATATATATATATATATATATATATATATATATATATATATATATATATATATATATATATATATATATATATATATATATATATATGTATATGAATATAAAGACAGGTAAACTTCTTCAGGCAAAGTATTAAAAAGTTATATTTCCAAACGTTTCGCCGGTGAAGGCTTCTTCAGATTCCACTGAAGAAGCCTTCACCGGCGAAACGTTTGGAAATGTAACTTTTTAATACTTTGCCTGAAGAAGTTTACCTGTCTTTATATTCAAATATCAACCAGGCATGATGCTCGATGTTTTCCCTTTCCCTTCATATATATATATATATATATATATATATATATATATATATATATATATATATATATATATATATATATATTATATATATATATATATATATATATATATATATATATATATATATATATATATATATATATATATATATATATATATATATATATATATATATATATATATATATATATATATATATATATATATATATATATATATATATATATATATATATATATATATATATATATATATATATATATAATATATATATATATATATATATATATATATATAGACAAGTATCGAGTTTAGAATCATATGAATAGAGTGCTCAATACCGAAGTAGAGCGGATATAACAAAGAAGACAAACTTGAGTCACTTCATTTAAACATTTATTCACTACAAAATCATCAAAAAATATTTATTATCCTAAATAACCTATGTAATATAATACTATTTCTATGACGCCAAACATGTATATAAAATATCTCAAGTTTCCTAAGCATAACATCAAACGCGATTTCAGTATAGTAGTGAATAAATGTTTAAATGAAGTGACTCAAGTTTGTCTTCTTTGTTATATATATATATATATATATATATATATATATATATATATATATATATATATATATATATATATATATATATATATATATATATATATATATATATATATATATATATATATATATATATATATATATATATATATATATATGTATATATATGTATATATATGTATATATATATGTATATAATATCTCAAGTTTCCTAAGCATAACTTCAAACGCGATTTCAGTATAGTAGTGAATAAATGTTTTAAATGAAGTGACTCAAGTTTGTCTTCTTTGTTATATATATATATATATATATATATATATATATATATATATAATATATATATATATATATATATATATATATATATATATATATATATATATATATATATATATATATATATATATATATATATATATATATATATATATATATATATATATATATATATATATATATATATATATATATATATATATATATATATATATATATATAATTTATATAAATATATTATACAAATACAAGAATAATCCAC
The DNA here is from genome assembly GCA_035772405.1 of Chrysogorgia sp. JL179-B06. NCBI lineage: Eukaryota > Metazoa > Cnidaria > Anthozoa > Scleralcyonacea > Chrysogorgiidae > Chrysogorgia > Chrysogorgia sp. JL179-B06. The sequence continues at coordinate 724,192 of JAYKKM010000473.1, forward strand.
TTCATTGTATTTCGAGCTGTTAAATAAGCTACAACATTTTGTGACGTTTTATTGTTCATATTATTTATTGTATGTTTTACATTTTTTAGCATTTGGATGCTATGAGTTTATAAATTCTTCAGGTATATTGGTAACTGAAATGAGAAAATGTAATCAACAATGTCCGGAAGATAGGGAAATTTCCGTCCCTCATCAGCCCGGAGAGACTTGTGTTTCGTTATGTGGGAGAAATTACAGTATTTGGATAATGCTGAATGGAAACAACTGCTTTTTAAGGATGAAATTTTCACCATATATAAAAGGAATAATGGAACGACGTTTTTGAAGGTACAAAATGCTTTATTTTTTCAGATCATGTTTTGATTATAGAAGGTTAGGAGGTCAAAAAGTTTCAATTCTATTTTCTCCATTAGTTCCTATGCGTGATTGAAAATAATTTATTTCCTCTTTGTAGTTGAATTTCACAAAGGCTACAAATAATTGGAATGGTTTGATTGTAAAATTGAATTTTTATTGCGCAAAAGGAAAATCAACGCAATTGAATACCAACGACACCAAGTGCGTTGTGATCAAATTTAAAGGAAATTTAATTTGTAAGTACAAATAAAAATCTTAGAAAATTAGAAATTACTTCTGCGATATTTTAAATTATTTTTAATTATTAACTATCGAAATCATGTATGTGGTCTAAGGTAAGAGCACATCGTCAGAGAGTGAAACGTAAAATGATATCCTCTAACTAGCCTGGTTCACACCTCACATTATATATATAAGCAAGCTGCGCAAGACCAAGCGCAAGGGTGTTCACACGTAAAAACCGCGAAGCAAGCATGAAGCAAGCGTAAGAAAAATGAAAAGTTTCATTTTTATGCGTTTGTGCTTGCGTTTGTTGCATACAGGTTCACACGGCAATATGGCGTTGCGCTTGCTCTACTCGGCGTGTGAATCAGGCTTAAACATTTGAGCTATACATGTACATACTCAGATAGCAAAGTGTGCAGATTACGATAAGCATTGTTTCCTAGTATGACATACTGTATCCAGCTTAGTGCTTGGGCCTTTGAGTGTCAATATCTGCATTTTCTCAGTCGTAACGATGTTTGAACCTTCGCTGGCTACTTATTGAAACATTCGCTTTAGTATCTTAGCCCGCGTATAAATCAATAATTACAGAGTATTGCAGTTAGCAAACAGGAACCGTGTGAGCATGACAACTTAGTTGAAATTGGATAATGTGAACATCGACGATCGTCAAGCTCCTATCCTCAGAAAAAGTTTTCTTACTCCGGACAGGAACCGAACCCCTTCTGATTGCCAACGAGACGTTCTAACCAATTGAGCATTTATTGCTAAACATTTAATTGCTATGTTTGTTATCTTCTTTGTATAGTTACAACAGCAACCACACCACCAAAGAATGGTACGTATTTTTAATTTATTCCTGAATCCTCCTCTATTACATATTGACCTCGCTCGATACGCAATGATATATAATTTGTAGAAATATGATGTAATTATAAGTCGTTTATCGCTATACCTTCGATTGCTCTGTACTGGCACCAGTTTCAAGTATTTTTAATGAAGTTTTGAATCCTTTTCTTGCAATATTGACCTAGCTGTACGCCAATTATATAATTTGAAGAAATATGGCGTAAGTCGTTTATTGTTAAAATTTCGATTCCCCTGTTCTTCTTATATCAGTCTTAGTAACAACAGCAACCAGACAACCAAATAATGGTATAATTTTTAGAACTAGAAATAGTTGTACGCAACAACACCTCGCCTGCTTTCTGTTTGATGCTTTTATATATAGATAATAACCCTTTCATTTGCGGTCAGTGTAAAACGCAGACTGCAGACAAGGGGTAAAATGCAGACCGGGGGTAAAATGCAGACTGGAGTATACAAGGTATGCTATACAATTAAGGTATCACGGTAGAACGCTGTAATTTGTGAATTCTTACCTGAATCTTTCCGTCTTGACCTTTCTTCACCTATAGTAATGTATGGCTTTGAGTCTCCTTAAGTTCATAATAAAATCATCACCATCTTACGATTACGGTATCCGTTGACCTACTGTAATGTTTTTTCGCCAGAAAACGTGAAGTCTTCAGCATGCTTGTGAATTCCAAAACAGCCTCAGTTTGAATTGTTTCGGGTTTTTAGGCCGTGCTTTCCCATTAACCCTTACTATTAACTAATTGTTAAATTACTGATTGTTTTTGTTCCATTATTTGTCGCCTATTTGGTATTTCATATCACACAAGATAATGTTTTGCATGCACTATGTAGAATGGGATGGCACGGTCTAAAAACTCCAAACAAACTGAGGCTGTTTTGGAATTCACAAGCATGCTAGCCTGCGCCGCAGGCGGAAAAACCTGGGTTCAGTCCGCGTTTTCCGTCGGTCGTGCCTCTTTAGCCCACAAGTATCACGGCAAAAGTTGCAGAAAAAAGAAGTCAACATTATTTTTGAATCAGCAACAAAACTTATCAACTAATGGCAACAGTTCAAAATCGACAGCAGCAAAGAAATTAGATAGATGGCAACAATTCCACTTCGCCGACGAAAGTTTTCGACAAACGACAAATTAAAATACCATGGCAACAACATGAATTACACGGCAAATCTTTGGCGGCGGAAGTGACAAAGCCGGAAGTGCCTCTCCAACTTAGTACCCAGGCTATTGGTAGGAGATTATTCAAAAATGGGGGAAGGAGAGAGAAATTTGGAAGAATTGATTCGAGATTACTTCAGCAAAGGATTTAAATATGACGAAATTCGCGAGTTTCTGGATATGGAGAATGGCATAACGATCGATATTGCAACCGAGAAGAGGCGCGTGAAATTCTATGGGAAAATCACGACTACGACATCCGTATAATTCGAGAGAAGATAAGAAGCCTTTTGGACGGTCCTGCCTGCATTGGTGGCTACAGGCACGTGTGGCACACCCTCCAATTGCAAGGAATAATGGTTCTTAGAAAGATTGTTGAAGACATGTTCAAATAATTAGATCCGGAGGGGGTGGCACAAAGAAGAGCACACAAATTGAAGAGGAGAACTTATCATAAACCGTGGACCAAATGATGTCTGGTATTGTGATGTGTACGATAAGCTAAAACACATCCATGGTTGTATTGATGGATAGAGCAGGAAGATCTTATAGTTGTATGTCACCCGATACAATAATTGGCCGCATAACATCCCGACCTTCTTTGTAGATGCAGTTCAACAATTTGGTAGTTAATTTCCCCAAGAAGTTGGTGACTGATCAAGGCACTGAAAATTGGATGATGGCTTCCATACACTCATCACCCGCAACCAGAGGATATAAAGTTGGTGATTTTATTTTAGAAGAATCCGAAGTAACTGACAGATTATTTTTTTTAAAGATCTGGAAGAACTTGGTGCGTTTAACCGGGCCAGTGAATTAGAGTCGGGGTGTCTTTGTTTTTGTTTTGCACCACTTCTGGAAATTGACATCGACCAACTTAAAGTGCACTGGAACACACGCTATATACGCAAATGAAGGCATGATACAGTGTCTGGTCGACGAGATTCATTATACTTATGGCCAGAGTCTAATGGTGGTGTTCCCACCGCTTACTTGTTCCTGACCATGAAATCGAGTATTCAATATTACCTGTTGTGGACACAGCAGGACAAAGTGATTACCACGATTATTTTAGTTATGCTACATGCGAACCAAAAACAGCTGAAGATTGGAGGGCAGGTGCAAACTTATACCAGACATTGCTTGATATGCCAATAATGGTAACTTCTTGTAATCATTAGGGATTCTTTCAATATATTCAACATTATTATAATGAATATAACCATTATAATTTATATATATATATATATATATATATATATATATATATATATATATATATATATATATATATATATATATATATATATATATATATATATATATATATATATATATATATATATATATATATATATATATATATTATATATATATATTATATACAGCCGTGTTCTAGATGATATATTGGATCAAGAGTTAACCCTTTATTTTTAGGCCAAGTACTTAGAATTTTATACTGGCTAAAGTCAGATAATTTTATTCATCAGAAATTGGGCCAATCTTGAGATGAATGAATTGAAAGTATTAATGCTAATGTACTTTTAATATTTAATTATTTGGGGTTGTGCAAATCCATCATATTAAAATAAAATAAACTTTATTAATGTTTTTGGCTAAAGAAGTACAACAGTATATTGCAAACTAAAGTACGTATATGAAATATAATTCATAAAAAATAAATATATACCTATATATTATCGGGAAAAGGAATGCGGAATTTATGCGGTAAAGTATAGAAAACTTGATTCAAAATACTTGCACCTCTGGAAAAAAAGTTGACCGGTACCTTTTAGTATGAGACATTGACACACGCATAGTATTTAAGGACCTTAGTTCATACGAATAGTTGTTAGCTGGCTTTAAATAAAACGCTTACATTGGTGACCTGGGTTCGAGTCCACAATGTTCTTAAAATCTTTGGCGGTTAAGTCCTCTCTACGTGCTGACAGCGATTGTTTATCACTAGGCAGGCCAATTAATAAGAGCTGTTTATGCACTCTCTGCGGATCTGCCGCTAGGTAGGCGGTCATACTACCCCAGATTGGGGAGGCATATTATGGTAAATGCCGTATCTTGGTAAGATAAGTTGTTTAGGTTGGCCTTCCTGCAAACTCTCAAAAAGTACATCCGCTTGCCTGCTCTTTTTAAGATGTCGTTAACGTGGGTATTCCATTTTAGATCGTTCTGTACATTAATTCCAAGCAGTTTGAATTCATTCACCCTCAGCAGATCTTTCCGGCCGACGCTGACATGTTCTGGAACCGAGCATGTTCTCTTGACGCTTATTCACATATCCTTAGTCTTATTTGCTTTGAGCTCCATTCTGTTGCTCAATGTCCAAGTCTCCAAGTTGTTAATTACCTCTTGCATGTGACTACTGGAGTCAGAGGATGCCATTTCATACTGGGTCATCAGCATATTTACAAGTAGATACAGAAAGTTCCGGTGGTGTGCAGTTCTCTATGTCGTTGATAAGGACATTGAATAACGTGGGATAATATGAAGTACTTGCCTAATTTTTCATGTGGAGTAATCCACAATTACTTCTTAACAAATGTGTGTGTTGGGGGAGAAAGGATGTTTGGATTTAGGTACATTATACATTTGAAATATTTAACTATGTTATACATTTGTATATTGGATTTATATAAATTGAACAACATGTTTGACTTGACTTGTAACAAAACTCAACTTTGTTTCAACAAAACACTCAAATGAAACTCCCTTACCAAATAATATATACGCTGGTATAAAAACAAAATACAATTCCAGGCTTTTCTCTGGCCTGCATAATAACATTAAATTTGTTGTGCATGATGTTTTCACTGCACAAGGATTGAAAGTTTTGTAGGATTTATGCTTTTTAGCCTACATCTTTCTTTGGCCATTATTTACTAGTTTTCCACTTATAAGTTGTAAAATTGTATCGATGGAAATGAACCAATTGTTAAATTCTCTTACCATGTCCCCCAATTTATACTGTTTTGAACATTAAGTAAATTTCTCTTGAGAACAATATCTACAGACATTTAGACAATGTTATAACATGCAAGAGCCATTCACAGTTGATTGGTTTCTCCAATTTTAATGTGTTTGATTGTTATAAGGCTATCGCACTCATTTCGAGTTTGTGTGCATCCACACTTTTCATATACTGTATCTTGCAACTTCATTCTTCATTCAATAGAACAGTAACATTTCATACAAGATAGAAATTAACAAGCAAGTATGTGAATATTGAAAACAATTTTGCAAATCATGAAATAATTGTATATTCAATTGTCTCAGACAAGCAGGGATGAAGCAATCAACCATGGATATTAAACATTTAAACAAAGAATAAAGATTTAACAGGTTATTCTCACTTGACTTGGGATAACTCTGATGAGGTCATGTCAAAAGGATAAAATGTCAGTTGCAATGCAAAACAATTCTATCACCTTTGTTCACTTAAGGTTTCTAAAAGGATTTGCCCTTGCAATATGCCATAAGAAAAAGTTCTTGAATTTCTCAGCATTTGGCATATGTATAACTGGGAGAGTTAGAGTTCTCCCACAAGCACTGGCAAGAGGGTAACAAATTGAATGTTTGGGGTTTCTCTGTAAACACTCGTGCTCAAAGGAGACCATACTTTTTGGGTCTCCTCCATTCACAGGCTTGTGTTGCATTCCAATTAGCCGACCCATCACTCCCATGATAGTCACGCTGGGGGGAAACTCTTTTGACACTGTTTCACCGGAATTTTCATCAATAACAGCTTCTTCACTTGAATCATCTTGAAGTGCGTAGTTCCATGCCATTCCAACTGTATGTCCTGTAAACATCCTCGTCTTCGAAGGTGATCAGTATTTCTTGCAGATGGTCCATTATCTTTTCCTCAATGCATCTTCTTGTTGTCCCCTGCTTTGAGTACTGGGGCACCACCAAAGAGTCAGAATTTGGAGCCAACCCTTCCTTTAGATCCCCATTTACAAAGAGTGGCTGGTATTGGGATGGCTTTTGTATTATTATCTCATCCAGGCCATATGATTCCAAACCAATCAAGAACTTTTTCATGTAAAGACAACGGCGGAAGGCAAAGCTTACCTTCAGAGACGGGATAATTGCCTCAACATGCTCGTTGCATATTTGACTAACGTAGGCATGGTACAGAATCAGATCAGTATATTTCACACAATCTCATCAAGTACCTCATCAAGAAGCTTAACTTCCTTTGCAGTGAGATGCTCTTTACAGATATTCATCGTATCCAACATGGAGAATCCTGCCTCATAGCTGCATTGCCCCGGGTACGCAGTACCCGCAGACCGCAGCCTGTGGGAGCGTAGACGGGCGATTTTGTTGATTGGTTAATATTTAAAATGCTTCCCCGAAATCAAAGCCAGGTCGGACCTCATTATGTGGGATCCTCTGCATTTGCGACACAGCAATAACAAAAACATCTATTCAATATTTCTTATCATTATTCGCTGGTGCTGCTAGGCAGTATCAATAACATGCAAGAAAATTCGAGTGTCAGTTTATTTGTAACTACACGGGTGTAGTCCTTCCAAGGTCTGTCTTGATCCATTCCTCACTACTTGGTTACCTTGTCTGCTGTACACTTCTTTCGACTGCTCTATTCTTTTCATATTCTTATAGTTACAACAGCAACCATACAACCAAAGAATGGTAAGTGTTTTTAATGTAATTCTGAATCCGACTATTTCATATTGACCAATATATCTGTATGCATTATATAATTTGTGGAAATATTACGTAAGTCGTTTATTGCTAAACTTTCGTCTGCTCTGTCCTTTTCTTATTCTTATATAGTTACAACAGCAACCCCACCACCAAAGAATGGTAAGTATAATTAATCCAAATCCTTCTCTATAATCGTAAAATAAAGATAAGAGCCAAGATCAAGATTCGTAAATGTAATAGGAGACAAGTCAAAAGAAGTAAAACAGGTTTATAGTGCAGCTGTTAAGGGTAAACAATTAGTTGAATTGTGCGTTTTTGTGATAAAAGCATTAAACGTCTCAGATTTGTAGACTGTAGGACCTCAATAATTCTGGCTATAGAGCCATCGCTGAAAACTCCTGTGGCAGGAATAAACCGGTTTTGATTATTAAAATGCTAAGTCGGCATTTTTTACCCTTACATTTTCAGTGAATAATGTCGGTATTAGCCGCTATTAGTGTTTTATAGAAAGTATAGAGATGCAAAGTGTTCATGAAAATATGTTACCCCAGAGCAACTAATGTCATGCAACTTGTAACAGGAATAAACATGTTTGGATGAAAAATGCTGACTCAACATTTTTATGATCGCTCTTTCCTATCGTTCTTACAATTGACTATCAAGAAATCTCATGTGAACATCTTTGTTTATCCGATGGGTTGTAGTGTTCAAAGAATGGAGTGCCACCTTAAATACTGTCTAACCAAATGTATTTAGGTCTGAATATTAATATTATCTTACCCAGCTGTTCTCCACAAACACACATGGCTGAACACTGCAGGTTGGTTTTTGAACACTTGCACAACCCTCTGCAGGCTTTTTTGCAGGATCAGTGGATAAGATCATAGTAATTTTGCTAAGCTTGCAACAAGGTGGTCCACAGAGGGTTCCATATATCATCTCTCTAGCTCCCAACCCCACTCAGCTGGACTTGGCAGTGTCAAGTGGACTTGGCGCCATACATGGCCACCTTCAATCGTGGACAAAATTGTTGAGAAAATCAACAATAATTACTAATTCATCTATAATTGTCATTTCATCACTCTCTCCCCATTTTCAATGTTGAAAATGTGTTGAAGATTTCTTAACATAACTGAACAACATTGGCAACATTGTTTAGGGGGAGGGGGTTTGTTTATTTTCATAAAAATAAGTATTCAAGTTCAAATGACTTGGAAATGCATACTTTCTCAACAACTTTGGTCCATGATTGTTGGTGCGATGCATGGAGTTATAAAAAGTCTATAAAGTTATAAAAACTAACAAGTCCCGGGCTGAGTGGGGTTGGGAGAGAGATGATTTATGGAACCCTCTGTGGACAACCTTGTTGCAAACTCAGCAAAGTTGCTATGATCTTATCCGCTGCTCCTGCAAAAAAAGCCTGCAGAGGGTTGTGCAAGTATTCAAAAGCCAACCTGCAGTTTACAGGCCTGTGTGTTTGTGGAGGAAAATGCTGCAGCTATGTAAGATAATATTTTGGTTAGAAAGTATTTGAAGTGGCACTCCATTCTTTAAAGTGTTTATGAAACGAAATTTTCGACCCCTGTTTTATTTGATATTCTTATAGTTTTTGACGCGTTGATTAACGTGGTGTGATTCATTTTTTCTCCGAGTTTTAGAAAGTAGTTTATTTTTCGTCTGAAAGTGAGCATTTTGAGTAACAAGACGTCCAGGGTCTGGAACCGAATTTGTTGCGGTTTGACGTCACTGGTTAGAGTCGTCTGGAGATTCTTGTAGTATTTTACTATGGTTTCTTTATATGATTCGTCATAATAAGCTTGAAACTGCGTTTTTTTCCAATGCGAATGGTCGTTCATGCACGTTCAGTAATCATACAGTTTGTATGCTTTGTTTAATATGCTTTCTACTTGTCGTATTTCAAACATTGAGAGGCATAAGTCGCAACTCGGACAGACGCATATGGTCCATATATCGGATGAACTGTGCTTGTGGCAACTTTCATAGACTCTCAAATAGTATACAGTGTGAAAGTAAAACAAAATCCCTTGGTATGCCTGAATATATTATATTTTATTTAGATATCCAAAACAGAAATATAACAACCTACTTTCAAGAAACTGTTCAGCCGCGCGTGCAGCCGTTCATTCTAAGTAATGTGTGGATAGTAGTTATTTGCGTTACCGCGAGTACCGGCTACCACACTAGTAATTCACATCACAGACCGCGTCATATTCTTGATGTATAAACCCGATTTGTTGGCAAACAGAAAACAATGCGAAGTGATATATATTTATTTTATAGGCTGACAATTATTTAAGTTTGGATGTTTGCTTCGCATCATGTTTCAATCAACTGTGCATGGCGTGAAGGCCGTCGGCAAAAACAAGTTACGGTTTAAAGCTATACACGACCCAATCGTTTTGAATTTAAAAGTTATTGCTTTATTAAATGATATTTTATCATCTAAGTCCTTTAGATCCACGAAAAAAGCTACCTTATGCGTGTTAATTGTATGGCTGCACGTTTACTATTAGCGCACAGCTGACTTTATACGAGTAGATGTATCTACACACGGCCACAGGTTAAGTTTTAAACCACATACATTCACGCGGTATCGAATAGAAATAAACCACTTGTGTTACCAACGTTTCTGTAAATATACATCAAGTCCAGTCGGTATCAACAGCTCAAAAGAAAATACGTGAAAATCCGATGATTTATCCACGGAACATATTGAATATATTCAATGGCGTACACTCGACGCACCACTTCGCTTTCTTTGTGCATATTTAATGTGATATTTTTGTTGTTAATGATGAAGATTAAGCAGTGAATTTCGTCCTCTTGATTTAATAGCAAGACTTGCGATTTTCTTTAGACACTTCTGACTTTCTTTAGCATTTATTATCGATACGTTTCTATTTTCACTGCCGTGATTCTGCTCTGCTTGTTTATGTTCCTTGACACACTGAGTACAACCAGTGACGTCACAAGGCCTGTTTTGGCCGCGCGACGAACCGGACGTCTACCTGTCAAAAATCGTCAACTTTGAAGGTCGATAAAACTACTTTGCCAAGTCAAAGAACAAAAATAAACAGCACTACGATAATCAGCGAAGCACGAACTATAAGAATATCAAATAAAATCGAGGTCGAAAATTTCGTTTCATAAGCACTTAAAAGCACAAAGATGTTCACAGCAGATTTATTGATAGTTAATTGTAAGAACAATATGAAAGAGCGATAATAAAAATGTTGAATCAGCATTTTCATCCAAACCGGTTTATTCCTATTACAAGCTGCATGACATTAGTTCATCTGGTGTACCATATTTTCCTGAACACCATTTGTATCTCCAAAACATTATATAAAACACTAATAGCGGCTAATACGACATTATTCACTGAAAATGTAATGGTAAAAAATGCTGATTCAGCGTTTTATTTATCTAAACCTGTTTATTACAGGAGTTTTCAGCGATGCCGCTATAGCCATAATTACTAAGGGCCTATAGGTCTACAAAGGTGAGAAGTTTCATGCTTTCATCACAAAACACACAGTAGCTGGTCTATTACTAACTTTTCGTTGCGAACGTGCAACATCTTCAGATTATTAAATTTACAAAGCTATGAGAATATAACTATGTACATCTATGCAAATGTCATACAAAAATCATTAATATAACGGTTAACTAATAAGAAACAAGTTGACAAGCCAAAAAAAGCTGCCACAAGTTACGGAAGAGGAAATAATTAGAAAAGAGAAAGTGCGGTATGGACGAGATGTTCTCGTTGAGAGATGGTTGACAGACGGAGACCAAGGGACGTACTGAAAGGCACAGTTTTTCATCATACAAACTGATCCATAGATTACTAAACACTATATATAACTAGAACGCTAACTTCCAAATAAATTGAAGCCAAAAATGGCGGACTATAAATCTTAAGTTCACAACGCGGCATTTTCTGCAAAACCGAAAATATTTGTATAATATATGCATGGCTTGTTTTATTATCCAGGTTTTTGTCCACGCGAAAAGCTTGGCACAGCTAAAGGTTTGGGTGTTCTCTCTTGGCCAAAGACTATAGTTGGAAGTCATGCTACCATCATTTGTCCCAAAGATGGCAACAGTTCAGCGACTCGCGAATGTCGGTATAAAGATGAGACTTTGAAAGAAATTTTATGGGAACCTATGAATATTACTGCCTGCCTCGACAAGAAGAGCAAAAGAATATTTGTTCTTTCAAAGGTGCGATGCGTTTTCGAAATTTTAAGATAGTGTACAACGATTGAGATACAAGCCGGGAAGTAAAGTCCTATAGTGAAGATTAATGCCTATATATATATATATATATATATATATATATATATAAGAATTATGTAATAACATACCCACCATTCATAAAGGATTTAACATCACCGTGAAGCTAGGTATAAAGATGACAAACACCTCGACAACTGAGATCACCATTTTGATCCATATGGTCTTGTGGTCACAACTCATGAGACACAGGTTCAATTCCTGGATCGGACCGCCGCTCAGGGTCTTAAACATAATTGAGAATAAAGCAGGGCCTTTTTAAACTATTAAGCTATAGGGAAATTTGTTGATGTGGACATGTCCTCGGTGTGAATAATAGACGGACAATGTTATTATACTTTGTTTAATGAATATAATGTATAAGAACTAACAATAGATGAACAGTTAACAGCAACAGTTTTATCACAACAAAATCTGATGCAATAACCTAGCCTCGACTTAGTGCTAGTACATGATGTATTTCCGGTTTAATGATAATGTTGGGTTTGTTACTCAACATCCCCTCTCAAACACAACATCTAGAAGTTACTTAATTTTTGTTAGCCTAGCAATTTATCGAGTCTAACTCTACTTAGAGGCTTAGTGAACATATCTGCTACATTATCGGCTGTTGGTATGTATATCAACTCAATGGTTCTATTTTGAATTTCTTGTCTTATGTAATGGTATTTTATGTCGATATGTTTGGATCTATTGTGGTGTACAGGGTTATTTGCTAAAGCAATTGCTCCCTGGTTATCTACATACATGCAAACGCTCTTACAAGGGAGACCCGTTAGGTCTGCTAAAAGTTTCCTAAGAATTTTGCTTCTTGTATAGCAGTGGCTAAGGCTACATACTCCGCTTCGCACGTAGATAATGCTACCATAGGTTGCTTTCTACTTTTCCATGAGATAAGTGAGCTTTTGTCATCCAGGCTGAATCCATAACCACTGATGCTGCGTCTATCAGTGGACATAGCCCAATCTGAATCGCAGTATCCCATCAGCTTGGTATGGTTTACCTTTACATATGTCAAACATCTGTCTTGAGTGCCTTTTAGATACCTCAGCACTTGTTTTGCCATACCAAAGTGCAAGTTCTTAGGTTTTGACAGATGTTGGGACAAATATGTTACAACATAACATAAGTCCGGCCTTGTGCAGGTCATAATATAAATCAGGCTTCCGATAATTTCACGGTTCAAACTCACATTTTCAAACTTATCGTCATCAGCTACTTTGGCTTTGTTTGCCCCTAGCTCACACGGAGCTGCTCTGGGCTTGCAATCTGTCATCCTGAATCTAGACAGAATTCTCTCTACATATTGACTCTGACTCATCTCAATACAATCATTTTTACATTTGAATTGGATACCTAGGAACCATGATAATACACTAGGTCCTTCATTTTGAACCTCGACATCAAAGATTCTTTCACCCCCTTGAACATATATTTGTTGCTACTGGTAATGATAATGTCATCGACAAATACAATTACAATTACTGTACTGGTCTCAGTAATTTTGGTATATACACATGGGTCAGCTTGAGATTGTAAGAACCCTTCCTGTATGAAATAGTTGTGTAGCATATTATTCCAGTTGCGACCACTCTGTCGTAAACCATACAGGGATTTTCTCAGTTTGCATACAAGTTTCTCACCATTTGAGCCAACTTTATCATAACCCTCAGGTTGTGTCATGTACAACTCACAGTCAATGGGTGCGTTCAAGTATGCGGTTTTGACATCCATTTGATGTAAATAACATCATATCTTTTTGAACAGCTAACTGCATTAACATGCGGACTGATGTTATACGAGCTGTTGGAGAGAAAGTTTCGTGATAATCTACACCGGGTACTTGGGAGTACCCTTTTTCAACATAGCGTGCCTTGTACTTTTCTTCTCCATTGGGGCCAAGCTTGATTGTATAGACCCATCTTCCTCCTACTAAGGTTCTACCTTCTGGTAGATGAGTGAGTTCAAAGGTTTCATTGTCCCATAAGGCATTTAGTTCTTCTTGCATAGCCTCTCTCCACTTAGGAGATTCTGGGGACAAGAGAGCATCTTGGTATGACTGGGGAGTGCTGGTTATTGAGTAACAATAGTCTATACAACTTGCGGTACTGTCTCTTACATCATCAAGATTTTCATCGAGATAGTTGGGCCTGACATGATTTATTTTAGGGTACCTGCTATTTGGATCCCCTTCTACATTCTCTACATGCTCTGGCCCTTCTGGCACACTTGCTGGTTCTCCTGATTTTACAGGGTTGAGTGCTAACGGCTCAACACCTTCATTGACAATGTCAAACCTCTCGGAAAATGTGACACATCGGATTTTCTTGACAGTATTTTGTTGTGGGAAGTACACAAGGAAAGCAGGGCTTGACCTGTCATAACCCACAAAAGTACCTTTCTCAGCTCGAGCATCCAATTTGGTTTTGCTAATGTGCACATGTGCGTGGCACACTGTACCAAATATATGCATATTAGACAGATTGGGTTTTATACCCGTCATACTTTCATAGGGGGTTTTATCCATTCTGGGGTTGTAACACCTGTTACGTATGTACGCTGATGTCATGATAGCGTAAGTCCACAACTGTTTGGGCAAACCACTATCAATCAACAGACATCGGTGATCGAGCCATATCAAAAAGCCACCTCCATGTCCTTTCCGCCGTCCCATTTTGATGGCGCGAGTAAGGAGCTGATGTTTCATGTTTAATATGGTTCTTCAACAAGAGAGATTTGAAGTCGTCACTAATGTATTCGCCCCCATTATCAGATCTTAATCGCTTTACAGTACCATAGGGTGCTGTGTCAGCTAGGAATTGCTCTGTTGCTCTAGTAGCATCACTCTTATTCCTCAAAAGATATACTCCCATACAACCTGAGTAATCATCTACAAACACAATGGCATACTTATGGCCTTCCTTCGATTCTGGTGTAATGGGTCCCGCTAGGTCAGTATGAACTAACTGACGGGGGGCAGTGGCACGACAATCTGGCTTCCTATTTTGATATTGTGGCATTTTACCTTGTACACAAGTATCACATATCGGTTTACCTTTTGTCGTTATTTTGATCCCTTCAACAACATTTTCTAGCTTAAACACATCTTTCATGTTACAGTGCCCTAGTATCCTATGCCATGTCTCAGCAGACTATGCCTCAGTGCTAGGTATTATGTTATTTAAGTAATACAGTTTGCCTTGTTTCTCTATGGCAAACTTTGTGCCATCTGGTGCATTTAACTCAGCGGAGTTGGGTGCGATATTTACAGTACCCCCTTTCTCAATAGCTGCTTGAACCGAGAAGATATTCTGTTTGTAACTAGGTATATACAAGGCCTCTTCTAGAAAAACCTCATGAGCGATACCTTCTACGTCATGTAAGATAACTAGCGCTCCACCTTTGGCAGATACAATACCATTTTCCCTACTACCATCTGCTAATTCTATGCAGTGATCCTCAGATTTAAACTTATCATCAAATTCTATAAATTTGGATTTGTCATTGAGGATATGAGCCGTAGCTCCTGTATCTACTAATAAATAGTTTTCTCTAGTATAATTAAATATGTCTACAGTCACTTTGAACGCAAATGAAGCGCCCTGATCATTACACTCATTGTCACTCACTGTTTTTGCAGTATTATTCTTACGGCATACGTCAGTGTCGTGTGTCTTTGACTTGCAGTGACTGCACCACTGGTTGCTCCCTTTCTTCTGCTTGTCTTTCGACCAACATTCCGTCGATTTGTGTCCAGTACGACCACAGAAGTAGCACGTTATGATATCGTTGTCTGCTCGTGGTCTTCTAGATGTAAAGTTCATAACGCTGTCTTCATCCTTTCGTGGTGGGATAGAGGATTTTTCGGTTTCTTCATAATTTCTCAGCGCGGTCTTAAACTCTTGGAAGGTCATCTTGTCGTCTTTTTGCGAAATGATAGCTGAAAACGTCTTGTATACCACGGGTAAGCCTTTTACCAGCATAGCTATCAAAAGGCTATCACTCACTGTCTCACCGACGGATTTCAGCGATACAGCTGCGGTTTCGGCCCGTAGCATATAATCCGTAACGCATTCATCGTGTCTTTTCACCAGCGATGTGAGTTCGTTGTACAAAGCAAGGACACGTGGTTTGGTTTTACCCATGTAGTGATTTCTCAGTATTTGTAGAGCTTTCTTGCCATCATTCTTGGCATCCCTTATGATTAGGGACATACTGCGATCGTCAAGACACTGGACAAGTTGAGAAAAAGCGTCACTGTTTTTGTCCTCATCTGGCTCTTCGGCCAGGATCACTTCATGTAGTTTTTGAAGTCTCATAAATCCTAAGAACTTGATTTCCCATAGTTCGTATTTTGCACCATCACCGTCAAACAAGAGTCTACGACTGGGCCCATAACCTGTTGATGTGGACATGTCCTCGGTGTGAATAATAGACGGACAATGTTATTATACTTTGTTTAATGAAGATAATGTATAAGAACTAACAATAGATGAACAGTTAACAGCAACTTTACAGTTTTATCACAACAAAATCTGATGCAATAACCTAGCCTCGACTTAGTGCTAGTACATGATGTATTTCCGGTTTAATGATAATGTTGGGTTTGTTACTCAACAAAATTCCCCCAGTCCCCCATTGTGCCCCCCCCCCCCCCCCCCCAGGAAAAGTTCCTTTTTATTAAATTTAATCAACCAATAAGCAAGGAATAAAAATTAAACAAATGGAAAGTAAGTTTTAACCCTTAATTAACAACTTATAGACTTACTGAAATTATTGTGTTGACATACGTGGCGCGCGTCCACTCTGTATGATGTATAACATTGTAAATAATAAGTGTCTAGTGTATTTTAAATATATTTCCTGTCCGGCTCCTTTCAAATCGTCGTACAAGACAAGAAGTACAAGAAATCGCGAATCGAAAAACACGACACCCGGTAATTGAGGCACATGAGAGCCATAAATAAATTGATTTATTAAAAAAACACAACGATTGGTAGCACGATGCTACGAGGGCGCACAAAATGGGCTTTTCTGGAAAATTGAGCGTTTTTCAACCTAATTATGATAATTAATGCTAATTTATATTAAAATTATGTATCTTCTTCGGTCAATTTAAAGCACTGGTAAAATTCGTTTTATTGGGCTTTCATAAAATGTATAGCTTTCGCAACAGTTATGGTTATTTCCAGAAATACCACTAGAACGAAGAGTTGGTTCAATTTTGAATGTTTCTCAGCCGGACAGGGAATAGATAATAATTATTAGTCTATACTGCACTGCAAAATTCAAAAGACTCCGAGGGGTCATTTCGCTCTTTTAGTCTGCGGGTCGTTTCGACTATTTCAAGGAGTCTTTTTTACTCGAAAGTTGTTTTGACCATAATGTGGAGTCAAAATGATACTTTACTTGAGTCTCTGAACTCTCAGTCAATTAGAGTCAGATATGACTCTTGCTAGGATCGTCAGTCACTTTTCCGGAGTCAACAAGGAGTTCGTTACTCTTTGATAGACTCGATTCACCAAAAGAGTAATGTTACTCTTCGGAAGAGTAAACAGCATAAACTATGCTTTTTGTTTATGTATGGCACAAATCATTTTGAAGGAAGGCACGCGAAAAATCGTGTAACATAAAAAAGCGTATACATAAAGTGAATAATGTCATACAGACAGTATATAGTCTGTATGACATCTCGTTATCCGTATCACGAACGTATAGCTTTACTTCCTTTTTGCTGGGCAGATCTTTACCCTGATATGGAACAGTGTATACAACATAATTTCAATATAATTACAGAAGATACAAACAAATCTGATGCTTTCGATTCAAAACTATAGTTTAGACAGTGCCTCGGTTCTTTTCCGCGATATTATATATTTCGAGCTTAACGTCCATATTTCATTCTTAAATTTTAATTATCTAGACAATACCTTTAAAGTCCTTAAGCAACGAAATTTTACCCCATCTTTTTTGGCCCAGCTGCAAGAACAGTAAAAATAATGAAGAATGGCTTTTACAGCTTTTGTTCTTGAGTTATTATGTTTTATGTAATTTGAACTATGACGTCACAAGTATGACATGGTATTGTAACAAAACTGAAAATTATGCATATCTTTGGATTGATTTGTCAAAATTGACTCAAACTTGGTAGACTTTCTCAGTCAACAAAACTAAACATTGATATAGTTTATAGCAACAGAATAGTTTACAGGCGTCTCTCTTCCTTGTTCTTTGTTTTCAACAATATGTAAAATAACTTTGGGCATTTTAACCATTTGAAATCGCTTCTGTGCTATTTTTAATGCAACACAAACAAATTTGATTGCAATGAACAAAAACGAAAAAAATCCATGTTTAAATATGTTGCTATGGCAACCATAACTAAACTATATCAATGTTTAGTTGGGTTGACTGAGTAAATCTACAAAGTTTTAGTCGATTTTGTCAAATCAATCCAAAGAGATATCGATGATTTTTTTTGTCACAATACCATGTCCACTCTGTGACGTCATAGCTCTCATTACTAAAACGTAATAACTCAAGAACAGGACGACATTCCCTTCAAAATGGCAAATTACCTCGCGTATTTGGAACATGAACACGGAGATCCCTTTAAGATTTTTCCAAGTTGGTCTATTTTCTTTGTACGATTCTGAACATGTCTCTTTTCTGTTAAGATAAACGTGAATCCAAGTAATGTGAATGAAGTGAGTGAAGAAATAACACAATTGTCAAATCGAGGAGGAAAGCTTATTTATGAGGATGTTGCCAACATTGCGTCTATCTTGGAGAAAATTGCAGCAGTGAAGGGAAAAGCTAATGAGGTAAATAGAGGAAATGAAAAGAAAGACGAAAATGAGGTCAAGGTTCATCGGAGATGAGGATGTTATGGGACCCATTCCCATCTGAACTAGGCTTAAAATATTTTTCTGAGTAATATTTACTGTAAGATTCTCCTCATGTGTATCAGAATAATGAGAGGCGACAAACTTTCATAAACAAAGTATGCAGCTAGTAGCTGAATTAGGAAAGACGTCGATTAAACGTGGCACATAGGCATATTAAAGACAGCTATCATGAATCCCTGCATGTCTGACCACGGAGCACAACTAGGTGTTGATTTTACAGAGGGGGTAAAACAGAAGAACCCAGAGAAAAACCTCGAAGCACAGGAGAAAACCAGCACCAACAACTCTATTAACACGAATCTGTAGATCAAAAGTGAACATGGCCATAGCAGTCTGCGTCACGCATGCAAGTACTAACCCCGTCAAACAGGGCTTCAAACCTTAGCGATGAGCAAAATTATTTTTAGGGATCACTTTTTGGCAACTTGACTGCGTATGTGCAGCCCACAAATATTTTCTCTTACGTTGGCCTATAAACTGGGAGTGCATTCAGGGATGTACTTGTATACAGGTGAGGGGGCTTTGGATGGGAAAAGAAACCCTTGCTAGGCGGCGGGGTTAGGATTGGGGTTGAGGTTATTAAGGGTTAGGATAAAAGTTATTTCGTGTTAGTCAATCAGATGAACATTGAATTTCAAATTGAATTTCCAATGAAAATTGATCCAAAACTTTCTGACAGCGGTGATTTATGTCATATAATGAAAATCGATTTGCATAAAGTTGTCGGATGGGTCAGTCCAACTCAGCAAATACGTTATTTTAAATGGAGAAAAGAGGGGTATTTCTTTATTATAACAATATGTGTGGTTATAGATGTCTGGGAGAAAGTTGACGTTGTCACTTATGACATTATTTAGAAGTTAACCTGGAAGCATTACTCTACTATTTACAGTGCCGCTGTATTCAAAGAATCACTTCGAAAATACAGAGAACGGATACAATTGTTTCACTGAAATAGACAATACTTTGTGAGGAGAACTCAATGGAAATAAATTAGTTTACGTCATCGCCAAGATAGTTTAAACACATAAAGATAACTTAAACGTTTTGTAACAAACTTTGAATACAATATCAGTAGCCCATTTTGGAATATCGTGAAAAACTTGAATCTATGACAAAAACCCCGCCGACAAAATCCCCACAGACAAAATCCCCGGCGACAAAAACCCCAAATTACCGAATTCAGACAAAAATCCCAGCACGTTTTCCTCGCCGTTAGTATTTCAATGAGTGGTGACACACAAAAGCGATCCATAACAAAAGTAGAATTGTTGGATGACCCACAAAAGCATTCCGTATAAACAAAAGCACAATGCACATGCGTGACTCACAAAAGCTGTCCATAGCAAAAGTAGAATGGTTGAATGACTCACAAAAGCGGTCCATAGTAAAAGTAGAATGGTTGGATAACTCACAAAAGCGGTCCATAACAAAAGTAGAATGGTTGGATGACTCACAGAAGCGGTCCATAGCAAAGGTAGAATAGTTGGATTACTCACAAAAGGGTCGTAAGTCGGGTCCGACTCGCTGGGGACCTGGCGGAGCAGCCATCCTCCGCACGACGCCCTGATTCGAGGGGGAAATTCCCGGCGGGTGCGCGATACCGGTAGGCTTCCATCGGCATGGTGGGGAGCATCGACCGGTCGTTGACCATGGGCGGAAGCCCGGGAAACGGGCGTTCAGGCTGGACAGGCTAAGGTGGGAGAACCTCACGCATCATCGGACCGGAGGCAATCGGTCCCAGGTATTCTCGCATGTCTCGTTTGAGATCGGCGGCGTAATATGCCGACAAGTCTCCGCCAATGGCGGCGCTGTCCGACTGGTGACGACGCTTGATGTGAGCGTGAAGATCGCGTTGCGAGAGGTAGCTCCGACGGCAGCCCGAGATGCCGTACCGACTGCACCATACGAGCAGACAAACACGTGACCCAAACGAGCAGGCTCGATACGTTGCACAGGCTCACCGCATCTGAAAAAGTCAACCATGAAGAAGGCTAATGAGATTTTTATTTTTTAGTTGCCAGTGAGATCAAGGATTGTTTTCAAGATACTAATAATTACTTTCAAGGCTTTGCATGGCCAGGCACCTGTTTATATTACTGATTTGCTAACTAAATATAAACCTACTCGTTCTTTGAGATCATCTCACCGAAATCTACTACTTGAGCCAAAATCCAAAACGGTGACTCATGGAGACAGAGCATTCTCGGTTGCAGCACCAAAACAGTGGAATTTATTACCACAGGAAATTAGAAGCTTTGAAATGTTAACTAGTTTTAAGTCAGCACTTAAGACTTTTCTTTTTTTAAATTAATAGTTTTTTGTTCATGTTGGTAATATATGTAGTATAGGCCTTATCTTGTAATGAAACTGTAATTAGTTTTATAAGTAACTTTAAGAATATATTGTTGTAAGTGCATTGAGACTATTGTATAATGCTCCTAATACGTCTTTTATTATTATTATTATTATTAAAAGCGGTCCATAACAAAAGTAGAATGGTTGGATGACTCACAAAAGCGGTCCATAGTCAAAGTAGAATGGCTCGGTGACTCACAAAAGCGGTTCGTAACGAAAGCAAAATTCTAAGATAGTCTATTCATAGACTTCAGAGATGGACGCAAGACTTTGGAACAGATACTGTGCGGCGTCTGTCACAACATTCGAATTTATTATTCATACGAACAATATTTTTTTCTTAATACTTATATTTACTAATACTTATTTAAACAGTATTTATACTTTTTATCTATACTAATTATCTTGTGCTAAAAAGCCTATTCTGATAATTAAAAAAAATATGAAAAAATTAAAAAATAGCAATGCAATGTGGGTTTTTTGTCTGAATTCGGTAATTTGGGGTTTTTGTTGCCGGGAATTTTGTTGGCGGGGTTTTTGTACAAAGTTTTTCCTTTGTACTTACATAATTTCTATTTATGATAATATAATGCTATGGAAACAGCATTAGAAAGTAAAATAAAGATACATAGGACACTTTAAAAATCTCCTATATTGCAATAATGCAGTTTTAAAAATGGTTGGATTTCACTCAAATTTTCATATTTTTTGTATACTTTTAATATTCCGACATAAGTATCGGGGGGAGGGGGTTATGTACCCTATGTATACACTTCACGGGAAATTATGGTGGGAATAGGGAATGAGGTTGAGAATGGAATGGATACTCGTCCTTTTGCCTTACAGGTTGCTGATAATTTCTTTGACACGATTGACAACATTCTCGATGCTTCTTTGGATGTAGTCATAGCAGGTCAACGACAAAGAAATTCGTCTCAAAGGTAATGACTGCAGGTAACGGTTTACCGATAATAATTTAAATTCCAGATCTAGCTCTTGGATGGACGACGGACGGACTGGTTGGAGAGACAGACAGACAGACAGACAGACAGACAGACAGACAGACAGACAGACAGACAGACAGACAGACAGACAGACAGACAGACAGACAGACAGACAGACAGACAGACAGACAGACAGACAGACAGACAGACAGACAGACAGACAGACAGACAGACAGACAGACAGACAGACAGACAGACAGACAGAAACAACTTTATTTAAAAACGGTAATTCTTTCAATTTTACAATTGCTTTTCAAGGAAGCCGTTTAACTTAAACTAATTAATAAAACTAATATTTACATATCAAAGTCATAAGATTTTACAAAGTTTTTAAAAATATGTACAGAGGATGCAGATTTCATCGATGATGGTAAATTATTCCATAGTACTGAACCACTGTATGCCAAACTACGTTTTGAGTACTCGGTTTAAATCTTTAAATTTACATCTGAATTTCTCAAATTGTAACCATGAGTCTCATTGACAAAGGAAAACAATTCTTGTAAGTGGTCAGGTGCATTACCACTTTTATCAGACAGACAGACAGACAGATGGAGAGATGGACAGGAGCACAGGTAGACAGGTGGGGAGGTAGAGAGGTGGAGAGGAGTAAAATGTAGAGATGGGTAGAGAGATCGAGAGATGGGTAGAGCGATGGAGAGATGGGTAGAGAGATGGGTGGAGAGATGGATGGAGAGATGGATTGTTGGTTGGAGAGATGGATTGTTGGGTGGAGAGATGGATTGTTGGGTGGAGAGATGGATTGTTGGGTGGAGAGATGGATTGTTGGGTGGAGAGATGGATGGAGAGATGGATTGTTGGGTGGAGAGATGGATGCATTTATGGATAAATAGATAGATATATAGATATATAGCTAGTTCGTTACTATTTTATTTTGGTATTACTTGCAGGATTGTTCAAACGTTAAATACCCTCCTTGGAATGCTAAACATCACAAAGGAAGGATCTTTCCGAAAAAACGCTGAAAAACTTTGGCAGTTGACTTGTCAATTGTCACTCCTCGTTCTTTCGCTGGAATAACTTTCGCAGGAATTGTAACTGAAAAATCGCCGTTAACAAATGAAAGTATTGTGAAAAAACCAACTGACAACATGACTATCTCTCAAGCTAAAGCTACGACAATTCGTTTGCCTCGTTCACTATTCAACGAGTCAACCTTTGCTAATTGTTGCCACTCTCACACTGTGCTCTTAGCGCTGTACAAGGAAACTAAATTCTTCCGAGTGCTTTCCTCCGGGCCAACGAACTTTTCTCAACGTCTCAATAGTTATGTGATCGCTGTCAGTATCAAGGGCCAGACAGTTTCAAATTTGAAAAGGCCAATTGTATTAACGTACCCGATCTTGAAGCTTGGAGATAGAAACAGCACGTCGTGTGGATTTTGGAATTTTAGACTGGCAAGATGGTTGCAAGAAGGATGCGCGTTTCAAGGGATGCTGGACGATGGAAGAATAGTCTGCCATTGTGATCACATGACGAATTTTGCAATGTTAATGGTGAGTTGCTATTACTTGGAAAAACTTTAGGATTCCCTTCGAAAAATTCACAAGTCATTTCGCATGTGGAAAACATTTGGAAACGGGCGGATTCAGCCTGTGAAGTGTACTCTTTTGAAACAGACCACTCGTTAGCCAATCTAAAAGTGAAAACAATGGAATATTTTCACATAGGAAATATTTCACATGTGCAAGCTTGCTTGCTATATGAATCTTGTTTTTCGCATTGAATTTTACGATTTAGATTTTAGTACGTTTTACGATTTTATTTTTCATTTCATATGGGAAGTTAATTTACCCAAACGGTTTCAAGATGTCATGGCATTGATGTCAATACTGTCTGATGACATGCTGACGTCACACTTACGTCACGTTTACATCAAAATCGCGTCACAATATTAAAATAAATGCAAACGTTATTTCAGCCTAATAGAATTATTTTAAGCTTGATCTTTCTACGCTGTGTTTTCAGGATATACAACTAACCTATGATGAAACATCTCACGAGGAAATACTTGGTATAATAAGTTATATTGGATGTGCACTGTCGTTGGTTGGATTAATGCTGACGATCATTACAATATTGATATTTAAGTAAGTAGTGCAGAGTTTGCTAAAAATCCTTTTGCAGTTTGTTGACTTTGGTGTTTTGCGTATTTTGCTATTTGTTGTCCCACCTATTGATGATAGAATATCATGATTGTGAACAAAATTTCTCACAATTGTCTTTAACTAGAGACTTTCGCAAGAAGACCCCCAACCAGATTCTACTCAACTTCTGCATTGCGTTATCTTTAACATTGATTGTGTTCCTGGCCGCTGCTGAACGAGCCAAGACGTCATCCATGGTTACCTGCCGTGCTGCTGCAGTTGCTCTCCATTATTTTGTTCTAGTGGTGTTTATGTGGATGGCAATTGAAGCATTTAACATGTATTTTGCATTCGTTAAAGTTCTTCCCTCGTATATTCCAAAATTCCTTCTCAAGTGCTGCGTCGTAGCTTGGGGTAAGTGTAACATTTAAAATAAATGGCTGCGAGAAAGAAAATAAGCCGTGTTTTTTGTGCGATTAACGAACAGTACACGTCTTTTAGTCAAGTCAAGCAACATGTGAAAAAAATTATATATATTCTGTTATTTACCGGCTCGGAGGTCCGAATGGAGAAAATTTCCCGAAATCTCAGAAATGGCTCGAAGTCTCAGGTAGTGTGACGTTTTCGAGACCAGGGTAATATTTATGATTACGGAGCTAACAATTAAAACAGTAAATTATTTATTTATTTTTTCCTGAATATAATGGCTTGTTTTTTGATCGTCATCAGCATTTGCAGTAAGTAGACAAAAAACAAAAGTCTGTGCTATTCCCTTTGTGAAAGGAAATTGGGAGTTAAACCTCTTTTCGGATAAAAAAACACTTATTTGTCTTTTAATACGATTAATCTCCTTTGAGTTCATTTTCAAATGTTTTTAGTATTTGGAATATTTACGGCTTATAAAACGCATTTAAAACTGAAATTATGTGAAGAGATCCGTACGAGCGATCCGTGTGGGCTGAAACGAACCGCTCCTTAGCCAATTAGGAAGCAGGATTTGTCAAGATACGGAAAATATCAATGTAGTAGACATTAATATAAATGTTATTTTTAACTAAGTATAGTTTTGTTCTATTGCTATAGGGATTCCAGCGGTTATTGTATCGATAACAGTAGGCGTGGCTTTTGGTAACTATGGAGACATAAAATAGTAAGTTGAGAACCACGAGACAAAAATGAACGATGAATGTTTTTTGAATAAGAGGAACGTACCCCTAACTAAAAAAAAGACCATAAAAAAAAGAAAGGTCCTTTTGAGCTATCCCTTTTAACCATTTCCGTAGTTGACGCAATCTCGTACCCAGGCTCTATGGGAGGATCATACCTAAATGTAAACGTGGACGGTAATGTGCACTAGGAGACCAAGCTTCACGTTCTTGAGCTGCAGCAAGTGCTAGTCGTCTTGAGATTTGTCATGTCAAATTTGTTATTTCACCTGCATGAGAAATCCATTTTCTTATATTCCTTTTGACAACAACTTCACATGTATCTGCCTTCTGTCGTTCAGCGTACCAAGATAGATCATAGTTAGCCTTTAGTCTTTAGACTTTATACTTAGACTTTAGACTTATACGTAAACGTTAACTAATGCTTTTGTTTTTTAGTTGCCGTCTCCATGGCCTTCCGTTCTATGTCTCTTTCCTAACTCCAGTTTTGCTCATTCTTGTTGCAAATTCCATCGCTTTTGTTCTCATCTTTCGTTCACTTTTGTTATCGGGAAGCAAGATCACCGCTGTCCGAAAAAGATCACGGTTTCAGCAAGCTCGCCAAGGCGCTGCTATCGTAGTAGTCCTTGGTCTAACCTGGCTATTTGGAATCCTCGCCATCAACGATGCCAAATTAGTCTTCCAGTATCTATTCTCTATTTTCAACTCCCTCCAAGGTCTTCTTGTTTTCGTCTTTTTCTTTGTCTTCCCCACGGCAACCAGACGCAAATATAAAACTTTTCTGCCAAATAATACTAAGAAGGGGAAGAGTAAGAAAAGGGATGTGTATGCGCTAGCTGACTCTGCGAGAAAAAGCAAGCAGGTCAGTAGTTCTCGTGGTAATTGCAAAGAAACAGACAGCGAAGGTGGTGTCGTCTTGAACACGTTTTCTTCCAGCTCAAATGTCCACTCGTTTACTAATAACCTGGGATAGCTGATTATAGAAATCGGAAGTTACGAGAAAAAAAAAGACAGTGATATTTGAAAGGGCGCCTTGAAGATGCTGACCTATTTAGTATCGTCACATCCTCACATTAGCATTTTTTATCATATAGCTGCATGATCTTGTAAACCCAATTAGATATGAGAAAATAAGAGATGAGTTATAGGATAGGTAACAATGACTAATTTTCTGAAATTATCGGCTTGTAATGTGAAACGTTTTCCACAAATACCTCAGTTTTAAAGGAAGCCGGCATCTTATTAGCCTGTGGACAGCTTGGATACACCCGGCTATATCCAGTCTGTGAAAAACTAAAAGATATCTTGCCGCGGCTATTTTGATAAAATTATGATAATTAATCTTTCGGCCGCCATTTTGAACTTATCTATCCTGCATAAATTAAAATCTAAGCCAATCAACAAGCGTCGTGTATAATATCCATCAATAAGCCAATCAAAATCAATATAAATTATCGCAAAACTGAGGTAAACCGACAAGCTAAGCTACAAACTTTCACAGACGGGAATACCGGGAGGTTCTCGGCTGTGCACAGGCTAGCATCTTAATTATAGGATTTTATGACTTAAAACGGTTGCATTGATTGACTGGAAGAAACAACGATTTCTTTATCATGAACTGACAATAACATCAAACGAGCTGGGTGAGAGTCAATGAGAGAAACAATACTATAGAGCAAGTATAAGTTGTTTCCGTCGAATTTTCTTTTAGATAAGGACCTTACGATATTTAGAGAAGCTAAACTTCAACGTTTTCTTAGAAAACTAAAGAACAAGGGCTCTTTAAATTACACTAATTTTCGTAAGATCTACCCTAAAGGTTGACAACCAGCCAGGTTTATGGCTTACCTAATTTACATAAACACTGTGAACCTAAATTCTTTTGTTGAGGAATTTCAAACCTTCGTTTTTAGTAATAATTTTTTTTTATTTCATTTGACGTTGAAAGCCTTTTCGCTAACATTCCTTTACTCGAAACCATAGATATTGCTATTAACCTTGTTTTTGACAACGATCCCAAATTTTCAATAAACAAAAAGGATCTGAAAGAATTAATTTTGACTGCCACATCACAAACACATTTCTTATTCGATGGCCCCGATGTTTTATTTTACCACAGATATATGTAGATCATGACACCTTTTGTGTATGATGCTATGTCTTTTTTCACTCATTTGAACTCACAACGTATATAAATATTAAATTCACTTTTGAAAAAGACTGGAAAACTACCTTTTCTTGATATTTTGCTCACCAAAACTTCCGGCAACAAAACATGCACAACTTTGATATTTCACAAAAAAACGTATTACTCCGGTTTTCTGCTAAATTTCTTCAGTTTTACACGACCCAGTTATAAAACCGGATTAATAAGAACATTAATTGATAGGGCTCGCAAAATAAACAACACCGAAGCTGGTTTTCAAAATGATCTAAAAAGCTAATTTTTACACTAAAGCGCGATATGTTCGTTCCCGCTTCTCATATTTTAAACAACAATATTAAAAAGTACAACGATGCTAGTAATATTTCTGCCGAACAACATTCACCAAACTAAAGTTCCTCCAAACAAAATATCCGCTACTTTAAACTGCCATATATATATTGGTTTCAATTCGATACTGTCACAGATTCACAACGCGGACCACTGATTTAGAATTTAAACTGATTTGTACTTCGTATCAAATCAAAAACCTTTTAGTTTCAAAGATTCTATTCCTCGTGAACTTAAGTCTTTCGTGGTTTATCAATTTACTTGTGCGGGATGTAATTCTCGTTATATTGGCGAAACTACTCGTCATCTCACCACTAGAGGAACACGTTTCAACTGACAAAAATTCGCACATTGTCAAGCAATTCAAGCTGTATATATTAAAAAGGCAAACCTGAACTCAATATTTAAGTCCAACACGTATTCTCCAGTATATTTTTTGTTTTGTTTATAATTTTTGCTTAGTATATTCTTTAATAATTTGTCTACACTTGTAGTTTATCTCATTAACTAAAATTCCCCATAAATCCCAAAAATGCCATTCATATATGTTAATCCTTTAATGATAGAATTATATAATTACTGAATGTAAACATAATCATTTATGTATATTAATAGTTTTGCGCGTTGACCGTTAGCTCCGTTGTAATTTGAATTTGAATTTGAATTTTATTAATCCGTTATTCGTTATAATATATATAAAGAAACGTATATCTACTTGTAAATTAGATAATCGTTTACTGTATATGGCATAAGTTTTGCCGAAACATATCTACAATAAAAACGTTTATCGTATATCTGAAGTTTATTATTACTTTAGTGCTTGTTTCCTTCACCAAAAATCCTTCGAACCTATATATATATATATTCATTCCTTTTCAAGTTTTTGTTTCTTATGCTAATATTACCGCCTAATCCCCTTGAATATTGGACCTGTCATTTCTCCCGCCCCCTCAGTCTGCTTGCTGATCGACTGTTAAAAATAGCAAATGATCTAACGTTTCCCATCTCATTAATTATTAGTTTGTTTATCTCCCGTGCATTTGATTGGATACTTTCTACTTGTGACACCCTTTTGGCATATATATATATAAGCCCTTTTTATTTCATTTCATCTCGTCTTACTCTGATGAAGCGCTCCGCTCGAAACGTCAGTATCTCGTCACTAAATTATTGGCAGTTTACCACCTTTTCACTTTGCTATATATTCAAAACACTGTCTACGCAGCACTCTACTTTTTTACTACTCTCGGATATTCTATATACCGCTGCGACATGCCTAACCTTAAGAAGTTTCGTCAAAGTCTCCGTCACGAAATGGTAAGTTATTTGCTTCCTTTTTTACCGTCGATCAGTAATCATGCTCTACGTTTGTTTGACCTTATTTTATCTAAAACCCGTTTTTCCAGTCACATTACTTTTATTAGTCGTTGTTTATATCGTGGGGTCATTCCCTACGGTTTTAGATCCTCTTTTGATTTATTGTCTTTTAATCTCCCCGCTATCGATCGTCGTTATTCCCATCACATATCAGCGGCTTGTTCGAGTCATTCCCGTCGTTTGATGCGAATCACTATTAAATCTATGTCCAGTAATTTACAACATATTGATGACTACATCTCGGGATGTAAGTCCTCTCTCTCCCAGGTCTGCCCACCTATTTTGTTTACCGCTATCGTTCAACAAATTCGCATGCTAAATTCTCTATGTTTTTCTTAAAGACGTTAAGGCGTCCAAATTGGCCAAATTACTGGGTCCTTCCCCGAATCCCTCCCAAAGCACTAGTTCCTCTAACGAAGTCACTCGTCTAGTTTTCACTATTCCCTCTGATTTGCCATTATCTGACCCCGAGAGATCTGTTCTTGCGAAAGGTCTCAAGTTTGTTCCCAACTCCGGGCCCATCGATCTATTTTCAGTTAAAGAGGATACCGAATCTTTCTTCCGCCGCATGCGCCTCAAAGCCTTTTTTCATGATAAGCCCACTTTCAATAACAATAAGGATATTTTCGAAGAACTCAACCCCAAGAAGTCGTCTTGGTCTCCATCCGAAGGTGATTTTTCTTCCCTTGATCTTTTCGTAAGACAATGCCGCCATGACATTGATAAATTGCAACCTCCGCCGCAGAAAACAAGTTCATAACCTTAACAAAGAAGAGCTTCTAGCTTTGAATTCATTACGATGCCGAAACTGACGTTGTCATAAAAACCTGCGGACAAAGGTGGCGCTGTAGTTGTCTGGAGAGCGGACTTGTATCGACAAGAGGCTCTTCGTCAACTCAGCGACACCATTTTTTTATACTAAGTTGAATTCCGATCCCACTCAATCTCACCAAAAATCCGTCAAAACTACCATCAAGAATTTCATCCAAGCCGGTGAATTGCCTGCCTCTGCATCTAACCTTATATTAACAACCCCCAGAACGCCTGTCATATATTTCCTACCTAAAATCCATAAACCTAACAATCCTGGCAGGCAGATTGTTTCCGCTTGTAGTTGCCCCACCGAGCTCGTTTCCAGTTTTCTAGACAACGTTATGTATCCTTTGGTTAAGAAGTTGCCTTCTTATATCAAAGATACTAAACATGCCTTGCAAATTTTCGACCAGTTACGTTTCAGTAGTTCCGATAAATTTATTTTCACGATGGACGTCAAGTCCTTATACACCGTCATTCCCCATTGTGATGGACTTGAAGCTCTGAAGTTTTTCTTTGATCAGCGCACTAATTTAGAACCCTCCACAACCACGTTACTCCGCTTAGCAGAACTAGTGCTTACCCTTAACAATTTTTCGTTTGATGGTGAACATTATCAACAAATAAGTGGTGTTGCGATGGGCACCAAAATGGGTCCAAGCTATGCTAATTTATTTGTTGGTTATGTTGAAAAACAGATCTTTGAACAATACGGAAGATTTATCGATGACTGTTTAGGAACAGCGTCGTGTTCACGTGTCCTTTTAGAGCAGTTCATCAACTTTGTTGATGATTTTCATCCTGCTCTGAAGTTCACGTGGGAAATCAGCGAGACCTCTGTGTCGTTCCTTGATATTTTAATTTCGATTAATGGTGATTCGCTGAAAACGTCGGTCTCGTACAAGCCTACTGACTCCCATAGTTATCTTCTATTTTCATCCTCTCATCCCAACCACACTAAGCAATCAATCCCTTACTCTCAATTCTTGCGTCTTCGCCGCTTATGTAGCGACGACCAAGATTTTCAAGTCAAATCAATGGAAATGAGATCTTTTTTTGTCCAACGTGGTTACCCTACCAACCTTTAGACCTCGCCGTTCAGAAAGCTTTTCTCGTGCCCCGTTTAGACACCCTTGAACCATCTTTGGAACGAGTTTCAAACAATAAAATTCCTTTAGTTCTAACATTTCATCCTTTCAATTTTAAAGTTAAAAATATTATTAATCGGAATTTTCACATTTTACAAAAAGATCATGAGACGTCAGCCATTTTCACCGACAACCCTTTGGTATCTTTTCGCCGTAATAAAAACATTCGTGACTCCTTAGTACATAGTGCCCTTAAACAAAATACCTCGGCACCAGCGGGAACATTTTCTTGCGGCCGTTCCCGCTGTAACACATGCGCTTTTCTCAATCCCACTACAGTTATTACTGCCCCCAAATTCGACCACACAATCCGTCATGCTTTTTCATGCACGTCCACCAACATAATTTATTGCATTTCATGCGATAAATGCCCTAAAATCTACATCGGTGAAACTGGGCGACGTCTTTCAGATAGGTTTGCTGAACATCTTCGTTCCGTGAGGATCAATGATGGTGACAAACCTGTAGCCCGCCATTTCAACAGCTCCAACCATTTGGTTTCAGACATGAAAGTCTGTGCCATCCTTCCCATCTCCGGTGGCAACGATAACCGCAAGCGGCAAGAGAAGCGTCTCATTTTTAAACTTGGCACCACACATCCTCCTGGTCTTAACGAACGTTTTTCTTTTATTTAATTTCCTACAAGATTTTGATTATTTTAGTTTACTTGGAACCTTTATTATTATTAATTTTTTATTATTCGCGTATGCACTTTCATTCCTTTTCAAGTTTTTGTTTCTTATGCTAATATTATCGCCTAATCCCCTTGAATATTGGACCTGTCAGTTCTCCCGCCCCCTCAGTCTGCTTGCTGATCGACTGTTAAAAATAGCAAATGATCTAACGTTTCCCATCTCATTAATTATTAGTTTGTTTATCTCCCGTGCATTTGATTGGCTACTTTCTACTTGTGACACCGTTTTGGCATATATATATAAGCCCTTTTTGTTTCATTTCATCTCGTCTTACTCTGATGAAGGGCTCCGCTCGAAACGTCAGTATCTCGTCAATAAATTATTGGCAGTTTACCACCTTTTCACTTTGCTATATATATATATATATATATATATATATATATATATATATATATATATATATATATATATATATATATATATGTATATATATATATGTATATGTATATATATGTATATATATATATATATATATATATATATATATATATATATATATATATATATATATATATATATATATATATATATATATATATATTATATATATATATATATATATATTATATATATATATATATATATATATATATATATATATATATATATATATATATATATATATATATATATATATATATATATATATATATATATATATATTTATATATATATATACATGAGTCTATCAGATAGCCAAAAGCCAAAGGGACGTAGTTCGAAATAATTTACAAATATTAGCAAGGCCGGAACTATCCGTGCGCAAACATGCGCAAACCAGTGGCAAAACTCAGACGAAATCATCGCTTGGGTCAATTTAATTAACAATAAAGACAAACACACATTTTTATCGTTTGACATTGTAGACTTCTATCCATGCATTTCTGAAGCCTTACTTGACCGTGCAATCACGTGGGGTGAATAATTCACTTCCATTTCCGACAGCGACATCAAGATTATTTACGCATGCTCGAAAATCACTTCTATTTAATAACGGTCCAGCATGGACGAAGAGAAATAACACCACCACATTCGACGTAACAATGGGAAGTTTCGATGGGGCCGAAGTTTGTTCAACGAACCCGATATCACGTGCAACTGCCGAGAAACCAACGAATGCCCAATAGCTGGTGAAATTGTTTGACAAAGAGTGTAGTTTACCAAGCCGAAGTAACGACAAACGAAAAGGGAAATACAATGAATTACGTTAGATTAACGGCCAATGAGTTTAAACTAACATACCGCAATCACCGAACGAACGTTTCCGAAACGCGAGATATTCAAACGACACCG
This sequence comes from Chrysogorgia sp. JL179-B06, assembly GCA_035772405.1. Lineage (NCBI taxonomy): Eukaryota > Metazoa > Cnidaria > Anthozoa > Scleralcyonacea > Chrysogorgiidae > Chrysogorgia > Chrysogorgia sp. JL179-B06. Next base: position 757,183 of record JAYKKM010000473.1, read on the forward strand.
AACTATCAAAACACATTTGGAAATTAAAGACGGATTTCAAATACAAGATAGAGACTTCGATATCAAATGGTCTATAATTAGCGGCATATAAAGCACAATCAAAACGATGTAATTTAGGCCTAGAAGAAAAACTGCTATTAATGAAAGCAAAGAAGAAACACTTTTTAAATAAACGATCCGAACTCTTTTCGAAGTGCCGACATGTAACGAAACACCGATTCAATTAGCTAGTAACATTAAAGTGCCACTGCCACCAAATTTTCGGTTTCCATTTTGTTTATTTGTTGAAATATTCCAACTTGTGCGAGTAATTTGATGTATCTAGGGGCTTCGTCCGATAAATTAAAGTGGTTGAATTTTTTGTCTGAAATTAGATGCTACACGCGAAATTCAACACCGCCATTTGTTTTCGTTTGTGACGTCATATGTATGACAACATTTTATATAAAACAGAATACAGTTTGGTTTCCCGCTTTCTTTCGAGGTTTCTTCAAAAATGTCAAAGAGTAGCTCAGAGTTGTCTTCTAATGTGAGTACAAATAGCTTTAGCAGTCGGGAGGAAAGTGAAGAAGAAGCCGATTATGCAGTTGTGACATCGAATTGTGTTGCTTACGCTGAAGAACCGCTCGCAGATCCGGCCGGTGAAGATATAATCAACGACGAGTTAGATGAAGATGGACTGTCGCCTCTCACTTTAGAGATGCGGAGTGAGAGTAGTATACCTTTAAACGATTGGTAGGTAAATCGATCGTGTCATATAACGCTACAAATTGTGCTCTCCGAAACTACTTCTGCGTTTAATTATTCGCTTTGTATAGGTGCAATTGTAAAAACAAAACTACTTCTGCGTTTATTCGCTTTGTAGGTGCAATTCTAAGAACTGTCATGTACAACTACTTGCTGGTGTGATGGAATACCGATGCAGCAAAGAGATGACACCAGCACTAAGAATTTTAACGTTCGATGGCAGTATAGAGCGTGTCGATTGCTTTACGCAGCATGACGATTTTGGTGCCATGATAAACCCGACAGTACTCGAACAAGTTGGGCCGTTTTTTAAAGACAGAAATTGTAGATCGTACCGAAGACGTGGTGGACAAAGCAGAAACGAGTAAGAATATACGATATTTTACTGCTATTGAACATACTGCACCATCATTTATTTTGTTATTGAGCACTATTATATTTATTGTTACCTGAAATGCACGCGGCCAGAAATGCCAGATTTTTGAAATGCAAAAGCTTCTTCTTTTTAAAGAATTGTCAACAATGTGCATAATTCGTTCTGAATATAAACGCTAAGTTGATGTTTATTCTAAATTATTTTGTATTTCCTACAAGTAAGGCTGTTTGCTTCTGACATATTTTATGGGAGAATCATATCAGATTACATGCATCGCATAAGTAATTATTACTGGCAACAATGAATAACTGTTACTTTCTTCAAATCTTCATTCTAGTTTCCTGAGAGCTGTGGCATACAGGTGGTTGATAAAATGGATGTGTGGTTTACTGGGCTGGGAAAACTCAAGGCCATTACCTGCATGTGTTTATCACAAGATACGGACAGTATTTGAAACAAATGAGGCACGAGGTTATATTCCAGCTCATAAACGAGCATGACCTTTTATGTAAGCAACAAGTAAAATAATATTTACAACGATGAATATTTATAATGAGTGTAAATAATTTACAGTGAATAATATCTACAGTTTAAGTGCCAATGACACAAAAAAGGGGCCCCTAAAATGATGAGACTGAATGGTAATTTACTGCTTTCATTCTCATATCATTCTTAACATATTTAGACGTATGTGTTATGCATTTGCAAATAAATAACTGATGAGGTTTACAGATTTTTAGGAAATTAGAAGTAGTGAAATATTTTGCCATCATTGCCGATGCTGTTAGATTTCACGAAGTGTTGTAATATGCAACATTTCAAGTGATTTTGTTGAATAATCTCAAATATATTCTTGATTTTCTAAAACTAAATCTTAATATCAATTTTTGTGTCATAGACAATTTGCTGTGGATATGATCATCATACTTTCTGTAGTTACATAAAATTGTTTAACATGTTTTAATTGACTTTTTGGCTTGTAAAATAGATAAGTAATAAACTATTATTTTTATAAATATATACATGTATGTACTGTCTGTACAATTATGTGAATCCATCTCTGCCAATCACTCATCTGGACAATGACCACGGGGATGACCTTTCATAGGTTTGTGGCACTTCTTGCATATTGGTGCCCTCCTGGTTGCAGGGGCGGATTTAGCGTATGTCAAACCGGTTATGCGACTGATCTAATTTTTTGCTAGCCTAAAAAATTCCGAATCGACCTTCAGCAGTCGCTGTAAAAATTGCGCAATTACAACAAGCTACAGTTGTTTCATAATCATTCGTGATTTTATTCGTAATTCATCGGCACTGACGGCACAGGTACAAATAACAATGTGAGCAGTCTTCAGTCTTCTTGTTCTCAGCGGTCTTCCGCATGAGCTTTGACCGATCTGAGTCAAATGTCATCTACCAAGCCACTGTAAAAACCAACGATACAAAGGAAACATACATCGGCCTTACTGGGGATCGGTTCAAAACACGATTTAACAACCACACGTGTTCATTCCGAGATGATAACAAGAGAAATTCCACAGAGCTAAGCAAACACATTTGGTCCCTAAAGGACAATGACATCACATATTCTGTAGACTGGAAGATAATGGCCCGTGCAAATTCGTATTCAAATATTGGGAAAAAATGTAATTTATGTATAATGGTAAAATATTTCATCATTTGTAAACCAGAAACTTTAAACAAAAGAAACGAACTAGCTAGTGCATGCTAGTGCATGCCGGCATGCAAACAAATTTTTAATTAAAAACGGTTAGGTTTTACGCCACTATGGATGAACGGTATATAAATGGGATATTTTTAGTTTAATCTGATTATGCGCCTGAAGAGAGAGGATCTATGAAGGGTCTCTCGAAACAGAACTGTAGTGCTTTTTTAAATGAACAATCTTAGGTTTTAATCTTTAATCTTTAATTTTAACTTAGCTCCACTTTGGTGTAGAGCACTATACGGCTGAAGGAGAAAACCAATTTGTATATTGTATATATATATATATATATATAACTACAGACGGTACCGTTTCGGCCTTTTGGGCCTCATCAGTGTAGTGCTGATGAGCAGGATGAAGGTAACTGCTATTTACAGTCACCTTATATAACTTTCACCGTGACAGTGCATGGAAGCTGCCATCAACACACACAACACCCACATCCTTTCAAAAACAAACCTAACGATGTGCCAACACAAAGTAAATGCAACTGCCGGAGAAAGGAAGAATGCCCGATTCCAGAAAATTGTTTAGCCACCAACGTGATATACAATTCCGAAGTAACAACAACAGAGAACGCCGAAACAAAGAAATATATTGGAATGACATCCAACGAATTCAAAGTGCGGTATACAGAAACCATACCAAATCTTTCCGCGACGAGAAACACTCAAATGAAATAGCCTGCGTAGCGGCTTTCGGGAGGGGGTGAGGGAGGGAGAAGAGCGAAAACGCGCGCGAGGGGACGCTAAAATGAAACAGAACTATCACCAAATACATTTGGGATCCCAAGAAAAGTCGACGCATCTTCTCTTTGAAATGGTCAATTTTAAAACGTGCGACCGCATACCAGAATGGAGCAAAACAATGTAACCTTTGCTTGGAAGAAAAGTTATGCATTTTAAAAGCGAAAAATGAAAATCTGCTCAACAAACGTTACAAACTTGTTTCAAAATGCCGCCACGAAAACAAATTCTATTTATGGAATATACGACGCACAAGATATAAATGACACCTACTTTTAAGGGTCGCCACCTACCTATCCTATCAAGTTTTGTGATTGGTTGATTAAAACAATAAAACAATAGAATCAACCACAAAGAAACCAATGTCCTAACCACTTTGTTCCATATAGCCAATCACAAAACATGTTCATTTTAGATATACGTATTTACCCACTTTTAACCCTGGGATGCCATATAAAGGATAGTTGAATTGAATAATTTTCAGTATATATAAATCTTTCGTGAGAAATGGATCCTGCTGCGATGAGATTATCACCCTCGCTTGCTGTACTTAACTGTGCAATAGCATTTAACTCAAGGTATCAGAAAACATCACTACTGACTCTAGCAAAAGTGTTTAGGGTTTTATTTATTAGATATTACAGATATAGAATTGAAGAAAACACGGCCGTGTGACATTGGCCGTGTGACATTGACATACCAATTACTCATTATTATTACTATTACACAAATGTATAATTCTTTTAATTATTAAATCAAACGGTTCTCCTATCACGTAACGTGTTCTAACTAACCGCCACTCGAAATGAAGCAGCTTCCTCTCGTGATGCATATACTTTATGCATATTATTTACCAAGTCAGAATAGTACAATAATTTACCGAAGTTTCAGAAACTGCCCAAGGCCTTAGGTTGAACGTCGTCTGTGAGACCAAGGGCCGTTTGTGAGACCAAGAGCAAATATTTTTCTATACAGACCTATTAAACATATTTATTATTAAAAATTTATTGACCTATTAAGGCAATCCCACATTCTTTCAGTATAGTTTGTGCGAAACCAAGGGCGTGATGATTTTACCATAAAGAACGACCAAAAGAGATTAATAAGGTTCTTTTAAATGTCCTCATTTTTTCGCAATTTTTTAAAACATTTTATCTTTTTTTGCTGCCGTAGGCAGCACTCCTAATTTTAACATGCTTCACTCGACCCAGTCTTTCACGCCGATCTATGTGTTGTCGACATTTCGATCTCGCGTCTGTCCATATTTAAGATGTCGTAATTCCGGGGGGCACCGGGGGGAGTGGGGAAAAATATTGAATTGCGTGCGTTGTCTACAAAATCTCAACTCTCAAGAATTTGCAAGCTTTTTATTCTGGATCTGACTTGAACACTTCCCGAAGAAACCAGGTATACTAAGTATGGCTTTATTTCTTTCTGCTAATATCCATCAAGGCGATGAACTGTTTAGGCAAGCAATGTGCTTTTATGAGTTTATCGGCGGTTCTTACAGCCCGAAATATCCCATATAATGGCCTATTAGTCCTAGACCCTGGTGTAGAATTGTTGTCTATAGATAACTTACCAACAATTGTTACTGTTAATAATTCATGTACGAATACATCATGTAGTACGATGACAAATAGTGGTATAAATCCACCCGTAGAGGGTAGACTTCGATGACTAATTTGACATCAGCCTATTAAAAACTGCTAAATCTTTCTCCCCGTTAGGAAAAAATTCCAGGAAATATTTTTCATTAGATTTCTTCACGCCGAAATTTTTGTCTACATTTATACAGTGATAATATATACGTCGCCAAAATTCGTTATTGCGCCACAAGAACATAACATAATTATTTAGTACGTTTAATAGTACAAAACATGCTTAGGCAGCACTTTCCTTGCGATAGTAACTATACTAGTGTAATGACTTGTCTTTACTGGTTTGTATAAAGACCACTAAGAAACCAATCAGATATTAGAGAAAAGTTGCGTTAAGACAGCGCTCATGAGCTAAGCTATAATAAATGAGATAAAAGACTTGATTTACTTGAGCTTGGTAAAACTACATTATTTTGGACAAGAAAGGGAAAAAAACCAAAATATTCTATTTCCGACTTAATTGAATCAAATTATATGTTAATTTTCCTGTTAAAAACGAAGCAAAATTGCCATAAAATGATTTTTGTATGTAGGATTCCGTGATCGTGGTCAAATATTACAAAATAACGCCCGGTGTCAAACGAAATAACTGACCACTGCAAAATAACCGTAACTAAAGCGTGACGAGTCAGAGATGTCGCTTTTTTGGTTCGATTCAGAAGCTTTACAAGAACAAAAACCATAACCAAATTCAAACTCCTGAAATAAAGGAATATTAACCCTACTTTTAAACAAAACATTTCAATTACTTTGCAAAATATCTGACGCGCAGAAAAAGAAAAGGCAGTTTTTTCGCAGCTCAGAAATTGCGCGTGACACCTCGGTTAGGCAGACATTGCAAGAAGTTATAAGATTTGTACAAGATTTTGCCCGCTCACGATTAATACAAATAATACGCTGGTATTTCGAATCTCTGACTGTTTTACATTCTACGTATATAACATCCATCATGCATAAACCTTTGGCGTACAGCAAGCTGGTCTATCCACAATTTTTACACCTCCTTTAACTCCCGCCATAAAATCATTCCACGATTTCACATTTCCATGGAGTTTAGACTGACAACTAGTGGAAAACTCCAGAATCTCTTCAGTAGAAAGCTCCTTATCCCAGATATTAACCTCGGTCATCTCTCCTTGCACCATCTGTCTGCCGTTAAACCCTCCACCGACTGTATCTTGATCTTGACCTAAAACCCATTTTCCTCCACCCAAAATTGTTTCACCACGCTTTAAGTTATTTCCAAGAAGTGCTACTCTGCCATCTTTGTAAAGTTTGTACTGTCCCTCATTACTTGACCATACCAAACAAATTGCGTGCCAGTCTCCATCCTGGGTTGTAACTTGGCTTCTAATATATTTCAAAAGTTACGAAAAACATAAATTTATTAATTGAAAATAAAATGTATTGATCAATTACAGTAACCACCCCCTAGCAAGAACCATTCACCTATAAGAAACCGATTTATTCCTGTTACATGACATATAGTTACTCTAAGGTAACATTTTCCTGAACACCGTTGGCATCTCTAAAACATTCTATATGACATTAATAGCGGCTAATACCGATATTATTCATTGAAAATGTAAGAGTAAAAGATACTGAATCAGTATTTTTATCAAAACCGGTTTAGTTACAGGAGTTTGCTGTTATGCCCCTATACCCAGCAATGGCCTATATCACAAAACGCACAATTCAATTAAATGTTTGCGCTTAAACAGTTGCCCTATTATGGTACGTATTAGTTGTATACTTAATAATTGCTTTAAAGTGCCTGTCTCACGTTTGAGGTTTTTACATATTCATAATTTTTGGGTCTTCCTCGGCAAAATCATAATATATCTTGTCAGCCAAAAATTTCATTTTCGTGGACTTTTTTGCTGTCAAATTTATCGGATGTGATGTCACAATAGGCATTTTTTGGTAAATTTATAAGAAAACCGGTTTGGAATGCCTTTTATGACATCACATCCGGTAACTTTGACAGCGAAAAAGTGCATGAAGATGAAATTTTCCGCTGACAATATATACTAGAAATACGAATCCGCAATAATCCCCTTGCTCCACCCCACCGCTAGAGTTTCTTTTCCCCATATATCCATAGTCCCCAGTGCCCAGACCGCGGGTGTCGATAACAAATTCCAAGGCCGCGGGTTCGTCGTACGTAGATTTTGAAAGTTATCTCCGTCAATATTTACTCGATTTCAAGTATGAAAACAGTTTTGGAATTACCGTGTCTAAATACATACTGTAACATACGTTATGAAATAACACGTAAGTAATGGAAAGTTACATAACATGTAAGTTACATAACATGTAAGTTATGGAAAAGGTAATTGGACAAGTGCCGCGTAAGAAATTTCTAGAAATGATGTACAAGGTGTGCCAAAGACAGGCTATCATGTGCATGTATTCTCGTTATCTGTGCTTTATTATCTTTTTGTGGTTTTACTTTCTTAGTCAAAACTCTATAATAATAATAATAATAAATAATAATAATAACTCTTTATTCTCATGGGATAAAAATACATATCCCATGTTACAGAGATTAACAATATAAATACATACATATAAACTATAGTAAATTATATTTAAAAATTAATCTATTTACAAAAATAGTCTTAAAACGCTGTGTATTGACTGCAGGATACAGACATCTCTTCTTTCGTAGATTGTACGTTGTCTCTTTTTTTTTAGGTATAACTCGTTTTAATGGATGATTATCTAAAGCAGTAACTTTGTTGCAAATTCTTAGATCATGTTTATGTAAAAGTTCATCAATGCTAAAAAGTTGAGACGTATAACATCTTTTATAGCATCGATCTAGGAATCGCTGAACTATCTTGAGGTCTGGTTCAGAAGCTCCATAAACGGAGAGGGCATAAGTGATATTAGGAAGTACTATTGACTTAAACAAGAGGTCTATTTCTTTCTGATTATAGCGTTCTTTCCTAAGTGTTCTTATGACGTACACACATCTATTTGCCTTTGTTAACTTAAGCTTGACATGCTTACTAAACTTACAATCACTCTGAAACGTGACTCCTAACAAGGATAAACTGCTACATTGAGGAATATCCTGCAAATAGTTAGCGGTGTTATTTTTCTTTTTCAAAATTAACTCCTTGCATTTTGCTGGGATTGCAGGACATGCTGTTATCTTTAGTCCAAGTTAAAAACTGTTCCACCAAGTGAGCTGAACTATCATAGTTCTTCCAAACTGGAGCGACTATGGTGGAATCGTCCGCGTACTTGAAAATAGCTTGGGTATTATTATATTCAATTTCGAGGTCATTCAAGAAAATATTGAAGAGGTAGGGGTCACTCACACTCCCTTGAGTGGTTCCCTTATTGACATCTTTCCAGCTACAAAGGTGATTATTATAGGAAATACGCTGTTGTCTTCCCCATAAAAAACTATGATACCAGTTCACAATGTAAGGGTTCAGCGGCAACTGTTTCAATTTTGTAGATAATAAGTTGTGTTTAACTGAGTCAAAGGCTTTGCTGAAGTCCATTGTAAATAATCGCACAGCTTCACAGTCACTGACATCAAGATGTTTACAAACGTTATGCTGGATGGATAAGAGTGTATCTGTGCAGTTACCCCCTTGTCTATAGGCAAACTGGGTACAACTGAGGTTTTACTCGACAGTGCTGACCTTATACACAGCCTTTTCAAAGGCCCTGGCGATGACTGGCGTTATATTAATTCCCCGGTAACCAGAGTCCTCCTTAGGCAATTTTACCTTCGCTAACGGATTGATGTGAGCCATCTTCCATGACTTTGGCCAGGATTGAGTGGACAACGACAGGTTCCAAAAACGCACGATCATTGGCACTAGAAGTTCTGCATGATTCTTCCAGATCCAGAATGGTACCCCGTCTGGTCCTGTAGCAGTTCTTTTGAGTTTTGTTAAAATGTTCCACACCAATATTTCAGGTGTTTCGGGTACCTCCACATCCTGTGCTATCAAGAGATCACCATGGTCGAACATATTCGTCGTCACAGCATAACTGGCCAAAATAGTCATTCAATTTATCAAGCGAGTCGTTGTCAAGGGTGATCGATGGCGAGTTGTTACGCTGTGATAGAAAATTAACATCTTTCCACCATTCCCGATTACCCATCACGGCCTTGGGATTCCTCCGATTTTTACTGATGACCTCTGAGATTCTACTATTAATTAATCTCAGGCGTTCTTCACAGTTAAATGAGATTCTGGACTTGGCCCTCAGCATTGATCTCACTAGTGGAGTCATTCACCCCCGAGATGACATACGAATGGATCTAAGTGGCATGCACTTATCCATCACAGATCTATAATTTTATCCTCCATGAGATTAACAGCCACGTCCACATATCCTGACGCCATTACTTCACTCCAATCTTCAGACGCTAAAGCCAGATAAAGAGCTTGCTTTCGATGTTTCCTGCAGTCACGCAATTGTACCTTGCGACGAATTGGTTTTAATTTAGATCCGGGCGGAACAATAAAGCCTTTATGATCGGTTTTGATTAGCATATTACCATTAATATGCCTTTCCGTAAAGATCAGGACGATTGGTTAGACAATTATCTAAGCACGCATCACCTCGTGTTGGGAAGTTAACCAGAACATTCCAACCCGACAATGCTTGAAGTTCGTGTAAGTCCAGTCGATTTAAATCTCCGCCGCATAGCACGACAGTGTCAGGGTATTTGTCCACCACATCGTAAACAAAGGCAATCAAATAGTTTATTAAATCCGCATCCTGATATGCATGTTTAGGTGGATTGTAGAGGCCTCATATTAACAAACGGTGACCGGAAGGCAATAACACAGTCAGGCATGTTAATTCAAACCTACTAGAACAATAAATATCCAAGACGTTCAGATTATCTCTCACATAGATGGCAACACCACCATTTTTCCTTTTGTCCAATCCACACCAGCCTCTGTCTCTTCTGAATATAGAATAGCTTGGAATGTTCACAACCGAGTCCGGCATATCAGTCGTGAGATGGGTCTCAGATACAATAAAAACATCAATGTCATGATTTGTTAGATCTGCTTCCAACGCAACTGGAGCGCGAACTCTGTTCTTTGACTTGGCTAATCCACAGATGTTAGTAAACAGGCACTTGGGGACAGCAAATTCAGTAGATGTTACGTTTTTGTTAACACAAGGTATACGAATTAAGCAACTCCGTTCTGTCTATCGGATAAAATTATTTACCTTAGGACGACGACATTCAACAACAGTTATTTTCATTAACTGTACCTTGTTATTACTATTAGGTGAAAAAGCGGCACGATTTAAACCGGCCCCACGCTGTCCTCTGTATTTTAGAATCCCCATCGACTTGAGATGGCCCATTGTAGATGTAGACGGATTCAAAGCAAAATTACGAAGAGATAAGAGCTTCTTTCGAGCCAGGTTGAGGATGTACGTCCATGCATATAGTAATATCCTTCAAGATGGAATTCTCTGGGATAATTAAAGTGGCCGGTCATACCATGACGGCCCCATGACAAGATAGGTCGTCGAATTCTTTCTCTTGATGTGAGTATAGACATAATACGAGTATACTGCAGTAGAGGTGCTTCCTTAGCAATATCCCGAGTTTCCTTATGAGTTATGTCAACTCATGGGATCACAGATGCGTTAGTAAGACTAAGAATAGGATAATATAGATATGTAAACCCGCAATCCAAGAAAGCGTGGCGGCCATGTTGGCACCTATAGTCAATGATAAGAACACTTTCGTTATCACTATAAGAATTGGGCTGTTAGTTATAAGCTGCCGACTGGCCCAAAGATCTATGACTGCATTGCTACTGGTGTGTCTGGCTAACGACGTGCACTTTAACCCTGGTCCAGATCATCAAGAGTTGAAATTTAATATGAAGGATTTCACTCATGCCCGCAGTATTATTAACAAAATGGATTCCCTCTCATTATTGCACTTGCCGCTAAAGAGAGGAATCCAGTCCGGGGGTTAAGATTGGAAAACTAATCTAGAAAACCAATTAGGCACGGGGTTAGGGTTAGAAAACTAGTTAGGCGGGGGGTTAGGGTTAGGATCTTTGTTGTTTTGGGAATTGCAGGGTACAATGGATATGCCGGACTGGTTCCTCTCTTCAGCCACACGTTCATTATTGCTGAAAGACAGACCCGTAGCCGTATTTGCCATCTCGGTGACTTGGCTTAAACCACAAGTACCAGACTGTGAACTAAACATCACTGGATATTCTTGTGTCAGACAGCGATAGAATTGAAAAAAGTAGGCGACGGGTCAATGATGTATGTACACTGTACGTGACGCGATACCCTACCACCATAGATTAGACCTAAGTGGAGGTTGTACTGAATCCTGTGTTATAGAGATATCTCGGCCCAAGTACAAGAAACTGTTTATTTGGTCAGTCTATCGAGCTACGGCTAACCAACTTGAAAATTTTATGGAAGAACTACATGAATCCTTACTTTATATCCCTGACTCAGCTAAGCTGGTCATGCTTGGTGATTACAACGTAAACTATTTGGATGCAAATACATCAGCAAAACGAAAGTTAATATATGAGAATGGCAAACGAAAATAATTTAGAACAGCTTATTACACAACATACACGAATAACAGCGAGTTGGAAAAGCTTAATCGACCTACTTTTTTCGAATACCTGTCATCGAGTTGTGGATAAAGGAGTCATTCGTTTATCATTGAGTGATCATTCACTTATTTTTGGCGTGCTTAAAGCTGGGGAGATTTATTTAGTTCCGTTCATATACAAACACTATTTAAAGAATTCTTTTGTAAACGATTTAAAGGATATATTGACTGGAACTTGGTCGATAATGAGTTTGATATTGACGATGCAGTAAATGCTTGGAATACGCTATTTACTTAGGTGTCAAATCGTCATTCTCCATTTAAGAAAACAAGAATTCGTCATCCATGGATGAATGTAAAACTTAGTGATGAGATGCAAAAGCGTGACCACCTTCACAAAAAGCTATCAAGTTTAACACAGCGGAACAATGAGCTGTGTCAAGAAACAAAAGAACTTTGTAAACAAAGAAACACGGCGCTGTAAATCAGATTATTTATCCAATCTTATAAACGAAAATAAGCATAATCTCAGAGGGAGCTTTGGAAAACATTAAATAAAGTTACATCACGGAAAAATGTCCTCGGATCGCTTGCGTAGAGTCAAATAGAATTACATACTCAAATGATGATAAATCAATGGCTAGTATTTTTAATGAATACTTTGCTACTATATAGGCGTTAAGTTAGCAAATAAGTTGAAATGTCTTATTCGCTCAACTACTACCATCTGTGTTTCCACTTCATCTAACACCCCTATCACACCAAACTCCACGACTGCTACGACCGTCCCGACAACGCCGATTCTATAATTCTTGTAAAATTTGTATGAGTCTGGGTAGAATCGTGTAAAAATACCCGAATTTCGGTTTTAAAATTATACATTCCCGTTGTTACCACGACTGAGCCTCGACAGTCCCGATCTAGTCACGTTCCAGCCACGAAAATACCCCGGTTATAACCCGAGTATACCCACCGTAAGATTACCGGGACAAGAATAAGAAGCAAGCCCTGTGGGATGATATTGCAGCCAGTTGGGGAAGGATGTCAAACTCCTTCAGACATGGTACGATTCCGTGAGGACTCGTTACGGAAAGATCGTCAAAGACAACAAGAAGTCTGGTTCTGGTTTGCTCCATCTTACCCAGAGGCAGCAATGGATCTTCAACAAATTCAGCTTCCTCCACCAGTTCATTGCACCTTGTCCAAGACGAACCCTGGGTAGCCTGAAGGCCAAGTCTGCTCCTGCTCCAACTACAGTGACTGGTGATGAGCCTGATGATGATAATGATGATGACCGTACTTCAATGGTTTCTTCACTTGGTGATGGTGCTGCTGTTGCTTCCCCTACTCCTGTTACTACACCTACTCCATCATCCCCTACTCCTGTGTTGGTAGATGTGAGGCCAAGAAGGGATGGTGGCAGAAAAGAGAGAGCCCATGAAGAACAGACATTGTCCAAGCTGAATGAGGCAAGAGATCAGAGTATTAAGCTGCAGAGTGAATTCCTGTCACTGATCAAGACCCACAAGTAGCCCACCGATGATAGAACAACATATGCCAATTGGTGTAAGAGCGTGATGATTGACCTTGACCAGTGCTTGTGGCACAAGTTCCAACAGGAGCAAACACAACTGATCTTCAAGTACAGTCAACTGAATGATGAGGCCAAAAGATCAACCATGCCACCACCACAACAGCCTATGCAAGCACCAATTCCACAGCAGCAACAGTATCCATCTACATCTACACAACAGTATCCATCCCAGCAGTGGCAATCACCTCCTCATCAGTGGCCAGCTCATGTTGATCCTGCAAGAAGTGTTTGGCATTCGCAGGAGCCAGATTGGTTTGCAAGACAAGTCCAGCCACAGTATAGAACACTTCAACCAGTGGCATCAACTACTTCATCTCCAACCACTGCCACTGTTACTGCTACTACTCAACTTGGTCAGCACAGCAGCACACTTCACACTTCAGACGTGAACCTCAGCTCACTGTCTCTGCCATCCTCTCCTGATGCACAGCAACCTGGTGAACAGAATGTCAGTGATTTCTTCAAATAGTATCCAGCATCACCAAACAAACAGACGGTTTCAGGACTAACAAACAGTCCTTTTTAGGACCACCCCCAACGGCCCTTTTAAGGGCCACCACTTATTCCAAAGAAAATTTTTAAACCAAACCAAACCAAAGAAAAATAAAAACAAAGTTATATCAAAACCAATAATAAGTCCAATAATAAAATCAAACCCAACTGCAAGAATTCCAATCAAAGAACCAAATTCAAATGAAATAAAAAATAAAGTGAAATAACATAACTAAAGTCCCCAAAAAATCATATCTATAGAAAAGCCCAAGTTTAATAAAACAATTAAAGTCATATCCAACATAAAATGAACAGTCCAACAAATTATATTTTCATTTGTTGGTTTGTTGTTTTTATGTTGGATATGACTTTATTTATTTTATTAAACTTGGGCTTTTGTATAGATATGATTTTTTGGGACTTTATTTTTTGTTATTTCACTTTTGGTTTGTTTGTTGTTGGTTTGATAATTTTCTTTGGAAGTTGTGGTAGCCCTTAAAAGGGCCGTTGGTTTAGTCATTAAAAGGACTGTTTGATTATTATATAATGTCATTCTGCCATGGCACAGAACCAGCGGGTGAATTGAGGTAATGCTTGAGATATTCTTGCTGCTGCTTCCCTGCAGTGGTTGCACGTGTAGCCCCTTTGATCATCTCGATTTCATGCATCAAGCCCACTTCCCTCCAGGCACCAGGAACAATTCTGTGGTTCTCATCCTCTCTGTCAAGACCAGCATTTTGCAAGGCTGGATAACGTATCCTCATCAAATTGTGAAGGCATATACAAGCATCAACCAGGAGTCTAACATTTAATGGTGCATGCATCATGGTACTCTGCAAGATCTGCCAACGTTGTGCTAGAATGCCAAACGCATTTTCAACCACTCTACGCCCTCTTGAGATTCTGTAGTTGTAGATTCTCTGCTGGACAGTCATGTTTCTTTGAGAATATGGCTTCATCAGATAGGTACGTAGTGCGAAGATGTCATCTCCCAGGATAAAATATGGTGTGTCGTTGTCATCGTTGGGAAGCTTGTCTGCTGCTGGAAAACCAATAGAACCATCAAGGATGCACTGTTGCAATTCTGAATCATTGAAGATTTGAGAATCTGACATATGACCGAAACCACCAGTGTCAGCCCATAAGAATTTGTAATCAGCATCAACCATGCCCAGCAGCACAATGGAAAAGAAGCCTTTGTAGTTATGGTAGAGACTGCCACTGCTGTTAGGTTTTCTGATGGCAATATGCTTCCCATCTAAGGCACCAACTGCATGGGGACGTTCCATCTCTTCTCAAACTGTTCTACTACAGCCTTCCATTCTTCAGAGGTAGTGGGACATTTAATGACTTCATCTTGGAATTCGGCATCTACATTTGCTTGACAGACTTCTCTGACTATCAAAGATATGGTGTTCTGTGGCACTCTGAATTTAAACTTCATGCTGGAGTAGTTGTCACCACTGGCCAGATGTCTTAAAGCAATTGCTATCTTCATCTCTGGTTCTATGGCTTTCCTGTAGTTGGTGTCTATCTTGGTGACTCTTGGTCCTATTCTTTGCACCAGATCATCAAACATCTGCGGTTGGATACGGAGGAAATTGATGAAAGATGCAGGATCTTCATGCCTCAGTTCAGGCATCAGACGGTGGAACTGGTCAAACTGTAGTCTTCTACCAACATCCAACCAAGGGCGGACCCAACATCTCCTTTCTCTTGATTTAATGATTTAATAAACTTTCCCAACTATTACATACAACAATGGATTACATATACGATACAATAAATAAATAAATAAATAAATAAATAAAAATAAATAAACAAAGGGATGATAACAGTAGGAGGAAACTAAATTCCCATTTTAAAACTGCTCTCCTGACATGAAAGTAAAAAAAATATTAAATCAAATCTAAGTCTTAGATAATAAAAAAGACATTAATTTTTTCTTGAAACTACTTAAAGATTTAGTTTCCACAACGTCAAATGGTAACGAATTCCAATCGCTCACATATCTATTAAAAAATGAAAACATAAAGTAATTTGTACGTGCATGTTTGGGTCTTAATTTGTACTTGTGATTGGATCTTGTACGAGATTTTCCTATTAAATCTAAATATTTAGATTTGTCAATATCACACAGACCAAACATAATTTTGTACAACTGGACAAGACAAAGGTACTTTCTGCGTAACTCAAGAGATGGCCACTTGAGTTATTTAGTCTTTCAGTGTAGGGTTGATCTGGACCACATATTAATCTTGTAGCTCTCCGTTGAATCTTTTCTATTGCATTGACATGCTTCACCAAATAAGGATTCCATAACTGACAACAGTACTCTAATATTGGTCTTACTAGAGACTTAAAAGCAATCTCAACTCCTGTTGGGTTTTTACAACCAAAGGTTCTGCGTATTATACCCAATACTTTATTAGCCTTTGCACATATAGTGTTAATATGATAATCCCAGGATAGCGAAGATTGAATCCATACTCCAAGGTGCTTATGTTGGTCAACGGTCTCCATAGTTTTACCATCAAGACTATACTCATGATTGAAAGGATTTTTTTGCCTTGTGACATGAAGGATACGCCATTTTTCAGTCTTCAACTTAACTAGTGAGTTGTCACACCATTCACTAACTTGTTCTAAATTATCCTGAAAGAGGTCACAATCACTAGATATAGAGATTTGACGATGAAGAACACTGTCGTCTGCAAAAAGTTCAACATCACCAGTGACACTTGAAGGAAGATCGTTGACGTAAATCAAAAACATTAGTGGCCCCAGGATGCTTCCCTGAGGAACCCCAGAGGTAACTTCTAACCAATTAGATTCATGACCGTCGATAACAACCCTCTGATTCCTTCCTGATAAAAAATTATTTATCCACACAAGTAACTGACCTTTTATACCATACGACTGAAGCTTATTAAGAAGATGAGGGTGGGATACTCTATCGAAGGCCTTTGCAAAATCTAAGAAGGCAACGTCAATTGCCCCCTGTTTGTCCAACGAAGAAAACCACTGATGCAATAACTGAAGTAGTTGCGTAAGACAAGATCGAAACTTTCTGAAACCATGTTTTGTTTTCGCATAGTAGATGTAATTCTGTAAGGAAATTCATAATATGTTTATGGATCCTGCGTTCCAAGGTCTTGACAATGATACTGGTAAGAGAAACTGGACGATAGTTATCAGCTAAGGTTCGTTCGCCCGATTTATGTATAGGCACAATGTTTGCTACCTTCCAGTCATTAGGTAACTCGCCAGTACTCAACGACAGATTAAATAATTTTGTCAGCGATGGCGCAAGTTCGCGAGCACATTCTTTCAGAATTCTTGGCGAAATATTATCCGGACCAGAAGACTTGCCAACCTCAAGGCCAGATAACAAATCCGCAATTTCATCTTGCGTACAAATCAAGTCATTAATAACATAGCTTGTATGTAAATTGTAAACTGGCACAGAAGATTCGTCACAAGGGCTATTAAAGACAGAATGGAAAAATGTATTGAAAATCGTAGCAATTGAAGAAGGCGAATATCCCTTGAGACCATTGAATTCGATGCTTTTCGAAACGCTTGACGTACCCGTGCGTGCCTTAACGAACGTCCAGAATTTCTTTGGATTCTCTCCAAGAGAATTTGTAAGGTTTTTAACATATTTATAATACGCCTTCCTCAACTTGTCTTTAATCTCGTTACTAAATCGCGTGTAACTGGACCATCTGACCTGACTCCCAGAGGATTAAATTGACTCCGAATTAAACCAGGGGACATTGCGTTTTGAAGAAATAAATTTAGAAGGAATATTGCGATCAACAGCCTTGAAAAATAAACTCTTCCACGAATTCCAAACATCCTCGATATCTAACAAGATTATTTCCAATACGTTCAATAAGGGCTAAGGTTTTTCCAACTCTTGAAGATAGCTCAGGTCTGTTGACGGTGGTCGATAAAAAACTCCCACTAATAAGCTTGTGAGTGGATTAGGTATGACAAGCTCACACCAAAGTACTTCACAATCCGTTTCATATTCATGACGTCTTCTAACACTCAGATGTTGACTGCATGCCAGCAATACTCCACCTCCACTTCTTGATCGATCTCTACGAATGACGTGAAAGGAAATAGGAAATATTTCTGCATCGTTAATCGAAGAATCCAGCCAAGTTTCAGTTACCGCTATCAAATCATACTCGTTAGATGATCACAAACGAGTTCTTAATTCTCTTTCCTTATTCACTATACTACGAGCATTAAGTGACCAGCAAGATAACTTCGATTTTCTATCGCATAATTCCACAGGTCCAGGATTAGGGCTTACATCACCAGCCAAAAGTATTAAATAGGTAGCGGTTAAAGCAGATTTTATTAAAAAAAACCTGCTCCGAAGCTTTAAATATGGCGGTATGTCGTCTCCACGTGAATGTCGTACAAATCCAGAATTTCGTCCAGGGAATACTTTAGCCTCCAATTTAAGAGCAAAGAACAAGCTACTATTATTAGTAGAAGTATCGAAACCCTCAGTGGTTGACCATAACGTTGTAAAGAGTAAAACTATTAAGACGAAGCAGGAGCTTCGAAATAGCTGACCACCCGCCATTTTGTCGATGACCAAAACTTGGCTTCCTCCTCTGCCTTCTCCTTTCAATTATTCCTCTAATGACTTCTGTCTCTTCATCTAGATAATTCAAATGTAACATCTGATGCATGATGATCAACTCAATATCATTTTCATTGAACAGAGACATAATGAGTGGTGAGTGGTGAGCTGTGTACTGCTTGCTGTCTTCTCTGCAAATGATGACAATTTCAAAAAACTTGAGTTTTTATACCATTTGTAGGTAAATCTTGTCTAAAACGTGGTGATGTCGTGGCTATAACGTGTATGTCGTGGCTAGATCGTGTCTCTTACGTGGCCCGAACGTGTGAGTCGTGGCACAATCGGGTTAAGTCGTGGTATATTCTTGGCCCAATCGGGGATTCTTGGCCCAGTCGGATGAGTATTGGCCTGGTCGTGGCTCTGTTGTAGTGTAGTCGGGAGTACCAAGACCCTCGAAGCGTCCACGATTGGGCCACGACCAATCCGACTGCACCACGCCTGCGCCAAGACCGTTCCCCGACTATCCCGACCGCGCCACGTCCTCACTACGTTCTCGCCACCATTTTTGAGAATCGTGAGAGTTTCCCGATTATTAAGCTCCGACCTAAAAAGTCGTGGCATCCCTGCCGACCGTTCCCGATCCTCGCGAACATGCCATGACTAACCCCAATCACGCCACAACCTTCCCGACTTGGCCACGACTTTTCACCCGATTTTCCATATTTTTGAGTCGGGACGGTCGTGGCACGGTCGGGCAGCCCGGTGTTATAGGGGTGTTACGAGAGTGTAGCAAACAAATTTACATTTCAACCAATAAGCGAATAGTTTGTCCTTGGTCAACTCAGACTCCTTAAATCAAACAAACTATTGGTCTTGATGGGATTAGTTCTCGCCTTCTTATGGGCTCCGCCGAAGTCATTGCAAATAGTCTCACTAAGTTATTTAATCGATCTTTACTACCAAAATCTTTCCAGCAATATATTGAAGCAATAAAAAGTAACACCTTTATTCAAGTCTATACACAGCAAAAAGTCATTTTCTTATTAAGAATATTTTTCTTATTTCAAGAATTATTTTCTTGAAACAAGAAAATGATTTTCTTTTTAAGAAAATATTTCTTAAAATAAGAAATATTTTGTATTGCAAGAAATAAGATTTTCGAATTTCTTAAAATAAGAAAATATTATATTGAAGTAAGAAAATGATTTTCTTGAAAAGAAAGAAATATTTTAATAAGAATAAGAATAAACCTGGAAGAATCGATTTTACTAAAAACAAGAAAATATTTTCTTAAAACAAGAAAATATTTTCTTACCAAGAATAAACCAAGAATAGATTTTACTTAAAACAAGAAAATATTTTCTTACCAAGAATAAACCAAGAATCAATTTTACTTAGAACAAGAAAATATTTTCTCACGAAGAATAAACCAAGAACAATTTTACTTAAAACAAGAAAATATAGCAATGAATTTCTTATGAAGATGACAAGAATACAATCAATTTTACTTGTAACAAGAAAATATTTCTTGGAGTCAATTTAAATATAATTATTACCGGTATATACACTGAAATGAAACAAGCCGTTTTAGTTGACCCGAACGAGGATTTATTGAGGTCTTGCCTATAACGAGGTCTTGCCTATAACGTTTATAGTGTATAGTAGCCATTAGAGTGAATAAAACGTTGCGCGAGCGCGACGCGGAGTCGTCTTGGTGCCATTCGAGTAGCTTTATAAACCGGCAAGATACACTGGCTCGCTCAACTTGACATTACGCTGATATTTGTATGTATAATTTCAACTTAGTTGTGTGGGCAATGTTTTTCCGAGTCATCCTCCACCAACCTTAGCTGGGATTGCAGGGAAATATAGGGATTTATTGGGATTTGTGAAGGGTATATGGATATTTCCCAGAGGTCCTATCGAGTTTGCGCCATATTTGAATATCTCGTAAACACTTTACTGGTTTGTGTCTTGGATTCTGCGTTTGGTAAATCGCTTTGTGTTACCAATTCTAAAGAAGTGGCTGATCATCAATTATTCGTCTGTCTTACAAAATACTGACTGCGGGGGTAAATACGGCAATGATGCGATTTCACTCAGGCTTTCAGTAAAGTTCGAAGACGAACGTCGAAGGTAAGTCTGACTCTGATCTACTAATTATTAAATATATTATATAGCTCCTATTAAAATGCATCTGAATGTTTGAAGCAAATCAAATAGTTGTCCTGAAGTTATCTTCTCAAAAACTTTGTCTTAGCGGATTCCATTCCATTGTATGGGAAGAGTTATTTTTCAATTGAAATGTGGTAATCATGTGTCTATAAATCAAAATATTAATTTGAATGGAGAAAGCCCATCCTTTAGGCTTTATCTGGTCTCAGGAAACAACATGGTATGTTATACAAACATTTATCGGGAATAACCATTTGCATAACCTTTTATTTGTTTATGATACTGATTAAGTATGAATAACAATCAACAAAGAAATTTCTAAGCATTTAAATCCTTGCTGAAAAGCACAAATTCAGAGTAATGGCATATGTGATATTGGTTTGGTTTTAGAAGTGTTGTTATCATAATTTTTATGTATAAATTTAACTTCCAAACATTTGGCATTACTCAAAATATTTCTTCATGTGATATTGCATACTGGTTGTCAACAAGTTATATATTCTTGATTTTTCATGGAATTAAAATTCATGTGGCAAACAAGTGCCAAGTGAATCAGCTCAGACGATACATCGGCAATTGTTAAGCTCAAATCCTCAGATAATGTCCCAGACAGGGCTTGAACCTGTAACCCTCTTATGGATAGTGAAGACTCTTATGGATAAGAATCTTATGGATAGTGAAGGTCACAATGATGTACTGGTTTGATCAAGCTATATTCACTGCATATTCAATATTCAGTATATTCAGTATAAACCAGTAATACTTAGGAAACTGACTGGGATTCATTTTCTGAGGATTTGAGCTTGACGATCATCATGTATATATTTGCATAACAAGACCGTTTAATGAGACTTATAATAAAGTAACATTATAAGTATACATGTAGGTTAGATAATGGTCACAAGTGTTCTATGGGATATAGAGTCCCGACAATTACAGTAGTTAGAAGGCCCCGAGTGGACGTCTATCTAATTCGAGGGTCTCTGTATCCCATAGAGCACACGGGACCATTATCTAACAGTCTTAGAGAATGGTTCAAACCACAAAGTAATTTCAACTTTTACTATAATTATTTTTGTCTTACACATTTACCAGAACCATTGACTTATTGAATTCATTAGTGAACTCTATATAGAGTCCACTGTGGTATGACAAAATAAAACAAAAGATCTTTTAGTGGACTCTACTCTATAATATACTCTATAGAGTTCACTATTAACCTGAAACAAATATGGCAGATGTAAGGCCTGAGCGTCTAATCTTGATGAATTAAAGCACTATGGAGTATAGAGCAGTGAAATACTCGACATGGATTGGTTGAGTTGTTCAACCATTATCTAATGTTAATTCATTAAAGTAAATGGTTTGCACCTAGGAGTATCATTATATGTGTGAAGTTGATCGTCACACATATAATGTTAATTCATTAACTTGGTTATGGTGTTTAATTTATTATTATCTGTATTTTAATTAGGTTTCTAGATGAAGTTTCAATTTTGCCATTCCTGCTTAAACAAAACTAAGATAAGAGCAGCTGGAAAAATGTATTTAGCTTATTTTGGTCAGTTTGAGTTTATTTTATCTACTAATAAATGTTTTATTATGCTTGTGAAAGAGCATACATACAGTACCTTCAAACATCTGTATGATTTTTAAATGGTGTTCAGTGGATGCACAGTACACGGTACACCCACTTCACCAACTCCTTGATGGGGTACTTGTTTATGTTTTAAGTTTGTCAAAGACTGTGTACACTCTGACAAACTTAAAACATTAACATGTACCAGTACTCCATCCTAGACTCAATAGCTCAATGGTTAGAGCATCTCACCAACAAAATTACAGTATTATCATGATTTAGTAGTTATAATTCTGGATAATGTAGTAATGACATTAAGTTGGTGACTTGAAAAGTGTGGTGGTATTAAATAAATTGGGAGAATGTAATGGCATGCACAGGTACAGTAGTTGCATGTACTACAGGTACAGTAGTTGCATGTATTATATAAATATTTCAAAATTTATATACATATATGTTCTGTAATATCATAATATTTTAGTTGTTATAATTATGGGTAATAACATTTGTCTAAGTCTCTGTATGTCAGTGACTTGGAAAAGTGTGATATTAAATAAATTGCCATAGAATAAAATAATGCTGAGTATACAAATTAAAAAAAGAGATGTTATAGAAGTTCCATTGTATGAACTACAGTAATTGCTTCATGGAAACCCATTGGTTTTCAGCCATCTAAAACTGTACTTTATTCACATTATTAAATAAAGAAGAATGGTGTTCTGCAAGCCTGAAAATAAGCGACCAGTAACGGACATTGTCCGGCACGAAAAGGTTAACTGACCGGAACAGTTGCCTTCATTCCTGACAATTTGTCCGGTAATAGTAATGAGAAACTCTAATGTAACATATTGCATTTTGAATACCACCAACCAAATAACAGAAGAAAATAAAACAAAGAAAATAAATATCTAACAAATAAAACATTTAACAGAACAAAATAAAAGCGGCATGACAAAACTTGTATCAGGCTTTTCAAAACTTGTATCAGGAGTATCAGGCTTTGCACCCTGCTGGGGGCTGTGTACCCAGACCCCAGACTCAGGGGCACTCCAACCTGCCTCGGTCTCGCCCCACTCCTCAGAATCTCACTTCGCTAGCACCCCATACCAGATCAAGCTGGATCCATCACTGTATTACTCATTTAGTTTTTCTTAGTTTATTTATGCAGATTATGTTTCAAGGTATCTCATTTGCATCTTTCCAAAACCATGATATTTCTAGAATAAGATGAGATATATATATCTTTCTTAATGTCTCTATTTGATCGTATTTTGCAGTAATTTAATAAGGCCATGGAGTGTGTTGTGCAAAAAGCTACGATCAAATAGAGACATTAAGAAAGAGATATATACAAGTCCAGTGTGCCTTTCGCGCTTAGAGGTATAGAGGTTTTGCGGTTTTGGCCCTCAGATGACAACCTTAATTGAATTAGCTGTATCTGAAACATCACTGGCAGAATTTTGGGAAAGTGTGTTATGTATTCATGTGAAATTTTTTCGTTGTCTTTTAGGACCACGAGGATCCTCCAGATACGTATTGCTTGAAGCAAGTTGGAAATATGCCAGTTCTTGTTCTTGAACATGAGATTATCTATGTAATCGTGGGCAAGAATATATTGTTTCAAACAAAATTAGAGAACGTGGCAGAGGCTGCTGTGGTGGCTTTTCTTGGTTCATTTTACCTATTTGACTTCGACTATCCCCAACAGCACGAATTTGGTTTTCTGATGCTCCAGACAATAGTTGAAGACTGAATCTACTTGATCGGGAGATAAGTGGAGATTTTGATAGACTTTGAACTGCACTTATTCATTACAAACTTAAATGTTTATATTTTGTTATACTGTATATACAGCATAGTTATAATATTTCTATATATATTATGTATTTATAATGTGCTATTTTTTTAAATTATAGATGTATTATTATATATAGTTTCTTAAAAAGAGGTTTTCAAGAAAATAAACTCATTTTAAGAAAATATAACTTATTTTAAGTGATTATTTCTCTAAAATAAGAAAATTTTGACAGGGAGAATTATAGCGAGAAAAAATTACTAAGAAAAATTTTCTTTTAAGAAATTTGTTTTAAGAAAATATAATTTATTTTAAGTTTCATTTTCTTAAAACAAGAAAATATTTCCCAAGAAATATTTTCTTACTTAGTAATTTTTTCTCGCTATTCTCCCTAGTCAAAATTTTCTTATATTAGGAAAAAAATTACTTAAAATAAGTTATATTTTCTTAAAATAAGATTTATTTTCTTGAACTTCAATAATTTTTTTCTTATTTTAATAATAATTTTCTTATGTTTTCTAGCTGGGAAATTATTTTCTTATTTTAAGAAAAATAATACTAAAGAAATGTTTATTATTTTCTTGAATTAAGATTTGTATTTCTTAAAACAAGAATATATTTTTCTTATTTCAAGAAATATTTTCTCAGACATTTTCTTGGTTAGAAAATATTTCTCGCTATTCTCCCTAGTAAGAAATTTCTCATTCCAAGAAAATATTTCTTGAAATAAGTTTTTTTTTTCTTAAAACAAGAAAACGATTTTTTGCTGTGTAGAGATAGGTGCGATCATAACAACTACAGACCAGGTATCACTATCCTGTCTACGCTCAGAAAAATTCTGGAGAAAGCTGTCCACAACCAACTGTATATAGTTATCTGAATGAAAATAAGTTGATCACTACGAAGCTATTAGGATTTCGACCAAAGCTCTAGACGGGAGTTGCCTTGGCGCATTTTACGGACAATATTCTTAAAAATTATGGATGCTGGTCGCATGACGGGCGCCGTGTTTTTAGATCTGTCAAAGGCATTTGATACTGTAGACCATATGCCATACTTTTGAATAAACTTAAATTACTCGGTCTTGATCATGATTCCACAGACTGGTTCAACTCAAATTTAATTGCTATTGTTGTTGGTACTGTTATATCGTCTGCCGTGCCCATGACTATAGGTGTGCCTCAGGGCAGCTTATTAGGGCCTCTGCTCTTTATTATTTAGGTGAACAATCTACCATCATGCAATCTACAGAGTAATGTGATCTTATACGCAGATGATACAGTTCTATACTATTCCACTAACGATGTTAATGTCCTTGAACCCAAGTTGGACGCAGATCTGGCCACACTCTCCAACTGGTTCTTTGATAATTCACTAACGTTGATCACTTCCAAATGTAAATTTATGGTCTTTGGACTAGTACTCAAAAGCTCAATAATGTTTTAGTTAGATAGAATATTTTTGTTAATCAAACATCGACTATTAGAGTATTTATACTATGATGATTCTTCCAGATATCTCGGTGTTATTATTTAGCAAAATATGTCATGAACTGACCATGTATAGACTTACTTCACACCAAGATCAGTCGAATAATTGGTGTTATTAGACGTGTGAAGCAATTTTTGCTACTACATGCGAGAATCACCATATACGATTATAGCGTTTATGCCAAAATTGTCCGATTCAAAAGGATCATCGGACAAATCATCTCCTTATAGAGGAGATGGTCCTATACTGCATGTACGGCACATATATATATATATATATATATATATATATATATATATATATATATATATATATATATATATATATATATATATATATATATATATATATATGTATATATATATAAATAATTAATATGAGAGAGAATTTAAATATAGTCAAATACACTGTAAAAATGGAATGGTTATTTCAACCAATTAAATTGGTTATAACCAAATCAAATTGGTTGAAATAACACACTCAAAATTGGTTATATATTAACCAATGTAAAATGGTGGATTCAACCAAAAAACAATGATTAAGGTAACCAATAATAATAGGTGGTTAGTATAACCAAATGGAATTGGTTAAATAACCCGGTTTAAATTGGTTAAAATGTTAACCAATTGGTAGAAATAACACACTCAAAATTGGTTATATATTAACCAATGTAAAATGGTGGTTTCAACCAAAAAACAGTGATTAATGTAACCAATAATAATAGGTGTTAGTATAACCAAATGGAATTGGTTAAATAACCCGGTTTAAATTGGTTAAAATATTAACCAATTGGTAGAAATAACACTCAAAATTGGCTATATATTAACCAATGTAAAATGGTGGTTTCAACCAAAAAAACAGTGATTAATGTAACCAATAATAATAGGTGGTTAGTATAACCAAGTGGAATTGGTTAAATAACCCGGTTTAAATTGGTTAAGATTAACCAATACACAATGTTACTATCAACAAAAAACAATGGTCAATTTTAAACAAATTTAATATTATTTTAAGTTATATACATTATAACACCGTTTCAATCAATTTTACTCATTCCTGATTGGTTAATGACCTCAATATTAAAATAGTTTTTTAAAATAACATCCGGGATGTTGGATTTTAATATTTACAAACATCAGTTTTCCCGCTTCTTTGTAAAATTTGGTAAACTATGAATTAGCATAAAATTGATTGAAAAAGTATTAAAAGGAAATAACATTTGTTCTCAAATAATTAATGAAAAATCACACTTGTGTTTGGCGAAATACTAACCACATGTGGTATTATGAATATTTCACCTAACACACATGTGATTTTTCATTAATTCTTCTCAAACTGTGTTATTTCCTATACTAATACATATACTGAATCTTGGTGCAATATAGTAAGCACCATTTCTGTGTTCAGTACCAAAAGGATGAATTACATGTGCTGGCATATATGTCAGAAATTCTTTTTGTGAGGAAAAGAAATTATCACTAATCGCTTCGCTGTGTGGGGAACGTCCAGGACCACACAAATAATCACCAAATCGCAAAATGTAAAGGTTTATTTCACAGCTCTCAAAAACTCACAGCTCTCAAACTCTTCGAACGAAAAACAACTTCGACTATATAAAATTGTCATAGCAACGCCGAACACGTCAAATCACCCCACCGGAAGTGAAATGTTTGTTTACATAAAATAAAATAGAATATATTAACTTATTCTCGTCACTCTCCCCCTTTCTTAGACCGAATAGTGTCTGAGAAATGTCTACTAATCTTCTTGTTCAGTTCGTACTAAGTTTTTAAGTCTTCGAATTGCATCCATTTTTGCTGCTCTTTGCTCTTTTGGTTTGAATTCTTCTGCCACAGGGTTTAGTTCTTCGTTACTTTTCTTGGTAATCTGTTTTGATGCTACCTTCAACTCCATTGGGTAAAGAAGCTGCAACGGTCGATCCAGGATGCTTGTACTTGTTTTCAACTTTGCACCTCTGGTAACTCCATCTTTACCTTTCACCAGTTTCTGTACAACACCCATTTTCCAATGGCCTCTATTCTTCTGGTCTCCTTTGATTAACATTATTTCTCCAACAGAAATATCAGTTGCTTTACCAGTGTTTTGGAAGTGTCTCTCCCTTAAAGATCTGATATACTCGGTTGTCCACCTCCTCCACATCATGTTTTTGCAGCGTTGAATGTACTTTGCTCTCTTGCACATTTTGGCAATTCTGGACTTGGATGCTAAGAGACCTTGGCTTTGCATTTCACCTTGCTTCACCACACCATAAACCGCTGCACAGCAACCTTTTTTGCTTGCATCTCCGAATACATGTAAAGTAACTTCGGTTACTGGCTTGTGTATTTTGCATATGCTCCTTGGAACAGCCACTTCATCTGGCAATCCTTTCAACCACAGATTCCATGCACGCTCCATTTCCTTCTCTAGAGGGCCATCCCATGTTGCATTTGTTTCACACGCTTTTCGATATAGGTGCTTTGCTTCCAGCATAACAGGCGAGACCAGTCCAAGGGGGTCATAGACCTTGGCTAGAGCGCTTAACATTCCTCTTTTGGTGAGTTCCTTGGTTTTCTTGCATTCTTGAAAACTAATGGCTAAAGTGTCATCCACTTTGTTCCACTTGATCCCCAAGATTTTGGATTCTGTTGGCGATGTTCCCAGTGCTTCCTTAGCGTACGTCTGCTCCTCATCAGAGTTGGGATGATCTTCTAAACTTGGAAGCGAAGAATGCCACTTATGAAGTGTTAGGCCTCCTTTGTTGAATATCACGTTGGCTTCATGTTTGACGCGGAGTAGCTCCTCTTCTCCAGCACCACCAGTGATGACATCATCTACATATAGATCCTTCTTTAATTCAGCCACTGTATCTGGGTATTCTTCTTCCATACTGCTCAAATGTTCTTGTAAGGTTGCTCCAAGCAAGAAGGGACTAGAAACACAACCAAATGGAACTCTGGTGAATCTGAGAGTTACAATCTTCTTGGTCTCCACATCTGAAATCCAGTAGAACCGAAATGCATCTCTATCTTTTGGATTGATCCAAATCTGGTGGAAGGCTTGTTTCACATCTGCAGTTAAACCAATGGGATTCAGTCGGTTTCTCACCACGACATCATGTAGTAGAGGCTGTAGTGGTGGACCCACTTGAAGGCAATCATTCAGTGATGGCGAGTGATGGTTCTCTCTGGCAGAGGCATCATATACTATGCGCACTTTGGTTGTTTCTGCGGATTCCTTGACCACGGGTCGATGAGGCAAATAGAAGACATGTTCTCCTGTGGGCTTTTCTGGTACAGGTTCAACGATTCCTTGCTTGATTTGCTCTTGAATAATACTATGGTACTGTTGTAGCACTCCTTTACCACGTTGTAACTTCTTTAGTAATCCATCTAGCCGACCTCTTGCATTTTTTGCATTGTCCTGCAAAGGTGGATGTCCTGGTTTCCATGGTAGACTAGTTGAATAACTTCCATCGGGTCTTCTCTGTAGTTGCTCCTTGAATTCGTCATGTACCACACTTTGGTCTCCGTCACTGCGGTCTTCAAGGCCAAGGACATCCAAGCTGTAGAGCAATTGGTAGTCTTCGTGGGAAGTATTTGCAAAATACTGAGCGTGTGAAACCAATTTCACCTGGACCCATGAGTGTCCAACCAAGGGTGGTTTTCTCTGCTACAGGTTGATTGACCTCCCCAATTCTGCATGTTGATGTCTTGATTCTGGCCAAATCTCCTACTCCCAGAAGAAGATGGATAGGATGTTGAACCTTTTTGTCTTCGTTGTCAAATTGTATTCCTCTCAGGTAGGGATGTTGCTTCTTCAACTCTCCAATTCTTGGGTTGCTCAAGGTGGTAATAATGGGCTTGTCCAACATGGTTAACTTGACATCTAGTTTGTTCTTTGCCATCAATGGAGCACAGCTTGGTTGCATAAATGGGTAGCTTTTGACGCACTGTTGTTGTCATAGTTTCAATGTTTTTCCATTCCCAGTATGTCGGCTTGATTCCAAGGTGTTTGATGAAGGTTGACGAAGCAAAGGAACTTCCAGACCCTGTATCCAACAGTACTCTGAATTTTTCACCATTTGAAACTACTACCAATGTTGGATGAATTGTTTCCTTAGTGGACCCAATCATGTAAGGAGAGCTTTTCTTGTCGGTATTAGTGCACAGCGAGGTAATGATGCTTAAGCCCACATAAACCACAGTTTCTACTTCGACAAGTTGCTGCTCCATGGCCAGTACCAGTACAGTTGTAACACAGTTTGTTTCTCTTGAGAAATTCTCTTCTCTCTGGGATCTCCTTGACTTTATCACACTCACTGCTTCTGTGTTCTGTCGACTCACAATATATACACTTGAACACCCTTTTCTCTGTTGATCTGTAATGATTTTCTTTTCTGAATGAATCTTGTCTTGGTGGTCTTTTACCATATTTGCCAGGGCTTGCTTCTTTCTCTGGATTCCTCAGTGTAAAATCTCTCAGCGCCTCTAACAGTTTTTCGAATCCCCAGTCTTGCCAGTTTGGATCAGTACGAATTAGGTCTGATTTGATGGGTCCCAACTTTTCCAACGTTTCACTCACCAGTATCTCTGCGGTATCCAATTTCTTCAAGGTCTTCAGCGAATTGACACTCACATTCAGGACACGGTAGAACTCGTGGATTTGCTTCAGGTCAAGCGTTGTAATCGTCGGTAACTTCAAGATCTGTTTCCCGTGTGCTTGTACAATTTCTGAAGTGACACCATATTTCTTCTTCAGGATCTCCTTCGCACGGTCATAGCCTTCTTCGCTAAATGGAAGTCCGAGAATCTCTGTTTTCGGTTGGTCAGTAAGCAACTCACGAAGGTAGGAAAACTTGGTAATGGCCGCCTTGTTTGACTTGTCTACTTCTGCTTCGAATTGCTGCCAAAAACGACACCAATCTAAACACGTACCTTTGAATTTTGTTATTTCGAGCTTTGGTAACTTGGCGGTTTCTTGCTCGCTCCTCAACCTTTCATGTCGCTTTAATTCGAGCTCCTCGTCTAGTTTCCTGTTACGTTCTCTTCTGTAATCTTCTTCGTCTTGGATTCGTAGTCGCTTTTCATTTTCAAGCACATTGATTTCCTCTCTCTTCTTTGCTTGTTTTTTATCTTCCCTTTTTTCCAGGCAGACTTCTACCGTTTCCAAAGAATACTCATAGTTTTCTATTATTCCTTTGGTATGTCCCGACCATTCGGTTATTGCTTCTTCTTCGAGACCACTCTCGAACTTCAACTCGATCATTTTTGTTACCAAGGTGTGTAATGTGTTTATTCTCTCTTCCAAATTCACTTTATGGCGTTGTAACTTTCGCTCATTTTCTAGCTCCAGGAGATCTTGAGTTTGCTTATCCAAATGTTGGGTTACTTTTAGTTGCGTTTCCAGTTGTTGCTGTAAAGCTGCAAGTTGGGTATTCTCTTTGTTTGCCAGGGCTTGCTCCGAGGTTTTCTGTAATGTTTGTTCCATATTGTCCGTCGCTGTTTCACTTTCAACCGCCGAAGCTTCGCTCTGACCCCGTGTCAAGGGCATATAGTTTCGTTTGTTATCAATTTACTTCGTTTATCCAGGAAATATCCTGCCGGGGTCGCCACTTTTGTGTGGGGAACGTCCAGGACCACACAAATAATCACCAAATCGCAAAATGTAAAGGTTTATTTCACAGCTCTCAAAAACTCACAGCTCTCAAACTCTTCGAACGAAAAACAACTTCGACTATATAAAATTGTCATAGCAACGCCGAACACGTCAAATCACCCCACCGGAAGTGAAATGTTTGTTTACATAAAATAAAATAGAATATATTAACTTATTCTCGTCAGCTGCAAACTTTAAAAGCATGAAAATGTGGAACAAATTCAATTGTAGTAAATTTTGTCAGATAAAAAATAACATTATTCTGCACATTGACAACAATGTTTTTAATCAATGAAAATTCAGGAATCTGGTCATCTGATATTCCAGTAGATACCACAGCTCCTACTCTATACTCTGTACCATGGATAACTATACACATTGTTTTCAATTATTTTATTATATTTAAATACAGCAGACTTAAATTACAAATAACTATCACTTATCTGAATATAATTGGCAAGGCTTTTGAAATTTGACTGCATACACAGTATTCATAAATTATGACTATGTTTGATGTTTGGTAAACAAATTTCCGATAAATCACTGCCACTATAAATCATGCTTCTTTAGTACTGTGGTAAAACTGTCAGTGGAATTGCAAGTGTCTGATATGTGATGGCAAAGCAAAGCACTGACAAAATAAAAACCAGAAATGGTATGTAACAGATGTTTCTGGTATTGTTGATCCATTGTTTATATTGTCTAACTTTTATTGGAGTTCTTGTTGAGAATACAATACTCTCTGTGATGTATTAGTTCATTGCACATGTGCACGACTCCACATATAATGTAGTTGTCGTTTGGGAATACACCACTGCAACTACTGTATTTTATTTTCCCAAAGAACTTGCAAACAAATAATTTCCATTGTCCACTGAGTTTTCACAAAGTTGAGGTAAATAATTCCATGATGTACAGTTTATTACATATGTAGTTTTACAGCTTTGTGCACAAATCAATTGTAGAAACCACTGTAGATAATTATTTTCTCAAATCCAAGTTAGATGTTTGTAGTTGTATGTGATCATAGCATAAATAGACGTAGTGCCAGAGATTGAGGAGATGGTGTATTCATATGCTTTAATTCACAGTAAAGAAAAAACATGTCTCTTTTAGTTTCCTTGTTGAAGGAAGTGATACTGCATTTATACTGAGACAAACTGACAAACTGTTCATTATTATTTTGTTGCTACCAGACATTGCATTAAGTATACACCTAAAATAGAAGGAAAACTGTATTCACAAACAAAACAATTTGATATCATGATATATTTAGCCCATGACAAGTGATGCTGTGATGGCAAGAAATCACAGATACCTCGCAGTCACTGAGCCATATTTTCTGTTTGGTGAGCATTCAACAAGAAAAATTAAGTACAGTACACATAATCTTAGTCGTCTTATACTTCCTCACTGAAGGCAGAACAGATCGTTCAAACTTCACAGCGTTGACAAGTTCTGAACGGCGAAAGGCAGGAAATTTAATACACATGATAAAACTTCTACGTCACAAAACGTCATAAAACTGAACATCTCAACAGAGGGCAATTTACACAAATCGAGATTTCATTGACTATACTGTACATAGGTCCACAAAGAGATCTGGGCACAAGGATACAGCAACCCAAGTCAAGACTGGTATGCTGCCATAGGCGGCAAATACCATTTCAATCAATTTTACTCATTCCTGATTGGCTAATGTCATCAATATTAAACTTAAATTTTTTTACTAGGGGTATTTAAATTTTTTTATTGTGGTATTTTTTGTAAATACCCTTGGCTAGTAAAAAATTACATCCGGGATGTTGGATTTTAATATTTACAAACATCAGTTTTTCCGCTTCGTAGTAAAATTTCGTAAACTATGAATTCGCATATGCTTCGCACTTGTGGTATTATGAATATTTCGGCAAACATGTGTGCGATTGTTCATTAATTCTTCTCAATAGTAAACAGGGGCGGATCCAGGAATTTTTTTACATTAGTCAAAAAAAATTACTATTCCAGGGGGAGTTCATCAAAATTATGCTCTTGTTACCAAAATATTTGAAAGACTAGCCGGGTCAAGTCATCACAGTAGAAATACCAATGCAGTAAAAATAGCAACAGCAATATATCTGCCTGTTTCACTCAATATCAAAGCTCATCAATATGTCTAGTAAACACTTGAAACATTTTCCAGTGATTCTGACATGGAAAGCCTCACCCCCCTATTGAGGGATTTGGATGTCCTATGGGTTCTTGAATCTCAATTTATCCTAAGGGGTGCCCGAAGGAATTTCCAAAAAATTATCCATAATTTATATATATATATATATATATATAAAAGTAGAGTGCTGCGTAGACAGTGTTTTGAATAATATAGCAAAAGGTATTTATTTTATTTATCATATATTTATTTTGCCAATAATTTAGTGACGAGATACTGACGTTTCGAGCGGAGCCCTTCATCAGAGCCCTTCATCAGTATATATATATTATACAGTATATATATATATATATATATAGGTAATATTTGGCATTTCACTCGATCAAACTACATGTTGAAAGGATTTATGGTGAAGGAAAATTTCGAGTGTTGGAATACATACATTTTAAGACCAACCGGGACCAGTTGCGAAAAATGCAACTTCAAGGCCTTCCGGCTGGAATTGAATCTGCGATACTAGTGCAATGCTCTGACTACCGAGCTATGGAAGCCGTTGCCGAGAGCCCAGTCACGAGTTCTGCATATATGCAGTGGTGGTAATGCCGGGATAAGATTCTGGGTATATTATAGGTAATATTTGGCATTTCACTCGATCAAACTACATGTTGAAAGGATTTATGGTGAAGGAAAATTTCGAGTGTTGGAATACATACATTTTAAGACCAAACCGGGACCAGTTGCGAAAAATGCAACTTCAAGGCCTTCAGGCTGGAATTGAATCCGCGACCCTGCGATACTAGTGCAGTGCTCTGACTACCGAGCCATGGAAGCCGTTGCCGAGAGCCCAGTCACGAGTTCTGTATATATGCAGTGGTGGTAATGCCGGGATATATATATATTATATAAATTAAATTGAAGTAAAAATTAAGTAGTGTTAAGAATGTTCTTGTTCAAGAGCAAATTGGCCCATATTTTAGTGTTTTAACAATATACAAGGGGTAAATGAAGATATCCTAGGGGAGACTAGGTTAAAATCTATCCTAGAGGCGACAAATAATTTTTTATCCAAAGGTTGTGAAGCAACCCCTCAATAGGGGGGATGCGGATATTAAATGGAATGGCCCATTGACTGAAACTGGTATAGTTGGTCCAGGCATTCGACAGATAAAATCAAGATTTGGAATCGGATAGTAATGTATTATTAATGCATTACTTATCTATAGGCCTGGCTTATTACTCTAATGTCAGCATAAATGAAATGCAATAAATATCAAATCCCCACCACCAAAAGGCTATATTAATGACACGTACAGCTTATTTGGCTAAAATGGCGAAGTCAGATATGCAATGCATATTAAATGAGTCTCAAAAATAAAGGTCAACTGGGGAAAACCATGAATAAATTTAATACAAAAGCTGCAGTTGTGTTTTGTATTATTTTGTAAATATAGTCCAATAAATACTAGCCCAATAAATTTAAAAGGTATGAACTTCAAAGTTTGTGGAAGATGCCGAACTTAGGCAAATTCGCGCGTGATTATTAATAAACAACTGAAATCATTTGCAATAGCTCGGGGTACTTTGGTTTTATAGTAAAACCCGAAAGGGCAGGAAGAAACAAAGGAAACGCTATACCTGAGAGCAAAATGCTTGCCAATCTTTGCGAACTTCGGGACGAATAGCTCATCAGCTCCTGTAATCCGGTACAACGTCTTCCCAATCAGTAAATGATGTTCTCCAGCGGAAAGCCTTCGACGGTTTAAACTAAATCGGAATGTCAGATCTATCGTGGATCTATCAACTATCGACTGAATTTCGAGTGAAATGAACTATTATTATTTATTATTCTCCCAACTGGCACAACAGTCTGGGTGGTCAGCGGCAGGCACTGGGGGCCATTTTCGCCGTCGCTGATTGGTTTATTTGCCTGCCCGCATGACAGGAGTTGGCCTCATCTGCCACTTTAGTGACTTGACCCCGTTGGCATCCATATTCGTTCAAACAGTGGATTTAATAACACTGGGCTGCTCGTGCGGCTTCAGAAATCATTTGCGTTATTGTTATTATAATTATTTGCGATAATTATTGTTTGAGATGGCCTTAACGATACACGAAGCATCAACATCAGAAGACATTTTAAAACTCCTCGAGCAGTCAAACCTGGGCGCACTGATGGACGCATATTTCAAAGGTAAGATATTAGTCACATACCGCGTTGCGTTTTGTGACGTTTTGTCCAAGTATATAATCCACTAGCACAGAACATTGCATTTAAGTGTTTAACTATAAATGTTCGTTTCTTTCGCGTTCACGATTATTTTATTCATTGAATGGTTTTACGGAATAAACGGCAGAAAATATTCCGAACAAGCGTCAATATTAACTAGCGTGACTCGAATCGATAAACAACTCGTTCGGCCTCAAATTATTGTCAAATATGGCCATTTCGACAAGAATGTATCAATTATTATATATATGTTATTATAAAGTATCCTTTGATTTACGACAATAGTGAGATACACTTTACGAGCGACCTTAAACTGCTTATAGAAAACCAAGTTGACGGGGAAGACTTTTTGGCCTCGAGATGAATGACGTTATGACCTCATTGTCCTCACAACAATGACCCGATTCTACTAAAGCTACGGAAAAAATGCATTTCTGTATGGAGCAAAGTCACTGGCTTGGTAAGTATTCATCATTTAGAAGTTTTGAGATACATGCCGCTAATTAAGCAAAGGTTGCGATATAACTTTGAGTTTATAGTTGTATTAAAGCTAGCGTTGAACGTTTTCCATTCGTATTTCGCGCCTAAACGACACCAAAAGACTGGGTAGGACATAGTGTCATATGATTCGAGCGAAGAAGCCTGCTGATTGGTTGTGATGTCAAATAATCGTGGCAACGTATTTAAGTGCCTTTACTGTGTCACGGGCACTGATCTATATATAATTGGACTAATATTATATATATTATATATATTATATTGAGGTTATATATATTATATTGAGGTTATATATAGGTCAGTGGTCCAATTAACTGCGAGGGAACTGGGACTAGAAAATAAATATGCTTATTATTCAGTCCCTAACATAATCCTACAACACGATCTCTTACCTTAAATTAACCATTATCCCTTAATTCACAAATCGCTCTAAATTAAGGATAATGGTTAATTTAGAGGCGATCGTGAAAGTCGCACATGCGTGTGTTAGTCAATTACTATCCCACAAGCTTAGTATCTCTCACTTGTTTATAAGTTTAGCTAGCCAAGTAGGGGAGTGGATGCGTCGGGGGCTAGGGATGGAGAACATTTTGACGGGGGATTAGTTAAAAAAAAAACATTAGGCGGGGGGTTAGGGTTAGGATCTTTGTTGTGTTGGGGTTGGGTTCTAGCATTAGATTAACAACCATTATCCTTAATTCAGAGCGATTTGTAAATTAAGGATAATAGTTAATTTAAGGAAGAGACCGGGTTGAATCCTAACCCTACATGACATGCGTATGGTTTAGGTAACCCTAATGTGTGGTTAGGATTAGGGTTGTGTTAGGGCTAGTCCCAGTTCCCTCACGGTTAATTGGTCTCAGTGGTTGTTCTACACGCGAAAAATCCACAAGCTGTTGCAAGTTGTCAACAGGCGTGAACAATGTTGTGCTGCACCCTGTGAACAATGTTGTTGGAACAATGATGAGCAACATTGTTCGTTCAACAATGTTGTTCACGCATGATAGCCGCCTTGTTACAGTATTGTTCAGCCAACAACATTGCAACAACTTGTGCGATTTTTAGCTGTGTAGTGCCCACCAGTGGTCTCTTGTTGGTCAGCAGTCATATTAACTGGGGTTAGGGTTAGAAAACTCATTAGGCAGGGGGTTAGGGTCTAAGTTGTTTTGAGGTTAAGGGGAATTTTGTCACTTAAATTAATCGCTAATCTCTTGTTTAGTGGTATGGGCCTTTTTTTTTAGCAATTTTTTACTATTTAACCAGCAATTTCATTGATAAGTTCTTTATTTGAATTTATTTTAAGACATTTGACTGTAATGGGGTAAGAGTGTCTCTACCCCTCTTCAAGAAAAGAAAGGGAATGGGGTAAGTGATACTACCAAAACCAGTATAATGTTTGTCACACCAAAATTTGATGCACCTTACTGTAACAGCTAACAGAAAGGAATATGAGAATAATAAACAAAGAGGTTTCCCATGCTCTTTTTTACAGCCATCATAAATTATCTAATAAGATGAAAGAGTTGAGTGGGTGAAATTTCTTGTTTATCACTCTCACATGATTACTTTCTGTTGACCATTATCATAATGCATTATTATTTTAATATGTAGCACTCTTACTGGTTTTGTATAGGTACAGTAATAGTATGATTTTGAGTGCAATTTGGAAACAAATATGCACAAGTTAGTTTTTCAAATATCTCAAAATAGCACGAGTCAGAAGGACAAGTGCTATTTGGGGTCTTTGAAAAACTCACGAGTGTTTTTTTTTTTTCAAATTGCACGAAAAATCATACTATTACTTATTAATAACATACTACAGGAAAATGTTTGAGACAATATTAATTCAAACTTAAATTTAAACTTGCTTGTCTGTACAGCACAAAATGACAAGTTTTTCACTTGACAAGTTCAGTATGGTACACATAGAACTTTCTCTATCTCAATGATGATGTTTTTGCACTGTGATAACATATTTTTTCACTGTGATAACAAGTTTTTTGCACTGTGATAACAGATTTTTGCACTGTGATAACAAGTTTTTGCACTGTGATAACAAGTTTTTGCACTGTAATAACAGATTTTTGCACTGTGATAACAAGTTTTTGCACTGTGATAACAAGTTTTTGCACTGTGATAACAAGTTTTTGCACTGTGATAACAAGTTTTTGCACTGTGATAACAAGTTTTTGCACTGTAATAACAGATTTTTGCACTGTGATAACAAGTTTTTGCACTGCGATTACATAGAAACTAACTAGTAGACCATTACAAATCATGAGTAATGGAGTTTTACAGTACTGCTCAGAAATAACCTAACACTGCGGTTGCGGTTCGGTTGCGGTTAGGTTGCGGTTCGGGTTCGGTTCAGGTTCGGTTAGGTTGGGGTTCGGTTCCGGTTAGGTTGCGGTTCGGGTTCGGTTCAGGTTCGGTTAGGTTGGGGTTCGGTTCCGGTTAGGTTGCGGTTCGGTTTTCGGTTCGGTTTGTTATCGCTTCATGTCTTCATTCTTCATGTCTTCATTGATCTCATGTCTCGCCATTCACATTAGGGATTTCAAATAAAGTTGGCGCTTTCTCGATATACAAACCGAAATACAAACCAATCCCTAATCCTAACCCTAAAACTGACTTAGGTTGATGTGTACTTGATGCTATAATAATTTTACATTTCGGTTGCTCACATATCGAGAAAGATCGCTCTGCCAAACTCCTTATGTTTCGTGGCAACGTAGTGAACGACGTCGGTAGCCGGTATTAAAAGCGTATTAGGGTAAAGCGCGAATCTATTCATGCTTCGATCGAAGTGGGGAGCTACGTAAAAAAAGCTTGCTTCAACTTTATTATTTTAATACGTCGTGTTGTTTTCCACTGATACGTAATGTTTATGTGCGTTTACTGACGTTTAACTCTCTGCTTCATGTGCGTATTAAAATTCCGACACGCATAAATATACAAATAAATATGAAGTTAATCTCGATCGGTTCGAAAAATTTCTGGAACCGATTCATGATTGAATGTCAAGTTAAATCACTTCATCCATGCGTTTTGATCGAAAACTTTCATTCCGCTTCCTTCATGTAAACAAAACAAGGGAGCAAACGAATGACAAGTTTTCCTTGATCTTATGTCAACAATCCTTTGCAATTCACAAACGAAAAAATGGTATACATATTCATAATATATGATTTCGTAGTCTTTGATCAATATTCAATTAGGCATTATATAAAAGGTGATACATTCTCTTTTCGACCGAATCGGTCAGTTCTATTTTAGACCAGAGGACAGCAAGAACCCCAGTTAGGACTCGAGTTAGGATTCGAGTTAGTATTCGAGTTAGGATTCGAGTTAGGACTCGAGTTAGGATTCGAGTTAGGATTCGAGTTAAAATTAAATTCAACGCGCGTTTCAATTTCAATTACAAGAAGCAGGCAACCTTTAAGATAATGTGAAATTTGTAAGCAAGACAGATATTAGGACAGTTATTAAGACAGATATTAGTATCTGAAAGTGTAATAGAAGTGTCGTATGAACTATAACGGGAATGGCGGCTTGAGCGATTTGACAAATTACAATATAATCATTGTCAGAGTGAGGTGTCATAGCCGACCTTTCAAGCAACGTCGAAACCCTAACGGAAACGTATCATTTTACCGCATTTAATGACCCAAATATTAATGACGGCCAGTGCGTGGGCAAATACGCACAAATATGGCAAAGATATAACGCGTTTATCAAGTATGATAAATTTGGACGCTTGTTTGTTTCGCCAAAGTTTTGAGGCAGAATGCCAATCTCTTAAGTTTGTTTGGCTCCCGTACGAATTGACAGTAGCGTGCCTTCTCCACCTTCCAACCCAGCTTCTTTCGTCTGATTCGACGAACAGTAGGATTGGAAACATTCACACCGCATTCTTCCATCAGTTTAGTTTTCAACTCTGCTGATGTTAATTCGTCGTTCTCTGTCATCTTATCGTTGATGTATTGGCAATGTTGTTCGGTTAAAATTTGCTTTCAACGAGACAGAAATAGGCTAACAGCCGATCTAGATGTGCTTAATCCTTCTTCTCGAAGAATATTTGTAATTTTTGTGACATCTATTCCAGAAGATTGCAGCGAAATAAGGCGATTCCTTGCGTAAAGAGACAGCTTTCCCATTTTACAAACGACGTTGGCGAATGGCGAAGGCGAACAGTCTCTAGATTCGACCTAACCTAGGTTCGACCTTAGGTTCGACTTAGGTTCGACTTAGGTTCGACCGAGGTTCGACCTAGGTTCGACCTAGGTTCGACCTAGGTTCGACCTAGGTTCGACTTAGGTTCGACTTAGGTTCGACTTAGGTTCGACTTAGGTTCGACCTAGGTTCGACCTAGGTTCGACCTAGGTTCAACCGCGGTTTTTGTTAGGTTATTTCTGAGCAGTACTGTATCTCTATTCTGTACCATCTCTTTAGTCTTTATTATCAGTCTTTTGTCTTTACCATAGCTATATCTTATGATTTACTTTTAGCACACTGTAAGTTATTCCCAGTGTTGGACCACAACATTTTACCAGATAGTGTCAAACATCTAGATTTTGCCCTGGCACATCCCTAATGGCTAGGTTGTCAGTTGTCACTAACACTTCATACACATAAAGCATCGTGTGTTCTTAAAATCATTAACATCATCTGTTTCCAGTGCCATTGTTTAATTTGCACATTCAGTTTCTGTATGTACTTTGCACTGATATCACCATAATAGCAATGTTTAGCTTAATAATAATTTAATTATAAAATTGACATGCAAAAAATCCAATTTTATTCTTCAGAAGTGGACAATCGCTGTATTATGGCTGCCCTACCACACCTGCTTGGTGAGAAGAAGTCAACTGACTTTATCGCTGGGGAGATGTTTTGGAAAATCATTCTTGTAAGTTTGCAATTCATTTGCACTTTTCAATTTCCATTTAAAGGCACAATATGTTCCTGAATGGAACATTGTAAATACAGTAACTGCCATTTCTTAGTTTATATTATAATTGTAGTATAATGACCTAATATTATAGTATAAAATAAAATAATATAACATTATTTCATGTATAATTACAGGATGAAGATGATGTACAGACATCAATCCATGAGACAAAAGCTCCACGACTGATTTTTACTGGAACCATTTTAAATATTCATTAACTTTGTTTGGCCAATGAGGGCAATGGTCCAATTTTAAGCCATTCTCTGTTTAGCTACTAAGCAATTTGTCTGTGAGCCGGGATCAAATTTCAGTCCAGCTTACTGGGCTGAGATTTTAGCCCGGCCAGGCTGAGACTATCCATGTAATAAGCCCTTTATATAGCACTTTTTGCTGTTAAGAATTTTGTAAACATTTGTAAAACAGGAAGCATTTAGATTAAATTTTTTCCATCAAATTTGTGTTTTTTTTTTGTTATATTTCATAAGATGGATAAGATTTGTGTTTTAAATGTTAACCATTTGTGTAATGGTTAATACTACAACCAATAAAAAATTGTTAAAATAACACACTTCAACCATTTAGAATTGATTACCTCAGATCCACCCTGGGTACTATTCTAAATAGGTTAAAACTACTGTTGTTAATTGGTTACAACTTCGAATGACCAAATCTAATTGGTCATATACACCCATTATAATAGATCATTTCTACTAAAATATAATGGTTAAATCTACTATTGGAAATTGGTCGTTACAACAATTCACAATGGTAGTCTCAACCATTATAAAATGGTAAATGTAACCATTTAAATGTGTTTAAATTAATTGGTTGTTATAACCATTTACAACTGTTTGTCTCAGATCCACATTTCAACCATTTTTTTTGCTTGAAATAACCATTTCGTTTTTACAGTGTACGTATATGGAAAAAGTGACTGCCCCAACCGGGAATCGAACCCTGGTCTCCGAATCAACGTTTCGGCGCTCTGACCTTTGAGCTAATGAGACACGGTCAGAACAGTCAGTGATTTCTCCATACGTATTAATTCGCCGCTTTCACTTAAACACCAACAGGCAGACATCGCATCTAACCATAGCGTGGTGCACGGCCTCTCGAGCCCACTTCCCAAAGTAGCGAAGCGATACACGACTTCTTGTATACAGAGGACTTTAAGAATAATAATTAATATGAGAGAGGATTTAAATATAGTCAAATACGTATATGGGAAAAGTGACTGCCCCAACCGGGAATCGAACCCTGGTCTCCGAATCAACGTTTCGGCGCTCTGACCTTTGAGCTAATGAGACACGGTCAGAACAGTCAGTGATTTCTCCATATATACGTATTAATTCGCCGCTTTCACTTAAACACCAACAGGCAGACATCGCATCTAACCATAGCGTGGTGCAAGGCCTCTCGAGCGCACTTCCCAAAGTAGTAAACTTCTTGTATACAGAGGGCTTTAAGAATAATAATTAATATGAGAGAGGATTTAAATATAGTCAAATACGTATATGGAAAAAGTGACTGCCCCTACGAAAGAAGGCGCTACTT
Organism: Chrysogorgia sp. JL179-B06; assembly: GCA_035772405.1. Classification (NCBI taxonomy): domain Eukaryota; kingdom Metazoa; phylum Cnidaria; class Anthozoa; order Scleralcyonacea; family Chrysogorgiidae; genus Chrysogorgia; species Chrysogorgia sp. JL179-B06. The sequence continues at coordinate 799,803 of JAYKKM010000473.1, forward strand.
TGGGAAGTGCGCTCGAGAGGCCTTGCACCACACTATGGTTAGATGCGATGTCTGCCTGTTGGTGTTTATAAGTGAAAGCGGCGAATTAACACGTATATATGGAGAAATCGACTGTTATGACCGTGTCTCATTAGCTCAAAGGTCGGAGCGCCGAAACGTTGATTCGGAGACCAGGGTTCGATTCCCGGTTGGGGCAGT
>JAYKKM010000473.1:807500-900349 GCA_035772405.1 Chrysogorgia sp. JL179-B06
AAGGTGATGATGATGATGACGATGACGACGATAGTGATGGTAATAATCTAGTTACCTTATGCTCTGTCCACCTTTTAACTCAAAACCCAAGGCATCCGAATATTCATATAACAAGAATTCGTTGTGCTGACCAGTCACTGCATAGGATATGAAATTCTGCTCTTTTGCTTCACGTATTTTTACCCAGAGACATGTTGTTATTACCGTCATATCGTTAGGTGCGCCCGGAGAAATAGCATAATCAGAGATAGATATTCTGTTGAATAACATGGATTTTTCCGAACCTATAAGATGAAAGTGATATCCAAAGAATATTATATTAACATTATTTAAAGTGTCTATGCAACGAAATTTCCAAATTAGAAATAATAACATTGAAGTAATATTTGGTATCGCTTCTTTCGACTGTGAAAGTTTTAGTACGATCAATTAAATGGAAGTATGTTTATTTAGCGTTTGAAGACTGTGCTTTTCTCCCTAAAAATTGAGACATCATTAAAATAGTTGGCATACTTGCACAACTAATGACATCACTCGACCCAGACTCCAAATTTTGATTGCTTTCCAAACTCTTACCGCTATAGCGTGTATATAAAGAGAACTTAAAGGGATTTTGTCGTTCATTTTGTGGTAGAAACTTCGAAGTTCATAAATGAACTATTCACGAATATGTTTTAGATGTCGAAAGTCGACGGTACATTCTTAATTACTCATAAGACGACTAAGTTGGATACGGCTTCGACCATGTATATTTTAAAACAAATAACTCGTTATGAATAAATTTTACACACCCTTGTGCACACTTTCCCACGAGAGTTTAGTTTTCTATAGGGTGTTTTGAACAGTCTGTTCGATAACAATAAGAATTCATGTAGATCCTAGTGATGTCATAAGTTGTGGAATAAAATATGTCTCAACTTTTTGAGCCAAAAGCCAGTTTTTCAAACGCTAAACAAACATACTTTACTTAATTATTCGCCCTCAAAATTTCACAATCGAAAGCAGTAATCTCAAACTTTACTTTAATGCCATTTTCTCCAACTTGAAAATTTCGTTGCATAGGCACTTTAAGAAATTGAAAACATTTTTCGTGTTTCCAAACAGTAATATAGAAACACGAATGGAAGTTGAAACGTAATCAGCTAGTTTGAAACAGATTGACCTAAAATACAAATTTACCTACAAAAAAAAAAATATATATATATATATATATATATATATATATATATATATATATATATATATATATATATATATATATATATATATATATATATATATATATATATATATATATATATATATATATATATACTCTTACTCTTACGTCTTACTCTGATGAAGGGCTCCGCTCGAAACGTCAGTATCTCGTCACTAAATTCTTGGCAGTTTACCACCTTTTCACTTTGCTATATATATATATATATATATATATATATATAGTAAGACAAAAGGACAAACTTGGGTTACTTCATTTGAACTTTAATCACGACAAATTTGTTTCGTATGGTAAGCGGAACTTACCACATGCACTCATCAGGTGATTATTGCGTCTGATGTTGATGCCTTGGTAACTTGAAATTGTATAGGTCTTAGTTTGAACCATTATACGGTTGACGTCATAACAATAATATCTGGTTTAGGTTTACAGGGTTATGAATAATTACTAGCTGATTGGATATTTGGCCGGTTATTGGTTGCATAGGAAGTGTTTTTTTATATGTCTACATGTTGAAATAAGTTCGTTCCTTGTGTTCAGTGAGCTTAATCACTGGAAGTTGAAACGTAATCAGCTAGTTTGAAACAGATTGACCTAAAATACAAATTTACCTCCAAAAAAAATAAATATATATATATATATATATATATATATATATATATATATATATATATATATATATATATATATATATATATATATATATATATATATATATATATATATATATATATATATATATATATATATATATATATATATATATATATATATATATATATTAGGGTGGTCCTTATTTTAATTTATTTTTATTTTGTATAGTCTGACCCTCTTAAATGGTTCCAATTGGGTTAAAAATGCTGTGTGTAAAATTGTGTTAAAAACTATTGATATTTAGGGGTAGCTCAAGGTCCCTGAAATTTTTACTATAGTATCCCTATGAGAAAATCAGCCAAATTATCCAATATGCTATAAGTCCTCAGGGGAGTGTTGGATTGGTTTAAAAATCCACTAGTGAGTAGTTTAGACCTGGTTTCCTATTTGACTTTAAGACAAACTTATAGCCAAAAATGTATGGTTTCCGAGATATAGGGCTCCAAAGTTCTTAAAATTCTCATTGGTTAAAAAAGTTTGGAGCCCTATATCTCGGAAACCATACATTTTTGGCTATAAGTTTGTCTTAAAGTCAAATAGGAAACCAGGTCTAAACTACTCACTAGTGGATTTTTAAACCAATCCAACACTCCCCTGAGGACTTATAGCATATTGGACAATTTGGCTGATTTTCTCATAGGGATACTATAGTAAAAATTTCAGGGACCTTGAGCTACCCCTAAATATCAAAAGTTTTTAATACAATTTTACACACAGCATTTTTAACCCAATTGGAACCATTTAAGAGGGTCAGACTATACAAAATAAAAAAAAATAAAAATAAGGACTACCCTAATATATATATATATATATATATATATATATATATATATATATATATATATATATATATATATATATATATATATATATAGTAAGACAAAAGGACAAACTTGGGTTACTTCATTTGAACTTTAATCACGACAAATTTGTTTCGTATGGTAAGCGGAACTTACCACATGCACTCATCAGGTGATTATTGCGTCTGATGTTGATGCCTTGGTAACTTGAAATGGCATAGGTCTTAGTTTGAACCATTATACGGTTGACGTCATAACAATAATATGTGGTTTAAGTTTACAGGGTTATGAATAATTACTAGCTGATTGGATATTTGGCCGGTTATTGGTTGCATAGGAATGTTTTTTTATATGTCTACATGTTGAAATAAGTTCGTTCCTTGTGTTCAGTGAGCTTAATCTATGCCTGCAGGAAAAATTTATTATAATTTGCCATCCAGAACTAAGCTCACAGCTGAACATTAGGAACGAACTTATTACAACATGTAGACATAGAAAAAAACACTTGCTATGCAACCAATAACCGGCCAAATATCCAATTATTAATTATTCATAACCCTGTAAACCTAAACCACATATTATTGTTATGACGTCACCCGTATAATGGTTCAAACTAAGACCTATACCATTTCAAGTTACCAAGGCATCAACATCAGACGCGATAATCACCTGATGAGTGTGGTAAGTTCTGCTTACCATACGAAACAAATTTGTCGTGATTAAAGTTCAAATGAAGTAACCCAAGTTTGTCCTTTTGTCTTACTATTCCGCTGTACCTCGGTATTGAGCACTCTACTTATATGTTTTGAAAATATATAGTACAATATCTACAGACACGTGTTTCGCTGTTCCACAGCTCATCAGTGTAGCTTGGTACAATCTAGATATGGGCATGAGAACTAATTATAGACAAGCGATTGCCGATGACAACCGCTTGTGGTACAAACAGCGGTCATGCGCACATCCAGAGAGCGTGAAGCGGTATAGGGCCAGAGTGCTCAAACTACCACAAGGGAAGTGGGCGTTGCATTATCGCTAAAGGACACCTACACCAACTTCACAGAGTGCTCATATATATATATATATATATATATATATATATATATATATATATATATACATACATGTATACACCTATAAGAAAGGCTTGACATCACAATTTTTGCACATTGTCACACTTGAAAAGTTTCCTTTCCTTATCTATACATTCATAATACCATCCTTATTGACTTACAATGTTTTGTTTCCTCGTCAGGTTTCATCGTTGTGCTATCTACCGAGAAATAAAAAGAAAATTACACCGGCGAATTATTTTCAATTAAATATTAGCCAGAACTGTCAGTTACTGGAGTGAGCGTTTGAATGCCATTTTACGTTAAGCAAAGAAAATAATAATATTCAATTTACTCAAGTTTTCTTTAAAGAAACTTTCGTCTGCTTCTCCCAAACTCCCTCTCCTGTCTACAACTGGTTGTGCAAACACGGGCGGCCATTTTCTATATTTCTTAAATGATTGCGAACTTTGGAAAACGTACTCAATATATTTTGTTAAACTGTTCAATCGTTGCTCCATGGCTCATTCACTTCGGCAGCGAATTTAGTTTACGGGCTGCTTATTATATAGATTACTATATCAGAGTATCAGCAGTAAAAGCCAGGGAGGAGTAGTTCACTGGGGAGGAGTGACTTTTGGCATTTATTAAGATTGACCAAATGTATAGTTAGGTTACTAAAAGTGTTGTCCTGCTATTGGTAGTATTGAAATGCCTATATATTAATCCCATCGCCCAAGGGTGCTAATATCGACCGGCGTTTAGTCCCTTATCACGGGGATGCTTGGCAGGGTGGACTAAATAGAATCGAGTTTATTTGTTATATATATTCAGGATTAACGTCGTCGATCATGCGCGGCATCGGAACATTTGGCCCTGGTAACTAGATATGGTAAATATCTGCATTTGAATTAATATTTAAATTGAACCGTCACATGATTGCAAATGCAAAAATTGAAACGGTTTTCAGTGATTTTTTTCAAAAAGGATAAAGTTTTTTGAAAAAGTGAGTTATACAATACCAGATGATGTAGTGTTGACGGACAAGCAAGTTTTATTTGGAAATATTCATCTATGCCAATGGATACTTTGCTCTGCTCAGACACGAATACAGGTAAATAAATTAGTATTCTCAAATAACAGCTCGTAATAGTACACTAAGCGTCTGTGTTGAGCGAAGGCCCTTATTTTAACTTTTAAGTGTCTATATATTTGTATAAAGACAGGAGATATAAACAAGGCGTTCGTTCCCAACACGCGATTTCCCATCGAGTTCGATAAACATTAATATGCCTTTTCAGCATAGTTTTTTGGTTAGGGTTAGTAATTTGGTTACGTTTAGTATTTTGGTGATATTAGGATTAGCATTTCGTTGAATTCTAAAAGACTACCACCTTACTGCTACAGTACGAATAGCCATTGCCTTCACTACTACTTTATCGTTTATTACAGTAACCATTTTATGAAGGGTGGATTGGGACAAAAATGTCATTGGGCAAAGTTCCATGTCATTGGGCAATGTAATTACATGTCATTGGGCAATGTTACATGTCATTGGGCAATGTCTCATGTATTGATCGGGCGTATGTTTTCTGGCAATGTCACATGTTTTCGGGCAATGTCACATGTTTTCTGGCAATGTCTAGCTCATGTTTTCGGGCAATGTCTCATGATTTATCATGTTTTCGGGCAATGTCTCATGATGTATCATGTTTTCGGACAATGTCTCATGTTTTCGGGCAATGTCACATGTTTTCGGGCAATGTCTCATGTTTTCGGGCAATGTATCATGTTTTCGGGCAATGTCACATGTTTTCGGGCAATGTCTCATGTTTTCTGGCAATGTCACATGTTCTCGGACAATGTCTCATGTTTTCGGGCAATGTCTCATGTTTTCGGGCAATGTCTTTTGTATTGATCGGGCGTGTGTTTTCAGCTGTTTTCCTCTACCGCATCCAGGAAGAGAGTCACAATATGGTATAATCATATTTTAGCTCATGGAAACTATAGTGATGATTGATGGAAACTGATCGCCGTGCAAGTACGTATACACCGATTGTTTCAATTCACGTGAAGTAGATTTGTTATAATTATGAGTAATTCAGAACTTTTGTGCATGAAGAATTTTGTACTTTAAATTTTAGGCCGATCCCCGTTGTAGTTTGTTAACATAATATATGCTAAAAGAACTGTGCTGAATGCAGCTGAAACTTTAAGTAGTGGAAGGACTGATGGCGATGCAGCTGACTCGAACTTTCGAGTTGAGTGGGTTGACTTGGTTCGCTGAGCACGGTATATCTACTGTATACAATTTATAGAAACATTGCAAGAGGCTGGGGGTTTGATTATATACATCGTCCTCTAAAAGTGTTCTCAGGCTGCAAGGGACGGCCCAGATATGAAATTCCTCATGCGCAACTGGAGTTGTTACTGGAGTACGGATTTTCTGTAGGAAAGATGGCAGAGATGCTGGGAGTAAGCGCAAAAACTGTCAGTAGAAGATTGAAATAATTGGGCTTGTCCATTTCTAACTCATTTTCTGGTATCAGTGATGCTGAACTTGATTCCATTATTACCAGTATACTAAATAACTTCCCAAATTGTGGTTATAATTAGCGCATGACTGGCTTCTTGAAGGCTAGAGGACTCTGCTTGCAGCAGAGCAGGATTAGAGAGGCTATGCGAAGAGTAGACGAAGGGTGTGTTAGTTCGAAGCCTTTCCGAAGAAGTTATAGTGTCCATCAACCGCTTCACCTTTTGCACAAAGATGGGAATCATACGTTAGATTAGGTATATGTATGAGATTGTGTAGAGATTTTTTGTTCGTTTTTTTTCCTTTACAAATACCAATCTCGTTCCCAGAGCCGCGTTCCTTTTGGCCTTCCGGGCGATGATCGAGGATGAGCATAAAATCTTGTTGGTCAGCAGTCGCATTAACTGGACAACATCGATCAAGGGAATCGAGCTATATAATCATCAAAATGTTGTCACTTAACAATGAAATAACCGCTAACCCCAAAACAACTTAGATCCTAACCCTAACCCCCACCTAATGAGTTTTCTAACCTTAACCCCCCGCCTTAAGTGTCTTCCTAATCCTAACCCCACCAACTCGATTCCCTTGATGTTACTCGAATCGATGTTACTGGAATCGTACGTATAACAACTCCAGTTGCACATGAGGAATTTCATATCTGGGCCGTCTCTTGTAGCCTGAGAACACTTTTAGAGGACGAAACAAACCCCCAGCCTCTTGCAATGTTTCTATAAATTGTATACAGTAGATATACCCTGCTCAGCGCATCAAGCACCCACTCAACTCGAAACAGTATAGAATCAACTGCATCGCCATCAGTCCTTCCACTACTTATAGTTTCAGCTGCATTCAGCACAGTTCTTTTAGCATATATTAACAAACTACAACGGGGATAGGCCTAAAATTTAAAGTACAACATTTTCATGCACAAAAGTTCTGAATTATTCATAATTATAACAAATGTACTTCACGTGAATTGAAACAATCGGAGTATACGTACTTGCACGACGTCAGTTTCCATCAATCATCATAGTTTCCATCAGCTAAAATATGATTATACCATATTGTGACTCTCTCCATGGATGCGGTAGCGGAAAACAGCTGAAATTTGGAACATTGTCCGAAAACATACGCCCGATCAATACATTGCCCGAAAACATACGCCCGATCAAAACATAAGACATTGCCCAAAAACATATGACATTGCCCGAAAACATGAGACATTGCCCGAAAACATGTGACTTTGCCCAATGACATTTTTGTCCCAATCCACCCTTCATACTATTTGATTGTGTTGAGACTTGAGTGACGAAGGGCTTTGCCTCGAAACGTTGAATGTCTGAGACCTGTTACACCCTATTTTGGCAGTGTACCAACCTTTAAGTGATATGTATTTCTACACTGCCTATATAGTGCCTACAATGTACAGTACGCTGAACAACATTATTTTTATATTCAATAAAACAACAACCATGCATGCATGTCATGTTATTGTTAGTTGTACAGTTGTACTGAATTGTGATTGTTCAGAAATCTTTAGATAAATTTTGAAATTCTTAACAGAGAGATTAATGCTATATGCCATTAGAAAGTCCTTGAAAATTCAGAATTATGGTGCAAGTTTTAAGTTTGTACCCGGAAAAATTTGAAAGTGGATAATGTTTAGAATTTTCAAAAATTATATTTTGGTATTTGCTCAAAAATATTTTGACAAATTTCAAATTACTAAACAGAGAGCAATGTACTATATACCATTGGAAAGCCCTTGAAAAACCACAATTGTAGTGAATAAGGGAGATCTCGGAGTATACAGATGATACATGGATTGTCATGCAGGCTCATATCCTCAGAAAAATTATTCTGTGGGACTGGGACAGGAATTGAACCTGTATAGTAACTTTCTGATTCTGGTGAGACACTCTACCATTGAGCTACCGAGACTCACATAGAGAGTAAAGGTTACAATGATGTACTGATACGATTCATTGCCTATATGCGGCTCGCATTCGCGTACAGTACTGTATATACAGTGGAGCCTCGCTATAGCGCCCATCGTTACAACGCGCGACTCGGTATAACACGGTTTACCGTTGGGCCCCAAAAATTTCACTCACATAGTCAGATACATGTATTCACTAGGATGAATAACATAACATAACATGTGTGTTGATTTTATTACAGACGTAAAAAGTATCCAAAAGAAAGTGCACTATCCAAGCTTGTTCCCAGTACTCTTTCCACAATATTGCACCATGACCGAGTGGCTAGAGTACTGGGAACTAGATTTGCCCACTATGAACCCCAACTACCGCGCTATAGTGAGGCTCCACTGTATGAACACATCCAAGCATTACTGAATGTAGTAACTGCTGCATAGGCAGTACATATATCACTCAAACCAGTACATCATTGTAACCGTCACTGGCAATAAGATTATACTTTTTTCAACTGTATTGTATGTATTGTATGTACTGTATACTAGCATGTATATATGCCATGAATAATCTGTGTTTACTCCATCCATTGTGGAACTTGTTAGGCCTAAAGTAGATGGCCTAGTGGGGCACAAGTTGTTGTGCCTGTTAATAGGCTTGGGAAATTTTGCTTGTCCTAGCTTTAAGCAATGTAAAATAAAGCTTATATAAGATTATGTTGACATTGGTATATGTGGACGCTCACTATGTGAACTAAAAGAAGAGCAACTACGCTATAAATGTTTCAAACAGCAAGCAAGCGAGCGAGGGGTTGTTGCGTATACGTATTACTTGTGGTAATATACTAATTGAAATGAAATGCCTATATACTATTAGTAATATTAATATCAACCAACTAGTGGTCTATTAAAAATTAGGCATTCTGATTGGCTGAGCTACATGTACTAGTGGTCTATTGGTGATAGACTATATATAACCGACTGGTGGAGGTAAAATAACAATTGCTATTGAAATTCCTATATACTATTAGTATAATTTCTGAGCTTAAACGAGTTCTGATTGGCTGACTGGCCGGTAAATCTGACACGATAGTCACCGCGTAGCGCGGTGACTATCACATCACTAGAAATCATACTTGAAAAAGTGTTTTTTGTAACCAAACTATATTTATTCGTTCCAGTCCCCTCTTGGAATCATCGTTTTGATGTATGGTTTCTAAAACATGACGATTAGAAAATGGCGTCTATATAATATATCTAGCAAAGTGAAAAGGTGGTAAACTGCCAAGAATTTAGTGACGAGTTACTGACGTTTCGAGCGGAGCCCTTTTTTACTACTTTTTTACTTATATAATATATCTATAAACTAAAAAATCGTCAATTAGCCAATCAGAACATGCGTAGCATACTTGTTATTTTATGATAGATTGTACTGCGTAATTAGTGTTGAAATACAAATCGGAAACTCTATAAGATAAGTCTACTGCTGAAATATTATTGACATTTAGAATCACGATAATCTCGGGAAACGGCAAACTGCAGTGAGTTAGCGGTTTACCGTAACAACCATAATCGACTTAAGCATGACGGTTCACTTTGCCGGCAAACAGATGGAATTTTGGTAAAGTCCGCCCTGTTTATTTTTCCTTCGCTGACACTATTTTATGTAAATGTTCAAATCTCATATATAATTCAATGTTAAACGTTAAAAACTTAAAATTTACGTAGCATAAAAATACAAAAACCTAAATTTTAGCTATATACGCGAGTGTATTTAGTTTAAAGGTCGTATAACGTCTGTAAAGAAACTAGTCGGCAGCAACTGGGGCGCAAATTTCACCACCCTTCGAACATCAGCGCTCGCCCTAGTCTACTCCACAGCAGAATACGCTGCACTTGTGTTCGCGCACAGCTACCACACGAAGCTTGTCGACGTTGTCATCAACGATGCCCTCCGATTAATTACCGGATGTATGGTGCCCACGCCAGTCGAAATGCTCCCCGTTCTCACTGGAATACCTCCCAGTCGAATCAGGCGAGAACATGCGGCACTAAAACTCGCGGCAAAAGCCTACCAACCATATTCACTAGTACCGATACCGGTCCCAGACGATGCCCCTCCTCAACGAATCCGCCGAAACAGTTTCACCACTCTCGCCAGTTGTAAGTCACCGCTAGAATGGTTCCAAAACGAAGAAACGTGAAACGCGAACGGCAAACCTGACGACGGCAAGACCATAGTTACGTAACATCTTGAGGTTTGCCTGGAAAAACGCCATGCTAAATGTCCCTAATGTGGGGGATTTAACGTTTCGAGGGTCTTCATGGAAAGTCTTCATGGAAGGTCTTCATGGAAGGTCTTCATGGAAGAAGTGTCTTCATGGAAGAGTGACTTTATACGTTTTATTCTGTGACGAAGACCCTTCGTTCGAAACGTTAGACCTATATACTTCTTTGATAGTACACCAATTACCTTGTATAGTTTTAGTTAGGTTATTCATTGTTATATCTTATATTATTTTGTTCAATCCATCTCTTATGGCAGGCAAATAAAGGTAGTTTTGCACATAATCTTTAAAAAATGGCGTCACATTTTAAACGCAGTGAGTTACATAAAGCGAAAATTCGAGTGGCTCGCCTATGCGTTTGCCAACCTCGTAATATATGCAACAACGATTTTCAAATTGTTCAGTTACCGCGATCTGATTAGATCAGTCATGGAATCTATATGATCTACCAAATGACAATTTCCAGCTATAAATTTCCTATATGCGGCCTGTACCTCTATTTATAATGGGAACGCTCTGTAGTGTTCTGTTGTCATTACCTATACAAGTTCGGTGTTTATTAAAATGTTGGTGTACACTTTATCCGTTGAATTAGCCAATACTTAAATTTTAACGGGTAGATATAGGTTAGTAGAGAAACGTGTCAAGGAACAGGTAAGGTAAACGGAAGTATCTGAAGATTAAAGAGTGAGTGTCAGGGTCGTGCATTGCGGGTGTTTGTTATTGTTTTCATATAGATCAATACGGAAGTTTACAACAAATAGCAATAAAAATATTCAGTCTAGTATATTTTCACTTTGGAAATCGACAAACTAACACGTTTAATGAAAGGATTACAAAGATATCGACGGATTCGGATCAAGATTTTGAATTAGGCGTCCCACAAAATGGCCGGCGAGAAAAACACAAGCGCGCAATGCATTACCCTGACACTCACTCTTTAAAACAGCGTTACATATTTGTAAAAATATGTAACGAAATGAGTCAAAAGCCACGTATTGGGTTCCATAATGAAAACCTCAGGGGTAATACTTTCCTACGAACATCAAGACTCTTTAATCACGTGTATGCTAACCTTAGACTTGCTAGAAGCCGTGCACTTGCGTTTTCCTCAAAGCGCAAGCATAAAAAGAAAAGGGTTAAGGACTTTTAAAAAGTCTATATGCTAACCTGTATTGTTCCAAATAATTGTACTGATGTTGAATTTTCTGCAGTTTCCCACACGACTGCAGTTGCAACTTGTATTTTCTTTATTCGCAAGACTATTCTGAGAATCACAAGGTTTGCCTTTACCCTCAATCATCAAATACATAATCACAAACACCGTTGATAAAATGGCCAAAATGACGACTGCTATAACCAGTACCACTTGTTTTCTTGATGCGGAGTTTCGACTACATCGTTTGCAGCTGTTCGGGATAACAGTTAGCGTTTCAGAAGGAGGTATTCTTATGGAAGGATTAACCTCGATAAATGACGCTGGAATATTATCTGTCTTTGGAAGTGGTGGCGGTAAGGGTTGAACTTCTTTTTTCGTGAATATTACAGTACTATAAATAACTTCAGGTTTCTCCATCATTAGTCGTAGTCGCCAGTCAGATATGTTGCTAGTTCCTTTGACTAGCAAGATTCAGCTGTCTTTGTTTTTATTCATTCGTGTTCTAGTGCTTTCCAGAGTCGACTGTATATTATTATGCCTTGGAAATAAACAGATTGTAACAATTACCTGACATTAGCATGTCTTTATAGAGTCTTTCCTTCTTTACTATTACCATAAAAAATAATATCACTGTAGGCAAAAACACAAAACATAATCATAAATATACACAATTATGTCCCTCCTTAGAGGTGCCGATTTTATAGTTTGGACGGTGCTAAAGCCCCGCTCTAATGGGCTTAATGGTTGGAAATACATCTAAAACTGCCAATAGTAAAAAAACTAATTTATTATCAATAAGGGTATTACAGGCCAAATTGTCCGTCGAAGTCTCGGCAATAAACAGGTGGCTACAATTACCTGGCTCCATAATGTCTTTGGAGTCTCCCTGACCCCTGTTGATAGTTACTATAGCAATATGCCTGTTACTTCAACTATAGAAAACATAATAATCGACTAGAAATAAATTTCCGTAATCATGCTTTAGTAAGATATACATTTATATCTATTCATATTTTATTATTTAAAAAATGGCAACTATATATATACTATTATCACTAATAAATCGTCGAAAAGGCAGTCAAAAACTCAGCATCAAGACACTGTGTACATCAGATTTCTCTCAAGTTACAACTGTCTAAGCGTGGGGATGGGCCTTGTTTATGGTATAACTAGTTGTATTTTTACGTCCGTTTTGATTGTTAGTCTGTTTTTGAAAGCTGTCAAGCGTGAAGAAAACATCGAGCATTGGATTTACAAATTATATCTAACACAGTTCAAACTGTCTGTTTTAAACTTCTCAATTGGATATTCAGTTCAAGCCTGAAATTATACTATTCATCGATAATCACCTCTACTTCAGTGACAAATTGTTAAATAGAAAATGTTGTCCCAGTGCTAGATGAACAGATGTTGTGCTCGGTTTGCGAATGCCATATCGCTCAATTTTTATTTTATATATATTAAGGAAAGATTAGTTGACTAAAAAATGTCAACGAAATTAGACCAATGCAGAGAATATTAAAATAAAATGACTTATTAGATGTTAACAGTGAGCGCTATGTATAATATACATAATTTTACTCCACGCACGCTGTGATTGGTTCGAAGACCGGAATGACATCACTAACCAATTTGAATTTGCGTTATATATCGTAATTATTCAAAGTTATAAGCAATTGTTTTTTAATTATTTTATTAAAATAATAGAATATTACGTTTTCCGTAATAAAAACACTCGAGAAGTTGGGAAAGCACTCACCTCGGCTGCTCGTGTTTCTCCGTACACTTCTCTGGTGTTTTTATTACGTCACTCGGGTTTCGATCACGTTATAGAGACCGGGAAAACGTATTCTATTATTTAATTGGATGACTATGTTCCGTGCTAGAAGCGAAGACAAGCATGTCGGACATTGAGGTGATCTTGTAGATCAGTTCCATAAACCCTAAACTATACGCCCTTAGCAAATTGCTATCAAGATTAACGCCAACTAAAATTCCATAGTTTCTTTTTATAATATATGGAGGTGGTGTTGTACCGAAAATATAATAGTCACTTTATTTATGCCTGGTTCACACGTGAGCATAAGCATAAGGACAAAACGAAAGGCAAAACAAAGGAATGAAGTCAAGCCTGCGACATAAGGATCATCATAAGCATGAAGCATACGATCTAAGCATAAGTTAAGCCTGGTTCACATAAAATCGGTAAGCAATCGCAGACAGTCGGCGACAGTCGCAGACAAAGCCGCCGATCCGTCTTCGACGGCATGTTCACATAAAATCGGGAAGATCGGCGGAGAAGGTATCCAATATGGCCGCTGTAACTCATAGGAAATTTTTGTTGTGGAAACTACAATTCATGTTATTGGTGCGTTAAGAAGAAGTAAGGAACGAGAATACAAAAGTAGGAAAAGTAAACGAAAGTTCTGGGTGAGGCCTATGTTACAAGAAAGACTGAATTATATGGACAATATCACACGTTGTTTCCTACGTTGAGAACAGGAGACCGAGAGCATTTATTTTGGTGAATATAAACATGAATTCGCACGAGGGTATAAACACGTGGATTCGCACACACACGACATGAGTAATTCGTAGCTATCCCTTCCATCGTTTCCCAATTTGCTTTGCTATCTCGCCGAGTTCCTGTGGTGTATTATGGGCTATTATTTTCTTGCAGACAGTCGCCGATCATCGCCGATTATGTTCACATAAAATCGTAGCCATTTCAGGCTGTCGCTGACTATCTGCGATAGTCTGCGTCCGATCTGGAAAGTTGAGCCAAGTTCAAGTCCATCTGCGTTCGTGTTCACATAAAAAATTGTGGCTTGTCTGCGACTGTCGCAGACTGTCTGCGACTGCTTACCGATTTTATGTGAGCCAGGCTTTAAGAACAGAGCAAAAGACGAAACAAAGAAAAATTCTCGTTGTTTTGTATTCGCAAATCCCAGAGGAAAAGTCTTGCTTTGTTTTACATTTACATTTACATTGAATTAAGTCGGTAATTTCCGTACGGATATCACACCAACTGTACAATTACTACATATTAAAAGTTTTAAAAATCTAAAAGTTTTAAAAGTCTAATGACGAAAAATTTGATAACTTAAGCTTAAAAGAGTCTAAAGAATTTGCATTAACAATATCGGCAGGGAGAATATACCACTGTCTAATTGTTCTTTGAAAAAAGGAATAAAAATAAACATTTTTGGTAGCTTTGTCAAGTACATATTTATAGTTATGGCTACTTCGAGTTCTACGTTCGCTATGGGGTCGAAGATACGTATCTACGTCTATATCAACTAAGTTCCTACTCATCTTATATAAGAGAGCGAGTCTTGTCTGTGATCTTCTTGTCTCCAAACTATTCCACCCCAGGTCATGGAGCATGGTGGAGACACCAGCTGTAGGGTGGTAATTGTTGGAGCATAAACGTTCCGCCTTTCTCTGCACTCGATCAAAGGTAGAAACATATTTTTTTTAGATACGGATCCCAAGCAGCACTGGCGTACTCTAATTTAGGGCGGACTATGGACGTGTATGTAGTTCCTTGATTCACTTCCTTGATTCTCTTCGGACAATTCTACAGATTCCTTTTCATGAGGCCTAGGACTTTGCTTGCTTTCCCTGAGATGGAAGTAATGTGCTGTGACCATTTAAGATCACTGTTCAGGATAACTCCTAAATATGTAAGCGATTCAACTTGTTCCAACTCGACGCCAAAAAGGAAATATTTCTTTTTGGGTGGACATTTATTTGCAGAGATACAAATGGTTTTGCATTTGGAAGGGTTAAATACCATTTGCCATTTACTTTGCCATATTTCTAATTGACACAAATCTTCCTGAAGTCGATCGCAGTCCTCGTCACACGAGATGATACCGTATACCAATGCATCATCCGCAAAAAGCCTGATAGAGGGCTTCAAATTATCTGGCAGGTCGTTGACCGATATAACAAAAATAGCAGCGGTCCGAGTACTGTTCCCTGAGGAACTCCAGAAATTACAGACGTGGAACTGGATCTTTTGCCATGACAAATAACTGACTGGTAGCGTTCGGTGAGAAAAGACTCAAACCAGGTAAGTAGAGTTCCGTGTATACCGTAGTAATGTAACTTCGCAAGTAATCGTTGATGGGGAACCTTATCAAATGCTTTACTGAAGTCCAGCACCACGGCATGAACGGATTTGTTATCCTGAATGGTCTTAGCCATGTCATGAACAGTAATAATTAGTTGGGTTACGGTGGATCTTTTGGCCCTAAAACCATGTTGCACGTCTGTCAAGATCTTATGTTGTTGTAGATGTTTCATCACGCATGGCTGTGGATAATATGTTCGAGCACTTTTGCAGCTATACAAGTTAGTGATATCGGCCTATAATTTGTAGGGTCAGATTTCTCTTTTCGTGATCTTGTGCTTACGATGAAGGCTAAAAGGGATGACTCAAAAGGACCTTCACATTTTTTTTAAACTACTAATCCTACCCCTAATCTCAATCCTACTCCTAACCCTAACCCTGATCCTAACCTTGATCCTAACCTTAAACCTAGCCCTAACCATAACTATTCATAACCTAACGAAAAATAAAAAACAGAAAAAACAAAAATGTCCTTTTGAGTCATCCCTTTTAGCCTTCCCCTGTGCTTACACTGTATGTCGCTCGTGTGAACGAGGCTTTAGTGATAGACAGAATGTCGCGCAACCTCATATCGATATTTTACAGATAATTTGTCAACTTTATAGATGGGTTTCTAGACTCGTAAAGAATCTGTTTCTATTCTTGGCGATGGCAAAAGTTAGGAAATTTACTTACCTGTACACTTGCGGAGTTTGAAAGTGATCGGACGTGATTTTATCAACGAGATTTGGGACAATCGAGTGTAAGCCGGCTGGATATTGAGATTGAAGCTTCCATCCTTGCCATTCATCATCATTATCAAGGTCGAGCGAGCTCGGACAGTACAGATGAGTTTATTCCAGACCTTTCGGGTCTCCATAGCTTTCGCTATTTCATATCTCCCGAGTCCAGTATCGATCACTTTCCAGTTTATCAATGTATGTTGTAGCTGGTCTTCCACGAGAACGTCTGTCACACTGTAAATCTGGGGGTGTTGCCACAACACCAAAATCGGTGTAAATTCTTGCAACTGTGTGGACACCAAAAACGTGTAAACTTACACCGAAACTACTGTAACTTAACCTGGTAACAGTGCAAACTTACACCAAAATCAGTGTAAATAGCTTGCAGCTGTGTGGACACCAACTTGGTGTAAATTTACACTTGGAGAGTAAACTTACACCAAAATAAGTTTTTTACACCTCATTGGTGTAAATTAGCTTGCAGCTGTGTGGACACCAACTTGGTATAAATTTACACTTGGAGTGTAAACTCACACTAAAATAAGTTTTTTTTACACCTTATTGGTGTAAATTACCTTGCAGCCATGGTGACAACAACTTGGTGTAAATTTACACCACAACCAACGGTGTTGGTGAAAATTTACTCTTGGGGAATAAACGTACACCAATTAAGTTATTTTACACAGTGCAATGGGAGAATAAACAACACAATAGCTGTAGTCATTTACAAATGACTTCAGTTGATTTATCACCATTTGAGATTTAAGATTACATATATAACTAAATTGACATTAAGCAAAAAGTATTGTTAATAGCTTTATTAACAGATCTTTATTTATCCATTTTACAATTTTTTTGCAATTGCAGTTAATACTTAGTAATAAATAAATAGATATAAAAAATGCAGAATGAGAAATGTTGTAAATTGTCAAACTCAGAAAAATGTAACGTTCTGATCTCTGGTTAGACGCTCTAAACATTGAGCTACCAGATGGCAGAGCGAAGGCTACGATTAATTGTGTAATAGTTGGTATGTGCAGCATATGTACTGCTAATTCAGCAGTCCAATATATCTGTATATCTTTATCAGAATATATATATTAAATATGACTTGCAGCTTGGTTATTTCAATATAGTAAATTGTGTACTACACAAGCTTTAAATTGGAGATCATGACGTTTGCAGGTTCAATTCCCGTCTGGGCCTCAGAACCATTTTCTGAGTTTGTGTTAAAGCTTGAGTAGTAAACAATTTACTATATTGAAATAACCAAGCTGCAAGTCACATTTAATATATATGCAGAAATATTATAACCTAAATTCACTAACAGTTTGTATATACAAAAACAGGCCAGAATTTGTAGCCTATCAACAACATTTTAGTTCTAGTAATTTTCAAACATGGTTACATGGTTGTATTATCAAATTACTAAAACTAAACACTTGACTTCACACATTAACAACATTAAAGTGCCACTAACCTCCTAAAACGATAATATTTTGTTTGAAAGGACACTTAAAATGATTAAGAATTGGCATTATAAGACGACTGCGGGATATAGTCGATTATAATACTTTAATAACTATTTATAAATCTATAATTCAACCACATTTTGATTATTGCTCGCAAGTTTGGGGTTGCCTAGGAAAGGTTTTATCAGATAAACTTCAGCGACTTCAAAATAGAGCGTTTCGTATAATTACTCGTGAAGGATATGAATATTCTAAACAAGGCAGGATTTCGCGATCTACAAACAAGAAGGGAACAACAACTTGCCACACTAATGTACAAGATTAAACATAAAATGCTACCAAATTACCTGCATGATATTTTCACCAACACACATGAAATCCATAATTATAACACGAGACAGAGAACATTTAATTATGCATTATCAATGCCGAATACTAATGCCATGAAAAAATCATTTGGCTACAGAGGTGCGGAGACTTGGAATAATCTCCCAATTGACTTGAAGTCGCTAGGAAGTATAGCAACTTTTAAGAGCAAGATAAAACAAGTAGGTAACCCCCCATATAGCGCCCAAATGGATGCCGACAATGACGTCATCATTTTTTCCCGCCATCTGACGTTATCGTTTTTTCCCGCCGGAAGTAAAATGCCGTCTCGGTAGCTACGCGTAGCTACGCATGACGTATTTAGCGTAGCTACGCATGATGTGTACTGCGTGAATTTCCCGTATTTTTATGGTCAAGGTTAAGCACTGACCTAATAATGAGCGTAGCTACGCATGACGTGTACAGCGTAGCTTACAAATACATAAATGAAACGTTTCACGCATTGTATTCATTTTGTCTATGCTTGTGTGCAGAATGGAAGTGATTTTGGATGAACTTCAGAAAAATAACGTAGACATTGATATGAGAACGTTATCGCATCATATGAATTATTTGCTCGAGCGTCATGAATCTATATATCAGGCAATAGCTGCATGTTCTCTTAATCTCAGTTATTTTTCACGAAATCAATGTCATCAATTTTGGTCGTGCTATGCCCTACTATAACGCTGGTTTATTTTATGAAAGACTCCGAGGACGTGAAGCGTGGTGCTGTACAGTTAATTGCTACACCTCTTAAGAGCTTTGATTTCACAGAGTTTAAGATCGAAGAAAGTTTTTTCGATAGAATGAGGTCTGTTGCTAAACGTATATTTTCGCTATAAAGTACAGGAGTTTGTTAAATAAAGTTTATTGCGTGTTTTGCTTGTGAGCGCAATGGATGTACGATTTAAAACGACTGCAGTTCAATGCTACGTCATTTGGAGGAGTTGTTTTATCCTGTTCCAACCAAAGTAATTTACTGCTATGGAGAGTATCAAAAAGAATTTGATGAACTGTAGTAGTATAGAGAGTGGGGCTGCGAGCTCATCAATGTTAACCGTAATATAAATACCAAAACATCACCAAATTTGTGCCAAGTCACGACTCGACAAATTTGGCGATGTTTCGGTATTTACGTTTACGGTTAACATTGATGAGCTCACAGCCCCACTCTCTATACTACTCTGGCAATCGTTAATCAAGCTAGACACCCCTCCCACGTTTTCTACTCAATTGATGTCAAACACACGCGAGACTAACGAAACAATACCAAATCACGATTTTCGCTAAATTTGGTGTTATTTCAGTCGTGTTTTAAAAATAGAGTGTGTCGCTTCATCATTTTCACATATTTAAAAAATAGAAAGTGCCGTTTCAACATTTTCACATATTTAAAAATAGAAAGTGTCGCTTCATCATTTTCACATATTTAAAAATAGAAAGTGTCGTTTCGTCATTTTCGCATTTTTGTTTGACAAACTACGACCACCGACGCGTTCTGCTGTTGTCTCAATTCACGCGTGAAAAAAAACCACTAGATTTTGATTCTAGTGGTGATGTTTATCCAAATGGATAGCAAAATGGCGCTCTTTTGATTGGCTAACAACATTGACTAACAGGTGACCGGTTGTTTCGCGAATTAGTCCGTTTGTTCACTATTTTCAGCGGTATCTCTCACTACAATGTTTTTGTGACCATACGCGTAGGAGTCAATACCATTTTCTAAAAGGTATCGTTGATCATCAAAACAGGATAGCGATACTTTATTAATTTCGTAGCTACCGAGCTGATGTTTGACACTTCTAATGGTCTTCATTGTGTGTCGCAATTGCTTCTGCTCAAGTAACACACTTTTGTAATCCTCATGTCTGATTACCTTTTTAATTATATTCTTTCTAATACCTTTAGCAGTTTTCCCACCACCTCCATCCTCTTTCAAATAACTGTACATCGGCGTTCCAGCGCACTCGTCTTTCATCTTACCAATAACTTTCTTGTTGTCTTTGAAAGCGAACGGGTTGTCATCGGGATAATCGCTGTTGTCGAACTTTTCGCGCTCCATCATGAAGTCAGAATAAACGTCATCGGTTTTGATTGTGTACAGCAGACTGTCAGTGTCAGTGAAGTGCAATCTGCAGGTGTCGCTAGAGTATTTTTTCATGATGTAATTATAGTGAAAATCATACATCAGCGTTTTGCTCAAGTCTAGTATGCACATACCCACATATGCAGGTCGATTTAGTGTCAGCGTTTCTTTAACTTTATGGACAGCGACTAAGTTCTCGCTAAATATCTTGCAAGACACAAACGTCGGCTTCGAGACAAGCTTTTTAAATTTCCTGCCAGTGGTCACTAATCTTACGTCCACACGCTTCCTCAAGTTTTCCATTGTTTTCCCAAACACACTGTTGTTCATCAACTTGAAGAAGTCCTTCTCAAAAGCGTTCTTAGCCGCAGTTCTTTTGACTGTGTTAAAGTCGATGTACTTGCCCAACCACTTGGACTGATCAAATTGTAGGACCCTATGCACCTTTTTGATTTTCAATCCAAGATCTGTGTACAACTGCAGATTTCTATAGTGACACACATACTTTTTTTGTCCATCAAATTAGTCACCAGCTTCTTCACACCACCAACACTCACATTAAACTTATTTTTGATTTTCGTGCAGTACTCCGACAACATGTCAACAGTTATCTCCATCTTCTCAGGAGCCAGCGGGTAATCGTTATGTAGGTCATGCAAATGGTCTGGATACTCCAAGTCGACTTTTTATTTATTTATTTATTTACAAAGCTTACACTGTGACTAAAAAAAAAATACAATAAAATTGTCACAGCGAGGGTTAGTACAACAGAGCATGGCTCCAACTTAAGTACTCCCTATCCAAAAATAAAATACATATTCAACAAATACTAAAACTATAATGTAAGAATATAAAAGTTAATAACAACAAATCTTACTAGATATAATATTACGTGATGTACAACATTTAGGACAGATAGATTTCCAAGTAACTTTGTTTTCAACTTCAAAGTAATTTGAAAGAGCAGTAGAGTAACGATTAAATAATAAAGACTTAAAGTGGTTGACTGACTCAACACTACGAATGGTACATGGAAGATTATTCCATAATTTAGGAATACGGTTGTAATAACTAGATTGAAATAGTTTAGTTCGACATTTAGGTTACGAATAAATCAAGAGATGATCTATTACGTAAAGACCTGGAAAATTGCCTAGCTTTAACAAAATCATTAATTGGTACATTGTAAAGGCCCATGCTACACTTAAAATAGAATATTAAGTCCTTCATTTCATGCCAGTATGAGATTGGTAATAAATTAGATCGCAAGAGACGCTCACGATAGCCTAGATCATCTTGACAATTCAGATTTAAAATATATTTTGTAGCCCGACGCTGAAGGCTCTCAACTTTATCAATATTACCTATGACCTGCGGAGCCCATACTTCACTCGCGTAGCCAATATAGGGCCTAACAATAGTTAAATAAATAAGTCTCCTTGAACTAAGATCAAAGCTGTTGCAAGAGTGTCTACGGAGAAAGCCAAGCATTTTATAGCTTTTAGCTAAGGTATTATTGACTTCAAGCAGTAAGCCCTTTTTACTATTGTTGTGATAGTCGCATAGATTAACCTTTTCTATCTCTTTCTTAGTCAACCATTTAAAACCACCCGTGGGGAGACTTTGACTCATTGCCCATCCATACAAATTGTTGGCATCAAGGTACATCAAATAGTTCGACTCTTGCGCTTTATCGTACCCCTTCATGTACTTATTATTTGCCACGCCATGTCTGTTGCATATGTAGCTCACACCATCACGCATACCTAATTCTACGAACTGGAACATGTCAATGTCAGACAATAATTCGAGTTCCACTCCAGTCATCTTTAACATGGCATCCCAAGCCAATCCAGGCGATGTGAAATAGTGACACGGGTCTAATTTATACTCACGATGGCATGTCTTTCTAAAGTTCTCAAAAACGTCAGCAAGCAAGAGCACATCACTTTTCAAATACAGGTCGTGATACCCACCCATACTTTCAACGTTGAAGTAGTCCCACACATCACAAGCACGCTCATGCATTTCTTCCGTAATATGTTCATCATTCAAAATACTGTAGAAGTCCTTTTTGGAGGGTAGCTCGCATTCATCGAATTTATCAAAGGAGTCCATATAGTCATAGGGGTAGACTCCCTTTCTTGTCATAAGTGCCAACCCCTCATCATGAAACACTTCTGACGTGTATTTGAAAGCGTCCCTTGGTAGGTTCCTTACCAAGTTGTCTAGACAACTACTCATGAACTGAAAGCTGTCCAAAAATACCAAGTTTTTTCCAAGCATGAACGCCATGTACTTCTCCATGTTGTTCGGTATCACATTTATGTCTTGACCAAACTTGCCAATCTCCTGCATAATGAAATGGCTATCGTAACCGCGTAAGTTATGAAAGATCACAGGAATTTTATCAGTCAATCTAAAGTTCACGTTACAGTGACGATGTGCGAACCCTCTGTACTTACCTGACACGTGACAGTGGTCTCTCACTCTATCGTCAGTGCTAATGTACTCAACACTGCAAATGTGACAACTCTTAGCCTCGTCAAAGTCTTGTCTATCGTCATCAGTCAGTGTCATTTCTTTGTTAAAGTGACTCTCAGATATTTCTTTACAATATTCGACAATTTCTAACATCTCCCCAATGAACTTGTTGACTGCATTCTCACCGCGGTACACTTTTACTGGCTTACTATACTTGTCGTCGTAGCAACAAACCAATTTATACCCATAACCACAGTCAACATGCCTCTGGTAGGCATTTGTGTAGCTACACTTGCTTGATGGTGTTGCTGTGTGCACCTTCTGTGTGATAGCCTCGAAGTCTGCGTACACCACAAATGGTACGTTTAGCTGTCTACTAAAATTCTCGTATTTCACTTTAGCGTCTTTTTGCGGCATTTTAATAGCTTGCTTCCCATTGATGACCAAACACACTTCCACATGGCGTTCAAGCACGTCCTCGCGACTAAAACACTGCAGGCAATATCTACAAAAGTGTTTTCTAGCCTTATGCTCTGTCTGACGGTACATGAATTTGTTGAAATCGCGAATGTACACATAGTGCTTGTTACCATCGGTAGTTATCAACAATAGGTCCATATGGTCAGGATACGTCTCCTTAGAAACGTACACAGGGAATGGTTGCTTATTTTCGTACCCAAAAACATTAATGCTAATATCGTTAGCCTTTTCAATCTTGTTGTAGTCTTTGAGTGTGACTGGGAAGTCGATTCCGTCGTAATTCAGCTCACTGATGTGACTGGCGTACTTCGACGTTCTATCAGAGTTTTTTCCAACAGGAAACTTATGTGCTAGGTGACACCATCTAAAGCACTCGTTATCGTCCCCATTATTTACATTTATCAATCCCTTCATACTATTGCGCAGCTCCTTTGGTAACGCAATGTAGCTACTCCCATTCAAAGGTCTATAAATAGCAATATTGACGTAGTGTGCATCTATTTTGTCGATAGTCCATCCAGACCCCTCAGATAACCACCCAGCTATCCGCGTCAAAATCTATTCCGATCCACGATTGGCAACATCCTCAATATCGTGCTCATTAATGACGACGAACGTCTCGCTGTTAAAGTAGGCAGTTTTATATGTGGTCTTATCACGCTCTAGGACTTTCTCAAAAGTGACCTTAACTGTCTCTACCACTTTCATCCCACTAGTCTCACCCAACTCGCGTCTCAAAAGGCTAGTGACGGCGCTTCTAGTCGCATTTACCTGATTGATGTCTCTAGCGTCAATTACCTCAACTCCATAGGACCTTGTGAACCCTCTCAGTGCTCGATCCAACAGCTGCGTCGACGATGCGTCACTATGGTCTTCAACTGTGGGTTGTGTTTCTTGGTCTCCGAAAAAGCCGTGAACGTTGGTTGCTCTATCTGTTAGTAGGTTCACAGCGGCTGCATTTGTGTAGCTAGAGCGAATCGCACCAGTTCTAACAAGTTTCTTATGCGTCCGCCCACCAACCTCGACTTGTCTTTTTGTCAGTGAGGTTTTCACAGCCCGACTCATTGGCTTATACTTATACTACACTTTTTTTCTTAGCCCACTCGTTGTAATAACGATCGCTACTTTTACACCATCCCAACTTTGGATACACCACCCCAAACAGATTATCGTCAAACTTCTCTTACACCTTTCCGTCTTTAAGGTCTGACACCCTTTCGAGTGTCTCGAGTTGTCTTCTATGACACAACCTAATAATGTAGTACCCATATCTGCTGACGTTTCTACCCTTTATCAAATTGCGTGAGTACAACACATTGACAACTTTCAAGAAGTCCTCTCTTATCAACTCAAGGTGCTCACCCTTCACAACGTTCCGTAGTCTCCTCCCCATCCACCAAGACCGTTTGTGAACGCTCTTTAGTCGTGTGAGTCTCATGTCACTATAACTCTGAGTGTAACCCCATTCGATGTCGCCACACTTTGGACACGCGTACCCACCACAGCCAGTCATGTTTTTCACAACGTCACAATCTGAGCAGTAGTAAAGCCTGAAGGTGCCTCCACACTCAATTTGCGTTTCATTCGCAATCTCATCAATTGTCAAACCAAAACTCATCTGCCTCATAAGTTTGTTCATCACTTATATTAGGTAGACATTTTTTTTTATCGAGTGAGTACCCGTACCACTATTCCACTACCCAAACCTAACGCGCCAACAAACAATAATTGGTATTCCTTCATTTCCGCACTCGGTTGGTAGTAATCCGCAATCTTCGGACTCTCGGTGAACACTCGACCGCTGTAGTGAATGGTCATTACGCTTCTAAGTTCTTCCAACGCGTGGTTTGTGTCATTGATGTCAGCATTAGCATCAGAGAGCTGTTGTCGCAAACGCTGGATCTGATCTTTCTTAGCGACCTCATTTTCGTACCACACTTCTTTCGCGCTGGCTAACTGCTCCAACGCATGGTTGTGTCTTTTCATCTCAGCTTCGTAGCCTGTGTGATTAAACTTTGAAAACATGAAGCCAGCACCTGCAAAAGCCACTGCATTAAATATCCCTCCAGCCACAACACTCACCATTAACTTATGTTGATTTGAATGGATCTGTCGGTATCCACTTTTTCGATTGCATCCATTTTACTAACAACGTTCCTGCACCAACAGCTGCAGCAAGTTTAACTGTGCCTTTCACTGTCTCTGGTGTTCCCAATGGTTCTCCCAAAGCCTTTTTCGAAATCATACTCACTACCACAGCACCAGTCGTAACAAGTAGCGCATCGTACAGTTCGTTCATGAGTTCTTTTCGATCAATCGTAGCCATATATACATTGTCGTGTGTTTTGTTCAAGAATCAAATGTGTCGAGTGTTGGACGACGAGTTCTATGACTTTCTGACGCAGGTGCTGCTGCAGTACTCACAGGCTCTAATCGTGTCTCTTTTTCACTGCTAATTGTGTACCATAGCGAAGCAGCGGCAATGATAACACCAAGTGTTCCGACAATGTAACCATAGCTCCACTCACTACCCTGTTCTTCGTTGACTATCATTTCACGCATTTTCTTTTCTTTCGCAGCTTTCGATATCTCAGCCAACTTCTTACCAGCAGCAACACGCTTTGGGTCCTTCACCTTAACACTCTTCACATCGGCCGTGATCTTAGCTTCAACAGCCGTCTGTGAGTCCTCGGCCATCTAATACACTATCACGTGTTATCTTACTCACAGTTAACCTCACAGTTGTCTCACAGTTGACCTCACAGGTATCTCACAGTTCCAAACCAAACGCACTAAAAAAAAAATTAGGATTTTTTTCTGAAGGTATAGTATAATGACTCAAGTCCGAGAAGAGGAGAACAACGGATTTCTGAGAAACGCCTTTATCGATGTGCCTACCCCACAAGGCGCCTCTGGACCCGACGTCTTAGAAGAGTACTCGCGAGTCTTCGTGTTGCGCAAGCGCGGGTATAAAAATGAGGAAGTATCGAGACGGTTTAGTACTCAGATTCTCATCACAGAGGACATTCACGAGGCCTGGGTTAATCTTCAAGAAGATAGAGTCAACAGGATGGCTAACAGGTTAGCTGACGAGATCCCTGTGTGGTGTTACTCATCATTCAAATACCTTATGTTAGCAAGTAGCCACTACTTGAGCAACCCTTGCAAGTCCACCGCCACGCTACTCGGTAACTACCTCGAAGTGTTCTTAGCGACCCTTCTATGGAAACCATGCCCAACCAAAGTCAAAGCGTGGCTAGAGCTCGCCGAAAACCGCGACGTTAACGTTTGCAGGGTGGGGTGTAACGAAATAGTGGGTGCGGATGATATCGAGGACCACGTGTTCTCGTCTACCCACCTGGATTTTGAGCACGACAGCATGAGGTACAAATGCTACCCATGCGGTGTGACCACAAACAACCCAATGCATCGCTCAAGACACGAGAGCTCAAGGTCCCATCTTAAAAACTTAGAGCTTCAGCGGATATTCAACAATGAACAACGATTCCCACAATGAAAAAAAAAGTATTTCTCTGGAGGTATAGTAACCATGAAGAAAGTTGGTAAACTAGAAATCGTGATTGGCCCCATGTTCGCAGGAAAAACGACAGAGACTCTTCGTAGGTTAGTCGCGTTAAGTAAATCAGGGCTCAAAGTCCTTTACATGAACAACGCAGGCGACACTAGACGAACTGACCACACGTTCTCCACACATCGTCAGACCATTGTTGTTGGATCAGACAGTTTACCTGCAGAGTTAATCACCAACCTTCCGAGTTCTTCCAAACTAACTGACTATGACGTCATCGGCATTGATGAAGGCCATTGGTACTCTGATCTACTTCCAGTTATTCGTGGCTACATCAAAGCTGGCATTCACGTCATTATTTGTGGTCTCATAACAACAGAGCATTTAAAAAGACTTGGTGAACTCGACACGTTGTTCCCAGTAGCGGACGACATCACATTTCTAAAAGCGTATTGCGCTGTTTGTCGTGACACTCGCGGAACAACTGTTGAAGCGCCATTCAATTGGAGATATAATCCAGGACCATCGTTTGTTGGTGGTGCTGAGCAATACAGAGCAGTGTGCAGACGTCATCATCCTTCCACACAAAATTAAGGGTGTTATCAATACACCCCACTTTTTAAAATTTAGACATTGGTCACGTGAAGCGTCCAATGTCATAGAAACATTTTTTTTCACACACGTAAAATTAGTCGCGCGCCACACAGTGATGTCTCTCGTGGTTACTTAACGCTGCTTTATTTTTAAATTTACGAATACACTGGGAACATTGAAACCCAACGTCAAAGAAATATTTTATTACTGCAGTAATATAGCGTCGTCGTACGAGTCACACAACAATGTTAGATAACCAGCGGACTTATATCTAAGTAGCAGAGAGTCTTGATCTTTGGATGTCTTACCTGTACCACCTGGGTTCTTGAACTCAATCACAAGCCCGCTATGCTGTCGGTTTGCATTAGCAATAATCAAGTCAGGTGTCCCACGTTGGTAGCCTTTTTTCCACGAATTTATTCTTTTACTTGAAGTGTCTTGATTTTCACCACAAGCGGCTATCAAAATAGCTTCTGGATAATATTTCCTAAGAAAACCAACGACTTTCGTATGAAGATCGAACTCAGTGATCATTTTAAACTGGTTGTGCTTGAGACCGATGTCAACTACAGTCTTTCTAACGCTTGGCAAGACTTCTGAGTGCACCCACCTTCCGAACTGTTTCGCGCGCTCCATTTTACTCGAGAACACCAACGAGTAGACCCCAAGTTCGTTGATAAACGAGGCTTGTTCCATCTTTATTTTACAATCAGGTTCGACGTGGTCGTGAACTGCATCTTTTGGTCGAGCATAACCTAGAGCGCTCGCGACTTCTTTCGCTTTGAACCATATTTCGCCGTTATTCATAGCCGTCGTGATTTGGTGACCATCGAAATCAAATAGTTGAAGTGTCATGGAAGTCATCACTATATAGTCTCCCACGAAAAAAAAACTACTCGATGTGGGCGCTAGGTTTTTTATAGATCTGGTTTGTTGTGTACCAACGCATCAGATGTGTTTTATTAGTCTTCGGTTTGCTACGTCGTCTGAAAAAGTTTCTAATGTTACGAACCAGCTTTCTAAATCTTCGAAGCTGAGACCCTCGAAGCCGAGACCAACCCATTTTAACTTAGGTCGTGTCCTCTACCACTCCCACAGTGTCTGATTCTGGTAACATAATGGGTTCGCCGCAAGTCTTTTTAGACCTCATACCAATCTCGGCGTGGAGCTCGAGAGTCACGTCACCGCGGCCAAATGATCCACCAGCTTTGAACATGTGGTCAGTCGTTTTATTTATCTTATATATTTCATGAGGTCTCGAAAAACATGCTCCCATTTACTTTATACCATATTCCTTCATCATTTCTCCACCCATGATTATGATGTCTCGGTTTGTCATGTAACCACTCACGATTTTCACACCGTAGAATTCTATCAACGATGGGTACGCATAAGGCGCGAGTGGTATTCTTGGTCGATGTATTCCAAAAATTGTTCCATAGGGTGTGCCTATCTTTTTCATGTTCGCTATGAAGTCTGAATCGGTTGACTTGATGTTGTTGACCCTGGCATGTGAGTTGCTCATTTGCCAGTGTATTGATATCATATGTATTTTTGTGAGGTCGACACCACTTGGAATAGTGCATATATGTTCTCCATTGCTGGGACGCTACCACCATACGCGAGTCCATTAGTCATACCAGTCTTGTACCCTATGAACTTATCCCACTGACCGTCGTCGTTTGATATAATTGTCTCCCAATTTGACCCTGTGGCTCTCATAGGTAACCGCACCACAACAAAAATGGAGAGGTCACACCACTGCATACTGGGGCAGTTAAAGTGGAGACCTGACTCAAGTGGGAGTGGTGTTAACTCAGGGGATAGAAAACTATGGCCTGCACCGTTGATGCCAACAATAGGACCATAGGTTGGGTTGTTTTGCACTAATTTACTTGTTTCACCAATGGCTTTCACTTTGCTTGAACCATTGGTGTGAAATTCCACGTTTTTCGAGGCGTGCGTGTTAACGTTGAAGTCGAGCACAACATTATAGGACTGACTCTTGAGGAAACCTGATAGCAATTGCTCTAGAGTTCTTTTGTTTGCGACGTCTGAGTCATCGACTGGGTCTGCCACGTTTTTTATCGCTGAGCCTTGCATGTCTATTATTCCAGACATCCTTCCACCGGTCGCGCTTAATTTAGGATCTTCGTCCAGATGTCTTTTCGTTCTCTTTAGTATTTTATCGTGAGGGTCGTCAGACTCATACCCATAGTTTAGACTCATTACTACTTCAAGGTGTATTTGGTTAGTAGATAGCCAGAGACTGCTGAGAACCCTAACACTATCGCTAGCGTTGTCGTGTCTGACTTACTTATGGCGGCTTGTGCTATTTGATTGGTGGTGACCATTGTTTTCTTCACAGGTGGTGCTACTAGGTTAGTCACCACATTTTCTTGGTGGACTTTTTTAGCCACGGTCGTTGGTGTTGTTGCATTCAAGCGAGTGTTCACTCCAAATCTCATGGACTCTGTGGCAATCTTTAATAAGTTGTTGTACCCAGCGATTTTATTCTTTAGTATCACCACATTACTCGGCATTAACCATGTACTTGGCGACACTGCAAGATTTTGGACAACGTTGGTGTCTCTAATCGATTTATTCATGTTGAGAATCCATGTCGACACGTCATAGTTGATAACACTGTCAGAAAACAACTTGCGGAACTCTTGTTGGGTTTCTAGACTTCCTGCAGAACCACCAACGACTGATACACGTGTTCTCGCTTGCGCACCAAGTGTGGAGTACACAAAGGCTTCTATGCTTTGGTTTAGATATTGCAACCCAATGTTGGTAAAGCCGTCTGACAATCGCGCGACGTATCGTTTATAATCGTTCTGAACGTCGTTGAGTGTGTAGACTCTGGATTCGCCTAAAGTGCCATCGCTCAGGACTTTACTCTGGTAGTAATGTTTTCTGGGGATCTTGGAAATCTTACCATACAATTCGGAAGCGTTGAATTCTCTACTTATTGATTTCATGGTCTCACCACCCTCCATTCTTCTGAGAAGTCTCCTAATGGTGAAGTACACATGAAATCTCATCACACTTGTGACCACAGGGTGAACTTCTTGCGACACTGATAAATGTTGCAACGAAACACCACAACAGAAACTCGCACAATACGTCGCGAACACAACACGGTAGTAAGATTCACTGTCGTCCCACTTTGACATGGTCTTTGACGTGGTGATTTGTAAGGTTGGTAGCTTTGACATGAAGTGGCTATTTTGGTTAACAAAAACTTTGAAGTTATTCACTGGATAATTTAACACGTTTTCCGTTGCGTAGCCATCCCAAAGCCCCCAGTGGTTCTTATGACCTTTTGGTAGTGGCTGGATAGTTCCACCGCCTTGCCATATTATTGGGAACTTACTATTGTGTAGCCACTTCCACATGTTTTTATCATTTTTGAAGGTTGTGCTGGTTATGTCTGTGCTGAGGATGTCGTTGTTTTTGAAGTATACACGTCAACACCTAGGATCTTACCGTCTTGCGAAATATTTGGATAGAACTCGAATTTGCTTAAAGTAGCGTGGGGGTACTTTTTGATGAGGTCTGCCTTCGCGTCGTGTGTAGCCTTCGATGTGTTCGCCATCGCACGTTTGTAGCGCTTTCCATAGTAGTCACGAAGGGCTTTCTGCATATAATATACCGTATGTTATACATAATGCGGAAGTTGACGGTACTCATTGAAGGTGCAGAAAAAGTTGTGTCCTTTGACAACGCGATGATGGTCATACACGATAATCCATACATTATGGTCAAGACAGCCACTGTGTTTTGGGACTACCATAACACAACAAATGACGACAGCATTCAGGTCTTCACGTTGGATGACTCTAGGGTTGGCTCTTTTAAAAAGATTAAAGTGGGCGAAGGGTACTTTAGCTTCGACGCATTGGTCAAAGTCTTAAAACTGAAGTCTAACGAGCGTAAGGTGAATCTCGAGATAGAGAAACTGGCACCCTGCACGAGTAAATGTAGAATCAAGGTTAGTAGCTCAGCTGTGTTAGACACTCTTGGGCCTCTACTTGGTTTTGCGAGAGGCGAGGTGATTCAGAACGACTCACAGTGGCACGTCAGCCCAAACGAGGTCAACATGTATAGAGGTCTGAAGTACATAGAAGTTTCGTGTGATATTGTTGAGACGGAGAGCAATGTGGGTATTGATGGGAAGCGTAGCGATGTGATCACAACATTACCAATACCCACCGAACAGTCTTTGAATGGGTCAGTACAACACCATGTGGACATTGAATCCAAGGTGAGTATTAAAAAAGGTGTTTACTCAAGTATGACGTTTCGTGTCAAACCAAATAATGACAATCTTAAAATTGGCGCGGTGCTATTGGAACTGTATATTGTATGAATTATATGGAGCTTGGTGTGGAAACAGAACAAGGGTTGCGAGACATCTATTATAATCCTAAGACAGGGTTTAGTGGTGCGGAGAGGTTGTATCAAAGCGCACTGGGAGACGGATTGAAAGTGACTAGAAAAACAGTGAAAGAGTGGTTGACAGCGCAGGACACCTACACTAGGTACAAACCTATTGTAAGAAGACATAAGTTCCGTGCGACTTTTGTTGGGTTTCTTGGTGAAGAGCTCCAAATGGACTTAGTGGACATGAGCAAGTACTCAAAACAGAACAAAGGGTATTATTGGATATAGACAGGTATTGAAATATTGAGTAGATACGCTTTTGGTGTCGCGGTTTATAGAAAAGACACTGTTAACATGACTAAGGCTGTTGGAGAACTATTGAGCGACTTTAAAGATCGGTTTGGAGCCACGCCTAAGTTAGCTCAATTTGATGATGGACTTGAGTTCTACAACGTTGGTGTGAAAAGTTTGCTGAAAGAACATGGAGTAGTAATAATATATATATTATTATTATCAATGTGTTAGGGACTGGACTGAGCTCTAAGCCAATCAGAATCGAGTATGATTTGAATTGACCAATCAGAGCACAGTCCAGTCCCGTATTTCCAGGAGGGTGTCGTATTTTTAAGGTGTGGTCACCCTGTAAAGAACGACCAGCCATCAAATCAGGGGGGATATGCACCTGGTCGTATACAAGAGGTTTTTTGTGAATTTGGATATTATTTATCTCATGAAACCTGGTGTTGTTGTACGACCAGTTTTTGGTTTATCCTTGAGTTTGACGACCAGAGAGAGGAAGGTCAATCAAGGTGATCGTAGTCAATTTCATGAGATAGATATTTTAAAATTCAAAAAAAACCTTTATAAACGACCATCATACCTCACCCAATGTGATTTATACTTACACGTGCCAAAAAAACATCATATTATTTTTATTGGAAGAGTTGTACGTTGAAATAAAAATAATCAAATTTGGGTTTATAGAATTAATCATAGAAATTTCCGCCATGGAGCTCTTACCTCGACGCCATCTTATGGCCGAATGACTGATATTCTTTAGTTACGGTATTTTTAAAAAAAAAAGATAAAATTTGTAGAGGGTTCCAAAAATTATTTGGTGTTTTTCAAATAGATATATTTTTAAAAAAAATAAAATGTACTTTAACACACAATAACTTTTTTTGAAAAAACAAATCTTTTTATTGTTTTTTATTTAATCTAATACATTTCTTTATTAATGGAACTAAGTATGGAATCATCAGTTATCATAATTGTTGTTAGATATTTATACGGATAAAGAAATCCCCCATCTACCACTTCTAAATATAATTTATACCTGGATAGATTACCCGAGGGAAAGTATATACAGTGTCCGTAAAATATATTTTTGATTTGGAAAATTCTGTCGAAGACTATTAATATCACAACGGGTATATACTTTTTTTTTAATGTTGTTTCTATTAAATACTTTTTCTTCCTTTACTTCGTCAGTCCCCAAAAATGCTTTCAAACTATCATCACTATCAGAATCACCATCCTGAATAGGTTTGACGGGTTTAAATTCTTCGAAATTAAACACTTTCGACGTATACGTATCCGTATCCCGTACACGTACACCGTACGCGTATCCCTCTCCTTTATCGTTGTAATCCCATATGAGAGGGGAACCATTCAAGGGTATGGGTTCTCCATCGGAAGCTTCTTCTTTCGTCGCCATTTTTTCTTAAACTAAGTTTGTAGAGGGACAATGTTTTACGTATAAATGAAAAAGAAAAGTTTCAGCTTATTTATATGAAAGTTTTTTGAGAAAATTTTTTTTTCATTTCTACAAAACCTGATATCGTTATTTTGTTGAAGATGGCAGGGTATATACCCTCGCGAAAGATTTGGTCATTTCAAATGCGTAATCAAGAAAAGGCTGAAAAATTGATAGAGGCAGCGAAATTAATTCATACTCCACAGAATTGTCTTAAATTAAATGAAATATCGTTTTTTGAATGTAGTCGTGAAATTGTAAAAGATAAAGAATTGGGATTTCTTCAAGGGGTTGTTTATCTCAAAGAAGCAAGAGTTGATATTTTTGATTGGCTTCCATATGGGGGAGAAATCATTCGTTCTTATGCTGATGATTTCTACCATTTTAAAGATAGACTATATGATCCGTCCACGTTATATCAATATGGAAAACGTCAGGTTAAAATGGGTAAATTATGGGATAGTGAAAGAATCCGTAAATTAGCTGATTATAAGAACAAGCATCGACAAAAAAGAAAAAAACTTTTAGAGTAAAGAAAGAAATTCATGTAATAAAAAATAACATGTTTTATTAAATAAATTTATACAAGAGAAGGAATTATGTCTTTGTCAGTTTTTATAAACTTAACATTTTTATGTAAAAGATGAGGAACATCTTCCTCTGATAATATTTTTAGTGTTTTTCCAGATTCTCCATGATTGATAACTTTCAGGGTTACTTCATACGGTTGTTGTAGCACACCATTTTTTTTAATTACAGAACATTGTTTTGTTTCAATTATTGTAACAGGTTTGCAATCCTCTACAAAATATATATATTCAGGATATTCTTTAAGAAGAGATTCACATGATAAATAGCACTGAACAGTATCTTTGGAGCAGTCAAAAAAAGTTATACTTTTCCTACATATACTAACATAATGTAATACGGACATTGTTTCAGTAATGATAAAGTGTTTTTGTTTAAACATCTTATATGTGTCTCAGAAAAAAGATATAAAAAAAAAATCAAAAAACAGAACAGTATAAATAGACGGTTTTTTTCTTTTTTTTATAACCATTGGTTGTCGTACTTCAGTTAACATAAAAAAATGAAGTGTAGGAGTAGGAGATGTATAATAAAAGCGAAAATAAAAAAAACGAATACGAAAACGACGACGTTCTAAAAAAATTCAAAAAGGAGGATGGAAAAAAGATCATCCGAATTATAATCATAAGTTTTATGAATTTTGGAAATGGTAGACAATGTATTTTTAAAAAAAATTTTATTAATCCAAATAAGTTTTTTTCCATCTTTGTATTCTATCATCACATTCACATAGTTCAACTATTCTACTATAGATAAGTCGTGAGTAATTATGTTTACAAGGATAACAATAATGATGGTTTACAAAGCATTCTTTACATCTGTAATGCATGAAAAAATGATAGAAGGAATTCACACCACAACAACAGAAACTGCAATAGACCATCTTGACAATATTTTTTAGAACGTTTTGTGAAAATTTTATAGTTTGACAACCTACTTTTATAGATTTTTTGCAAAACTATATAAACAGGGTATCAAATATATTTTTTCTATTATTTTTCAAACATGTGGTTGCGTTCAATGATTGATTTTGGAGAATGTGAATCTCATGCTTATCTTACATTTTATTATCGTGCTCAAACCCATACAATTAGTAAATTATGAACCTGTGATTCCCTCGTTGTTAAGATATGGATATTATTTATATCTGAAAGATTGGCAAGGACCTCGATATTTCAAATTGATGATTGTAGACGCGTTTGGAGCTCCGGAGGAGAATTTACAGAACCTCTTATCATCATTGAAGGGAAAATATATAAATATTAATAATGATAATGTAAAATTAGCAAAAACTCAAACACCTATATTAAAATATTAAACCCTACAAGTTCATTAACCATAGGGGTAGAGGGAAACAAATATTTCATTCGTTGTAATGTTTTTAAAATTAAAAAAACCTTGAAAGTTAGAAACAGAATGTTTTTATTTTTGTGTAAAAATTTTATTACAAGAAAAATAAATATGTTTACAAATTAATTTGTTGTGGAATTATTGAGTTACCATTTATTAGTTTAATTGTTTTATACAAGAGATGATCACTTTTAGTCTCAAGAATTGTTTTTAGGGTTATTCCCTTCTCTTCTCCCTGTATAATAATTTTCAGGGTTAGTTCGTAAACTTGAGGTGGAGAACAAAATGGGGGATTACATTCTTTACATAGTATAGCAGGTTTACAATCCTCTACCAAATATGTATAGTTAGGAAAATGTTTTTGAAGAAAATGACATGAATAATAACGAGGAGTATAATCATAATATGCTACACCCCTATAATTGACACAGGTCACGAGATCTTGTTCTTGATTCATCTTGTTATCACTATGATTAAATCAAATATGTAATCTTATAATATAATAAATAAAAAAACACGAATTTTTTTTAAAAAAAGTTTTTTATTGAGTATATGCTACAGCTTTCATGAAATTATTAGAATCTATTATTAGTGTAATTTCTTTTTGTAAAAGATCAGAAGCATCATAGTCAACAATTGTTGTTATGTTTTCACCCAGACATGAACAATTCCATTCATCATTTTCATATTCATGTTTCTTTTTAACTGCCAGAGCTAGGTAATATGTTTGAGGCGTTGAGGGTATATCTTCATAGGGTATATCTTCAATACATTCGCATAATACCGTAGGTTAACATTTCTTTACAACATAGGTAAAGTGGTGTAATTCTTTGGCTAGAAAACGACTTGGATAATAGTTTACTTTCATCTTCAATTTTGTAGGGGTTAAAGTCATCAGCAATTATTCTTTGATAACGTCTACCGGTATGTTCATCACAATCACGATACTGTACATGTGAATTCGACATCATTCACAAATAACGTACCACATGGTGGGTAACCGCGTTTATATATAATTTTTTATAAAAAAAAAATATAAAAAGAAAAATCAAAATTAAAAAAG
This sequence comes from Chrysogorgia sp. JL179-B06, assembly GCA_035772405.1. Taxonomy (NCBI): domain Eukaryota; kingdom Metazoa; phylum Cnidaria; class Anthozoa; order Scleralcyonacea; family Chrysogorgiidae; genus Chrysogorgia; species Chrysogorgia sp. JL179-B06. The sequence goes on from JAYKKM010000473.1 coordinate 844,162, forward strand.
ACAGATATTCTAAAATAAAAAAGAAATTTTAGTAGGATATAAATAAAAATGTAATAAAATGGTTTTCACAAAAAATATCATGGAAACCGTGGATGCACGATATAATAGATTATTCTATTCAAAATATCCCTGTGGACAATGTCTTAACGGAAATATGTGTGGGGAAGTGTGTGCGAATTATATACCGTGGAAAGATCCAAAAAAAAAAACGTTGTTGTAGATTAAAGAGATGGTTGTTAAAGAAGATACGTTGTTAAAAGATTTAAAGAAGAAAACAGAAATTAAAAAAAAGAAAACAGTATAAATAAGAGTAAAAAAAAATAATTGTTTTTATATTTGTTAGACAATGGAACGTAAAGAAACAACAGATGAACGATTCAACCGATTATATTATAACAAACATCCTTGTGGAAGATGTATTAACAAACACCCATGTCCGATTCATCCAGATGAATTAAAACTTTCAAGACTAAACAGTTTCAAACGTTGGGTGTTAAACAAGTTAAATATACGGTGAAATATACAGTGAATGTTTCAGTGGAAATAGGTTACGACGAATAGAAGAAAAGACGTTTTTTTAAAAAGATTTAAATGGCTGAGCGTGATTTTGATGAAATTCTTATCCCGACATTCAATATTTATTACATGCTGAATTGTTTTGAGATAGAAAAAACACGCGATTCAACGTTTTATTTTTTGGAATGGAGAGAACATGCCTATCAGTTTAGATGTGCTGATTATGTTTATAAATATTTTAACATTTATGTGGAAGATAAAAATGAACAATCTATATTTCGGAAACGATATGGTGGAAAAAGATATTATAGATTTTTAATAACAGGTTTTAGCTGGACTATGTCATTTTATGATCAGTTAGTAGGAAAACATGTAGTATTTATTGATAGAGAACCGAGATTACCTACGTTAATTTCGACCCTTGATTGTTTTGAGATAAATAATATCCCATGTTATTCAAAAACGTTTTTATATGGTAAATGTAAGGATTCAAGATTTAGATTAGTAAAATATCATTTTCGTGAAAATTTCGATGGTGAAGAAAAGTATTTAGTTCTTATTAAAGATGAAAATATATTATCTTTACTTAATGTGATTTATGGTAGCAGTAATGGAAATTATATTGTAACATTAATAACTAAAATACATTTTGATAAATCTATGTTGCAACAACATGTATATTTAGATTGTTGTGGGGAATTATGTAATAATTTTAATGAATTAAATATTTGAAATAAAACAGTTCAAAATAAATCGAGAAAAGCGTTTTTTATTTAAAAAAAAGAATTTATATACACTTCTTGATCTATGAAATTATGTATACCACAATCTCCTTCCACATGTGTTGTTATATATTGTTTATAATTAAGCTTTTTTATTTTTTACATACTCCATAACTTCCAAATTTATATATAATCGGTTCATAGGAAAGCATGGATTTAGGATTTGTTCACATTTACGTACAATAAATTTTTGATTTCGACAATTTTCTTTAAGATAGTGAAGATCATACTGTTTGGGTTTTGACATATTGCTTGCATGAGATTCAACTGAAGAATGAACCAGAAAACACAATGTTTTTTATTTTATTTAGATTAATGTTTATTTAGCTTATTGAATTTGATAAAAGCTATATAAAGAGTAAGAGATTTTTCAAAAATCACAGCATTATGATTGAAACAATTTTAAGAGTTGTTCTTTATTTTCAATATTTTAACCAAGGAGAAATTGGATATTTATTTTGGTTATGTGGATTATTTGATTATTATCGTGGAAAATATGTCACATGTCCCAGGATGAAATGTGAAAACATTCACCCAGGTGAAGAAAGCTATATAGTCAATATGAAAAAAATCAAGGGAAACCGTGGAATGGAATCCTATTTTATTCTAGAAGATCGTTTCTCTTATTTGATCCCGAATTTACAAGCAAGTCAAAGAAAATATTCCTTGAAGAGATCATGGCTTCAACAACGTACTATACTAGTTGAATCAGACACGTTATGCTGTAGTTTTTTTTCATTCCCCGATTGTTTTAAAGAATTATTTGTTGTATTACCCCTTGAAAATCAAGACTCAGATTTATTTCAATGTTTAAAAACCAATGATAAGTATCATTATACATATTTTGTACAAAATCTAACCTTTGAAAGAAAATACTTATCTTATACCCTGGGTTTTGGAAAAGAAAGTTTAGTAAGCAAATTTAAGCACATACATAGCCAGAAAGGTGATTTTGCTCTTTTTTTAAATATTTATTTGTTAATGGTAGCACCTAGTATTTTCAATTATTATGCTTATTGTAGTTCAATTAAAAATCTTATCATGTTCACTTCATGTTTTATATTTTATTGTCGTGAACATAACCCTATAGGAAGTTTATTCAATAGACAAAAAAAGGTCTTTCTGAACAAAATATTAGATATGTTTTTTGGGATTTTATACATTATATAAAAAAGGGTAAAGTATCCTTTGATAAATGTCGGTATAAAAATTGTAAGAGTCAAAGTTATTTTTTTGAGTTTGATCCTTTGAAATTAAGTATTTTAAAACAAAAATAATTATGTTTTAAATGAAAATCACACCCAAGTTAATCATTCTGTGGGTGTTAAGCAAGATTATGGGGGGTTTATAGGTGAATTTAAGTGTAAAGAGAAAATATTTGCATATGTAATAATGCTTGACGAAAATGTAATAGAATTATTTACTATGATAAAAAAGTATATAAAAACAACATTGAATTATGATTTAGCTGCATACAATCCTATGTATGAAATGACTGAATCGAATGTGAATTGGGATAATTTTTATAAAAGTATTAGTGAACAAACGTGTATGTAGAAAAAATGGAATTAAAAGATTGTATAAAATTTAAAGTGTTTGCGTATGATGTTATACGAATGGAAGAAGACGAAGAAAATGAAAAAGAATTTTGGATGAGATGTGGGAGATTTTGTTTTGCCCTTCGAAAATTTTATATGGAAAAAAATGAAAAATGGAAAATAAGTGAATGTTGTAAAACTATTCATGAAATATCTATGATCCATTTAACGAATGCTGGACATTACAGTCAAAACAAAAGATTCGTTGGATTTCATGAGGGGGTTGATCCTTTATATTCAACAATATATGGAACATTTAGATGAATTTTACGTAAAAAACTATCAAAGAAAAAATATATCAGTTTTGATTTATTATATTTTTGAAACCATTCATCCTTTTTTCCGATGGAAATGGAAGAATAGGGAAAGCACTTGTTGCATTTCTAGAAAATAAAATAGAATGTAAAATAAAAACAAAAAAACAACATAAAAAGTTATGTAAAATTTTAGGAGTTATGCAACGCAAACACAATAGTTTATTTGATATAATATGTTCTAATCAATTATACACGTTATTAGTGTAATAAAATTTTTTTCATTTTGATGGAATACAATTTTTTTTTTAATTGTGCCGAGGGTATAAAATAAACACTGTCCCTACAGTGATTCATCATTTACCCTTCACTCGGTAGCAGATTCAGAGATGGTGGAACTTTTTGCACGACAACAATATGATCATTTTTATAAAATGCAATCGTATACAGATTTGTCTGCAAAAATAATTGCACAAAAAAAAATCAACGGTAATGCTATTCTCGCCAAAGTATATCCGACAAATAAAAGATGTGACAAGTACACATACAATAGCGCTGTTGAAGTGAAAAATGATCATATTCCCCCATTGTTGAATGTTCTTAATAAGATTAGCATTCAAGAGAAATTGGTGCAGATATTTTTTGAAGTGGTAAGATTTGAAAATTGGAAAAAGCAAACATGCCGTTTGGTTGTTCGTACAGATGCGTGGGGTGGTTTGGAAATTTGTTATCAACATCAAGATAACGAATTAGCCGATGCAATGGAATTTGACGATGATCCAACACCGACAACCAGCAACAACAACAACGCAACGCCAAGCGAAATCGTATGGTCTGATGATTGGGGTAGTTTTTCATATAAAAAAGAAAGATTCCTTGGATGAATATATTATTGCCCTAAGAAAGTATAATCATGCAACAGGTCATAAATCCCAACCTACCCCCGTCAAAAAACGAGTATTGAAGAAAAAGAAACCCACACTCAATTTTGACGACGACGTCGACGATGACGACGACAACGAAAAGATTAAGAAAATAAAAGTAGAAAGTGATGATGATGAGGTTTGTCACCGTTTAAGTCCATCAGTAATTTCAGAAATTTTTTATTATCGTTTTAGATGTTGTAAAAATATACAAGATACATTATGTTTGTACGGTAATACTATAAATAAAGAGTTAGCCTGTAAAAATATAGAAGTTGATTTTATGGGGATATTACGCGACAAAGAACTCGTTGATGAACTTGAAGAATATTATATTAATTTTATTTCTTTATTATAGAAATGAGTAAAAAGAAAAAAACTAAATTTTCTGCTGACTTTATTGAAAAAGCTTCAAGATTATTAAAAGGAGAGACATTAACTGATGAGGATTATTCTAATTATAGATTACATAGTAGTAGTAAAAAAAAATATAGACGTTTGAAATATGCTGTTAATAAAAATAATGAACAATGGGAAATTGATTTAGCTGAAAATAAAGATTTAGCCCGATATAATAATCAATATCGTTATTGGTTGGTGTGTATTGATATTTTTTCAAGATTTTGTTGGGTAAAATTAATAAAAAAGAAAACGTCTAATAATGTTAAAAATAAATTTGAAAGTATTCTTATTGAAGAAGGAATAGCCCCTCTTAAAATTCAAAGTGATGAAGGAACAGAATTTCAAGATATACGTACGAAATTAAGTAAAAAATATAATTTTGAAGTATTTCATACGTATAATAGAGAAATAAAAGCATCCCATGTGGAACGTGTAATTGGAACTTTAAAAACAATGGTTCGTCGTGTTTTAACAATGACTGGAGAATTTGACTATATTCAGTATTTACCCCTTATTGTTAAGCGTTATAATAATTCCCCACATAAAGCATTAGCTTGTGCAACACCTTTTGAAATTTATCGCGAAGAAAAAAAAGGAAAAATACGTAAAGTAAAAAATAAAATAGTACGTGATCATTTAAATTATCCTATTCCCACTCAAGATCTGATACGTGAAGGTACTCGTGTACGTATTGCAAGAGTAAAAAATAATATTTTTGAAAAAAGCAGTCTTCGACGATGGACAAATGAGATATTTTTTATTAAAAAAGTATTTATCACCGATCCCGTTACATATCAATTAGAAGACGAACAACGTGAAGAAATTAAAGGAATTTTTTATCGTGCTGAATTACAAGTTTTTAAAAAAAAATGAATTTACACATTGCTAGTAATTCAATATCACGAGGACTTCAAAAGAATTTGATTAATGATTTTGAAATGAAAATTGCACAACCCATTGATGCTTTGAACAATGAATGTTTTTTAGAAGTTTTACAAGTTTGTTATCCTCAAACAACTAAAAATATTGTTGGTGATGAATGTTTTTTTTCATTTATCATAACCTATAAGAATTTTATACCTGAAGAAAATAATAATTCGGTATAACGCCAGCAGCGATTTCGTTTTTACATCGGATAAATTTATTATACCCGACGGAATTTATGATTTGTCTTCATTAATTATATTTTTAAATAATATCTTAGAAGGATTTGAAATTTTTTTTACCATCGGGTCAAATGGGAAAGTAATTATTAATGTTAATGTTGAGATTGAGTATTGGGTATATGAAAATGCGAGTAAAGCAGTCGATGGGTTACAGGTAAATGAATTTCGATTATCTAACAAGACTACGGTAGAAAAAAGGGTATTCAATATGCTTCTTTTAATCAAAAGATTAATATATTATTTTCAAAAAAAATAGCTTTTATCCTAGGTTTAAAAAATGAAAAAGGTCTTGAAATCGTACCTCTCTTGTTTGAAATAAAAAAAGATAACCCTACACCTCGAACCCTTTTTTCTAAACATTTTGATTACTTACCCGATGTATCCGACGGATTAAATAAAATGTTTATATATTGTGATTAAATAGAACTGGGGTTAGTTGGTGATAGTTGTTCCGAATTGTTAACAACAGTCCCCATTCAATGGAATCGACAAGGTGGTGGGGGGGATGGACAATTAGTTTATTATAGTCCCCCAAAATCATTGAGAAAATTTAAAAAAGACATTATAAGAGAAATTCATATTAAAGTTAAAGATACTACAGGAAAATTAGTTCCTTTTGATTCAGGAACGCTTAGTATTGATTGTTTAATACATTCAACATAATGCTTTTGATTGTTCTTGAAGAAAAAAATGGGGAAATGATAATTAAAGAATATAAAATATTTTATCCTTTTTCTCTTTACGTGTTAGTAAATAGTGGGAAAAATTTTTTATGGAATTTAAATTCGATTGAATATAAAAATATCAAAAATTCATTTCGAATTACGTGTGCAAACAAAATGGATTTCAGTGCAATAACACAATCAAAAAAAATTAATAATGGTACGATTTCAGTTTCTTCATCTACTATTATTTCCAATGCAACACAACGTTTTATATATACTATAAAAGAATTATTTTATATTGACGAAAAAAATCCTTATACATCATTAAATGATGAAAAAAAAAAATTCCCCTATTTTTTATTTATGAGTGATAAAGAGGCTAAACAATCACTACAGTTCTTTACTAACTAATGAGAATAACGTGCCGTTAAAAGGTGAAGAAATTAAGATATATATAAATTTATTTGAAGAAAAAAATAATGACTGAAAAAATAAATGAACTATCCGTAGAAGATTATACTGAATTGTTAAACGGTAGAAATCGTGGAAAAAATTATTCCTCATCATATTTTGTTGTGAAAAGAAAAAATAAAGAAAATCCAACTAAGAAAGAAATTTTATTAAATGAGGGTGTGGGATTACCCTCAAATTTAAATTTAGATACTTAATATACAAGTGATAATAAAAAAAAGAGAAAAAAAATAGATCCAAATGTAATACGTTTTTTACAAAATAGATAGACTGTGTAAAAAAAGTATAAATAAAAAAAAAAGTTATATAAAAAAATCATAATGTTGTGTATATTATTATTATTTTTATTGTTGTTGTGGGTATTGTTGTTTTTTTAAAAATAAAATAAAATGACGCGTAAAAAATACATCAAAAAAAGAAAAAACAAAAGAGGAATAAGAAAACGTAGAAGAAAAATACAAAAAGGAGGTTTTGGTGGAGCATTGGCACTGGGTATGTTTCTTCCTCAAGTGTTGGGAACACTTTCAAATATTCTTAAAATTAACGTTTAAAAAAAAAATAAAATGAGTAAAAAAATTGAAGATGTGGAAAAAAATGACATATTATTTAGCGAACCTTTACAATTTTTTACTTCATCACCCTATAATGATACGTTTACGGAATGTCGTGAAACTGAAATTATCGCAACGCCTGTCGATAATCAATCGTCAGTATACACGTTTACAAGACATGGGAACGCCGTTGGATTAATGAAAACAAGCGATGCTAAAATAATGGCTAGAGTATCGATTAGAAATGCTGCTGGAGTTATAGCACCTGCAGCATCGGGGTTTTCGATGATTACATTACCCCTTCGTACAATGTGGAAAACAAAAGAATTAAAAATAAATGAAAATTTAATTACACCATCAGATAATTTTGCACATTTTGCATCATGGATACAATTTATAATGCGTCAAATACCGTCGGGATATAAAGATTCTAAAGAGCTTAATTTAGAATATTTAGATACACCCGAACATATGAGATATCGTGGGTTTCACTAATAATGCTAATGTCGTAAATGCAGGAGGGAGACAAAAAACAATTGCATTTCAAAATCAATCACAGAATTTGATAGATGAGATTGATTGTTCATTATTTAGCGAAGGTGGTGCTGAAATATATATTCCCTACAGCGTATAAGGGTCGAATTACGTTTAACGCGTGCATTAAATACAATTGTAATGATGGGTGCCAATCATGCGAATATGCCCGTTGCTGATACTATAATTACCCTAGACGATTTTAAAATAAAAATTCCTGTATTTAAACCCAAAAAAACAATTATCAAATGCGCTTAATATAGGGATGGTGACCCATAATAAAGAAACATTATATTATACAACCAATTATCGTTGTAATTACTGAATCAGTAGCTGCAGGACGAAATTCACATCAAGTAATCGATGTGTTTAATGGTAGCGTTCCTACACGTTTATATATTGTATTTTCCCCATTAGCAAATTGGAACGGATCATATACTCATAATATTTTTGAATTTAACTGGCCTAATTATGATAATGTTGAAGTTTCAGTAAATAACGCTGTTGTCGGGAGAATTGAAAATCATGCTGAAGCTTACTCAAAATTACGTTCGGTATTAAATCGCAACTATTCAGAAATGCCTATGACTTATAATGCCTTTATAAACGGTATTCTATATTAGCATTTGATTTAACAGATAATAGAGACTCTCATCTTGCAGTATTACCCATAAGACCATCGGGAAATGTTAATGTGGATTTTCATTTTCTCAAAATACAGTTGTAGGGGCGTTAATATTTGTTGGTGAATTTCGAAATGAAATTAGAGTGGGATTAAATACCCCTGCAAGATTATTACACAGCATTTAATTATCAACATTTGTGACAAGGGGATGTACAAAAAATATGAAGAACACAAAACCCATTACAACAAAGAATAGAATAAATAAACCAAAAATTAAAAAAACAGTTATTAACAAAATACCCCTAAATCGTGAACATATTCTTGTATTTCCACCGTTTTCAGTTTACGCATAAAAAAAATGAATGAAGAAAAAAATGATGAATTAAAAAAAGTAGAGGTAAAAAAAGACGAGAAAAATGATAAATCAAGAGATGATGATGATGAGGAGGATGATAGTGAAAATGATAGCGATGTTGTTAGCGATGATGTTAGTGATGAAATGGATAGTGAAAGTTCCGTTACTTCTTCTTCATCAAGTTGCGAAGATGATTTAAAATTTTTAGAAACATTAGTTCAATTAAATAAAATAAAGAAAAAAGCTTTTGAAAAAAAAAAAAAGGATTTTTTACCATCGTTAAAAAAATATCTTAAAGCAGATATTGATAAAAAAAATACGTTGTTAGATTCTCATTAATTAATAAATTACAATACATTGCTAAAAATATTTTAAATAAAAAAATTTCTATCCAACTTTCCAGTGATAATAAATATATTTTGAATAAGTTTTCAAAGAACAAAATAAAAGAAAAAGATTTAAAAATATTATTATCTGAGGATTTTCGTATAATCAACATAATATCAAAAAGCATACAAATTATTTAACCAACAAATAAAAAAAAATGACCGAAGTAAATAAAATGCAATTAATTAATCCGAGTAAATTAAATGAAATTTTAGATTTAATCAAAACTGATCATGAAAACGAAAAATTATTGCAGGGAATTAACAACAAAAATAATTTCGATCTTATTGAAAGTAAAAATAAAATGAAAGAAGAAATGAAAAAAGTTAATAATGATCAACGTGTCGCAGAGAGTATGGTTAGTTTTTTAAAAAGACAACAAAATATGAAAAGAAAAAGTAATGAACTTGAAAATGAGGTGACCAATGATGAATCACCCGTGGTAAGGAAAACCCCGACTGTGACAAGTGGTCAACAAATAAAAGAATTTCTTGAAAGGAAAAAAATTAAAATTGGGGGTACAGATATAATAAAATTAAACGGTGTGGGAATAAACCATCATGATTTATTATACGATTTAACGCATAATGTCAGCAAACAAAACATGTTCAATCTTACACAACAAAAGCAGACGGTTGCTTTAAAAAGAATTGAAAAAATTACATATGCCCGCCTATTATATACGTAATATAAAATTACGACAACGTTATATAAATTTGGGAAAAACCACTTCGGGTCTTTCGAGTCACGAAGAACCCTCTACATCACTCACCACCCACATTCCTACTCCACCTTCAACACCCTATTCAACACAAAGAAAATGGCGACGCAAAAATCAATGAATTTACATTGTTTTTTTAACCCAATTTTTATTTACGAACGAGATTAATAAAATTTCAAAAATAAATAAGTGTTTAAATAAATATTATTTGGGTACATTTCCTGCAAATATTTTTCCTAAAAAAATTTATTATCCCTCGTGTTGGATTTGGAATACGGATGAAGCAGATCAAAACGGTCAACATTGGATTGCTATATGGGTGGATAAAGAAAAACATATGAATTTTTTTGATAGTTTTGCAAAAGATGTCTCGTTTTATAAACGTGAATATTGGTATGATTATAGTGTAAAAAAAGGACTAACATTTCAATATATTCAAAGTAAACAATTACAATCCAAAAATACAGCAGTGTGTGGAAATTGGAGTTTATTATATTTATACAATCAATGTCGTAATGAATTCGAAAATAATAATAAACAAAAAATATTTAAAAATGAACGTATTAAATTAAAAAACGATATTAAATTAAAAAAAAAAATAGAAACAATTTTGGGTAGTGTACTCGTAGGAATATATAATAAAAAATGTAAAAAAAATTGTAAGAGTAATAACAATCAGTCATGTTGTAGTTTTAATAATGCCAATTTTTAATTAAACAAAAAAATTAATTATTTACAGTGATTTATGGATTTTTATTTTAACAAGCCCCACAACCCATCATAACCGCGCAAATTATAACCTCCTTTTTGTTTTCTTTTTCGAACAGTCCTTTTTGGTTTTCTTTTTCTTTTTCGAATCCCAATTCCCAATTGATTTCCAACTAACGACCCCAAAGGTCCAAAAATATCTAGAGCACTACCCCCTTTTTGTTTCTTTTTTCTAAGGATAATTCCCCTCCTGCTTCTATAACTTCTTCTTGCCATGTTGACGTGCTCCTAAGGAATGCCCGACGGCGTTACCAGAGACTCCAATACCCCCCTTTTTGTTTTCTTTTTCTTTTTCTTTTTCGAATACCAATTCCCAATTGATTTCCAACTAACGATCCCAAAGGGCCAAAAATATCTAGAGCACTACCCCCTTTTTGTTTCTTTTTTCTAAGGATAATTCCCTTCCTGCTTCTATATCTTCTTCTTGCCATGTTTTTAAAAAAAATTCATACACACCCCCATAATATATATATATACTTATTAAAAAAACGATTTTCAACAACTCTTTTTATTTTTTAACAAACATTTATTTTTCTTTTTACATTTATTTACAAATCATAGATTATCGTTGATTCATGTGGAAATACATTGGTTCTAATTCTACAATTTTCATACCCTTTTCTACAATTATCAAATACCAAATAACCATAGGGTTTCTCATTAATTTCACTTAATACTTTATTAAATCTATTTCTATTAATTATTTTATTATCACATATCGTATACATATTATTATAATCGCTTAAATTTTTAAACATAACATAATATTGACTATTGACACGTAAATTTCGCAATTTACCATTACCATATGTTAAATTTTGACATGTAAAAATAACCCTAATATTACGATGATGGACATCTTGAGTTGCAATATTATCTATTCTTTCAAGATTTTCCTTTGATGATGTTGCAACTAACATGAGATCATCTAATATTATTAACGTATTTTCACGGGTATTCGTTTGTATATCGGTAATGCGGGGAATACCCTTTTGACAATCGATAAATTCAACACTAATATCTGTTTTTTCCGCAAGAAACTTTTTCCATTTCAGCGTACAGAGGTTGATAAATTGAAGATAAATAAACAATTTTAACAATTGCGGGTGTAACCATAATGTTAATAATTTTTCAATAATTGTAATATCCAATATGTTTTCCCACTTTGACTAGGGCCGCATAACGTTAACATAAAAGGGTGTTGAAATGGTAATGAAACAATTGTTCATTTCAGTTATCTAAAAATCCAAACGGAATCGTATTAAAATTATTTTTAACAACACGTTTATTAAATGTAAATGAAAATTTTTTTATTTCATCCTCAATAAAAATATGATTAAGTTTTATCTTTACATATTTTATTGTGATTTCGATGATCTGATCTTGATTTTTAACACATTGTGTCAAGGAATAAAAAATTCAATTTTTCTTTTATTGTTTCATTTTTTAAAGTAAAACCTTTCACATGAATACATTCCTGAATTTAAATTAGTTATATACGCGTAACATTTTGGACCCGTTGAACAAAAATTTGTTATCCATTCATTTTCATTTAATTCATTCGTTAAATCTCCTAAATAATTTCCCGTTTTAACATCAGTATAATTATTTTCATCAGATATATAAATAACAGAATCTGTATCAAAATATTAAACGCGATCGTCTAATTTAACGAGTAACTCGTATAATTTCAAAGTTTTAATTACATTTCCCGTTTTTAGAGGGGTTGTTGCATCATCAATTTTTTCATATGTACAACGTAATAATGTTTCGTTTATAAATTCCATCGATGTTAATTTTTTACTTTTATCATTGGCAATATTTAATAATTCTTCATAATCGTTTAAAAAACACACTTGTGTATTATTTTCGTTTTGAGCAAATTTTCCCCATAACGAATTTAAAAATGTTTTTGCAATAGTTCTTAATCCGGGATTTTTCTCTATTTTGTCTTTTTTCTAAAAAAACATTTTCATTTTTTTAAATAATCATTACAATACTGTTTAATTTTATCATCATTTTTACTTCCATCTGCGTTCAAACAATCCGTAGGAATTCCCTGAAGATTCTTGTTTGATTTTTAAAAATTGATTTACGTATTGTGAAAAGATTTTTTCTTTGCGTTCAAAATGATATATTTCGTAAAAAGCAATTATTTTATATCCCTTATCTATAGCAACATTAATCTCAACACTAGTCCAAGTACCCGTCAAGTATCGATCGCTTTCATTATGTTCACATTTATTACATTTAGTCCACAGCACATTTATAACATAATGGAAATAATAATTTCCCATCTATTCTAACGGGTAAAACAGGAAAGTAAATATTTCGAGAGAGGTAAAATACAACATTTTACTAAACCAAATATGTCCTTGATTTTTATTTTATTACAATCTTTCCCCAGTAAAATAGTAGGATGACCCACAGGAAAATCATATTTTTTTTGTAACATGAGGGGTATAGCGATGTAAAATTCTAAGTAACTTTATTCGTTCGTTGGGTTTTGGTTTCTTTAAATAAACATACGGGGGAAGTTCGTCCCCCATATAATGCGTCACGTGGTGTTAAAGGAGTAAACGGATAAAATTTTCTTTTCTTTTCAATTAATTGTTTCTGTGTATATATTTTTTTTCTTCTAAATAATCACATTCCCACATCTCGATTAATTTTGTAACCGGCATTTTTTTATTGTCCAAGAAAAACGTTGCGTATTTGCATATAAATTACTAAATTTTTCGTTTGTAAGAACGTTTAATGCATAGGGGTCAAAACATTTGGGTCATCCGTGATAAAAACAACCATGAAATTGAGATATCGTTTCATTATAAAAACCATCGACAAAACGTCCTAGAATTTTTTTCTCCCCATTTTGTGAACAGATATATTCTAAATTTCCTCCTAATTCCTCGATTAATTTCATCTAACCAATCAATAGCAATTAAACTCTGTTTTACACCCACCCTATAACCCCGACGCAGGAATAATTCCTACACAATTTTTTTTTAAAAAATTAAGTCTATACACTTTCAAAGCTAAACTAGCAATCGTAATACAATTCTTTGCATAAAAGGGGGTGATATGACCTATGGTACCGATCATTGTAGAAAATTTAACACATACCCTTTCTTAAAATATCTACATCACGACAACAATAATAATAAATCCTCTTTACGAAATATATATTTCTCTTTCATTTTTCGAATACGCATTTTTCAAATTCATTAAGTGTTGCTGTATTCATATGTTTCGTATCAAAAAATTTCCGATCTACAATTTCACCCTCATAAGTTAAATCGTAAAATTCATAAGGATGAAATCCCTTACATTCCCCTTGAAGATCCATGGCTTTTGGAATATCCGCTAATTTCATACTAAAAAACAAATAACTATCGAGGATTCTAATATTTTGTTCTTTAATTATTAAACTCATTATTTTAGTACCGTTCGTTATAGTATTCGGCATTATCTTGTTTTATTTCTAAAAGATATTTTAAAATAAAAATAGTATCAAATCTACCCCCGTTATGAGCTATCCAAACGGAATTTGTTTGTTCAAACATAAATTCACATAAAGTTTCAATAACATTGTTATCAAAAATAAATTGTCTATTCCCACAACAACTAAACTTTTTCAATAGTAATTATCGATAATTTCTTGATCCTTTTTTCAAATATTTTGTTTTTTTAAATTCAATATGTTGACATTTTTTACATACCTTTTGGACGATACAATAAAACGGTACGAGCAATTTAGTTTCGGTTACTTTTGTTTCAAAATCAAAAAAAAATAAAGTGGGTTCACTTTCTTTCCTCTTGTTATATTCAAGTGAAAGGGGTTTCACATAACAAAAATGAGGTTGTTTCATGTATTTATCACAATGAAAACGAAATCGTTTGCTACAATCATGTTTAACTGTTTTATTAGAAAAAATGAAAAAGAATCGAGGACAAATTTTGGTTACAGGTTTTACAATAAAAAAAATATTGACACGGTGTTAAACGATCATAATTACTTTGAGAGGGTTTAAAAATTTTATTTGTTAAATGATTTGTAAAACAATTTTCATCATAAAAAATTATATCACAAACTGCTACAAATAAGTTTATTATTTTTATCTTTACACTTATTCGGATATTTATAACATCGTAAACAAGTTAAGTTATTTGTAGTACATAGGTGATTATCGATATATTCATGGCGTGTAAAATGACTCATACATTTAACACAAAAAGAACTGGTGTTAAGTTTAGAAAATTCCTTTATGCTTAAGACTACATCGTAATGATTATTATTTAACCATAAACATACAATTTCATTAGTTAATTTAATAAGATTACCCTCACTATCAGTTCGTGAATCATAAATTATAATATCGGAATGAGTGTCAGCATACACTAACAAATCAACACCCTGTTTTTTTAAATAATTATTATATACTAACTCAAACTGTGGGGCACCAACATTACCCTCGGGTATCCCACATTCCCGATATACATTTCGAATTTCTTCACACGTAAATAAATCATCCACGGGTTTATTGGGTTTTCTTTTCATTATAAAATATTTAGCATCTTGTTTTAAAAATGATAAACCCACTAATATTGCTAAAAGCAAAACAACAATCTTTCACTGTACGAAATAATACATGGCTAAGAATATAAAATACCACCCGTGCGAAATTTACGGCCATATTTTTTTACATTACTTTTCACACCGCCTTTATCTGTAGCATTTCCCTTATTCAAACTATTATAAAATACTTTTTTTCCTTAATACAACTATTTTTTTTTTTATTTGTACTTATTCCTGCGGGAAAAGTTTGAACTATTACCTTACTATTCCATCCATTAGCTATTATTTCTTTATTACTCTGCATAAATTTTTCCATAATATTTAAGAAATATTTAACGTCAAAGTCTTTCACGGGTAAAACGGCTGTAGAGAAAAAACTTTTTGGCGCAATTACTAAAGATAAATCTAACATAATCATCATCACTTTTTACATTTGCCCGTGCAATGTTAATTAAATAAGAAAAAACCAACGATAACGATTGAATAAAACTAATAAAATTAACCGTTTTTTCCCGTGAAACATCCAAAGAAAAATGTTGTTCAGTGACTTTAAATTTTTCTCTACTAATAGTTTCTATATGATTAACAGAAAAATAATCGTCTATTTTTTCATTTTTCTTACTTTCTTTTTTTCTTATTAAATAAACTTACAATTTTATCTATATCTTTTTGACTATATTTTAATTTTTTCTGATCATCATTCATCTTCTTTTTTTTTTCTAAAAACAAGAAAAACACGCCGTTTTATTTTTATTTATGTTTTCGTCTTCTCCATCAACACGATCAATAGTAACATCGTATGAATCCTGTATATTAATACATGTCAACGTAAGTATAGGAGGGATTTTTTTTGATAATAAAGAACCCATTTAAAAAAAACTAAAACAAAAAAAAGAGAGTGAAAGAAAGAGAGTGAAATTGTGTATATTGAAATTTATTTACAAGCTTCTAATTTACCTTATATCGGGTATGAAATTCAAGATAATGATCCCTCAATATTATTTACACCGTGTCTTTTAAGGGAATGTTTACTAAATTTTACAGAAGATAAAGAAAAGATAATACCTATTTCATCAAAGATTTTAAAACAAAGAATAACAGAATTAAAAAAAGAAATATACAACTGTCCCGAAGATATTATCTATAAAGTTGAATGGTTTGGTAAATTTTATTCAGACACATGAAAAAAAATAATGATTATTTAGGAATAAAAACTATATTTTAAAACAAAATGGTAAGAGTTAAGTTACCTCGAAAAAAAAGACGCAATGATAAATCTCAAAGTATACGTCACGTTCTTCAATGTAGAAGTAAAACCTTAAAAAAAATAAGATGTCGTAAACGAACAGCAAAAACAAAAAAATGTTAGGATTCATTTAGCAAAACAAAATAACTTACGTATCAAGAAATCAACGATCCCAAATGCGGGTGAAGGATTATTTGCTTGGAAAAAACCTTTTAAACCCGATCGTAATATTTCTTATTACACGGGTCATAAAAACAACACAGTCCAAATTGGATCGTAAATATGGTAAAAACACTAATGCTGTATATAGTATTTGTAACGATGCAAACACTTGTATCGATGCTTATTTGACAACTCACGCCGCAGCACGTTATGCGAATAATGGGAAAACCGGTTCTATATATAAAAATAATTCCGATTTTTGGGTTTACGATCCCAATAATAAAAAAATGTATTTAGAAAGTATAAAACATATAAAAGCCCATGAAGAAATTTTTGCAGACTATGGTGATAACTATTGGCAGAGAAAACAACCTTCATAACAATGGTAGGAAGAATAAGAGAATTACGGGGTGGTGATTTTAAGGGGAAAAAAAAGGCAACGTGGGGGTATTTTTAAAGGGAAAAAAAGGCAACGGGGAGGAAATAAAACAGTCAATAAATACGGCAAACTTTTTATAAACGATTTTAAAAAAGAGCTTAAAAAAAAAGCTAATGTAGTAAAAATTATTGCAAAACTAGGAACGAAAAAAATCAAAAGACAATTTCAAAAAGGAGGAATTGTATATCAAAAACCCAGAAACCATGTTGAAAAGTTTTTAATGTATTAATTTTCAAATAAAAAACATACATTCAGTGTATTATTTCGTTACATAAGAGGTTATTGTCCATTGAATTATTTTTCTACATTATAAGCTCTTATTTCATTAAAATTTACACTGATGAAATTAGGGTAATCCACATTACATTCGCATGTCCCCTTTACATTTTTTACAAGTGTATTTTATAGTTTTATTATAAACCGAAAAATCATAATATAATGCTATAATACTCCTAGAGCATTCATAACTAAAACAATGTTTTCTATCATAATCTAGTATCTTTAAATATTCTCCAATTCCTTTGTCGTTGATACGTGAGCGTCGGTCATCATTCCATGCTTCACATATTTTACGAAGAAATTCATAACATTCTTCTGGAATATCGTGTTCCTCGTGATGTATAATATACATTTTGGGGTTTTTTGAACATTCTACTTCCAGTATAAATTTATACCGTAAATATGCTTCATAATCAGCAATAGATATTAGTAGTTGATATCTTGATTTTTCAATTTCCATACTTCCTACTAATTGCCAAAAAAAAACGGATTCCACATAACTATATTGTGTTAAATCATGATAAATCTTATATCCCACTTGATTTTGTACTCGTTGAAAAATAGCCATGCCACGTACCCCTCTTTGATAAAACGATCTTTATATATACCCCTATCTACGTATATCCATCAGAATAAACAATAGAAATATCGTATTCATTATAGGGTTTATCAGCTTCACCAATTTTAATACCATATTTTATAAAAAAATGATCATCTATAAATTGAATGTTTTGAATCAATATAAAATCTTCGTCAGCAGGTAAAATTATAAGCTAAATCTACAAAACGTTGATCATCGTTAAAGAAATTTTTCTCAGGATCAATAAACAATTGATTAGTGGCAAAATAATATTTACTAGGTTGTCCAATATTTGATCCTAAATCACTCTCTTCGAATATCGCTGTTTTAACTTGAACAATACTCCATCCTAATGCATCGCGATATTTTTCAAGAATATTATTTTTAAGTTTTACATCAATACTATGAATTATTTTTCGATTATACCAATTTTTTTTTCTTGCTTCTAATTCTCCCGTACGATAATTCTGTATATCTGTTTGAAATTTTCTATGGTCACTAAATGTCAATGAAAAATCAGTAAATTCACCTGTCTTTCGACTATTTGTTTTAATTTTATGACCGTCAAGAAAACTCGTTGGTACTAACACCGCGTTTCCAAGAAACTTCTTGAAACTCATATAGATTTTTTGCTGATTTTAAAGCAACTGTCGCATTTTTTCTTGGATTCAAAAGCCAAAAACGTTCACTATAATGGATGATTTTTTTCTGACTCATTTTAATTGCAATACGCGAAAAAAATTAAGAACGTTTTATTTATACTATACGTAGAATGATATCATTTTTTATATATTTAAATGTACAAAGAGTTTCTATGATCATCTTATTTTTTTAAAACTTCTCTCCTTCTATTTTAACAAAAATAGTATTTTTGATAACATGTACATCTTTAACAAAATAATAACGTTCTAATGTACGTTTTATTTTTAAAATATAAACATTTCTTAAATGTGCATTTGATAATTTTTTAAACAATCTTTGTGTTTCTAAAAATAAAAAGGTAAATACATTCAATATTTTTTTTGATTTTAAAATCAAAAAGTGTATTTTTTTATTTAGGTAAAATGTTCAGGAGAGAATAAATTTTAAACAATTAAATTCCTTATCATACATAGAGAATACAGATCGTTCATTATCCCCATCTTCTAATTTACGAAACAAACATGCAGCAAATAAAAGACATTCAAACAAACTACAATGATACAATAAACAGGTGGGTTCACTAGTATGATACCAACAATTTCTTGGCTTAAGATTATAAAACGAAAGTAAATAATCGTTCTTCTCAATTCCAAAATATTCAAGATTCACACAATGTAAAATAGTTTTTTCTTGAAGTGTTTTAACTAACGACGATTCTTTATCACCACCTTTATATCCGATAATAGCATTCGGGGGAAAAACATTACGAAATAAATAACTTAATCTATTTATAAGTTCACTTTGACTAAAATAATCTCTTGATTTTTTTTCAGATAAATAGTCTAGTCCATGACATCGATAGTGATAGTAGACGGTAGAAACGTTCCCTTCGAGTTAGTTCTTTGTAGGGGTTTTAACTTCCCTATCATAACAATGATAAATAAAATACTTCTTCGTTTGAAGTTCGAGAAGAGTTTACTTCACGATAACTGGGTCTCTCTCCCTTAAACTGGTAACATTCACAATCCATTATATGTGTGATACGCGATAAAAAATAATTTCTATCGTTCTTGGGATATTTCTTCTTTACATTTGTTTAATGCACAATTATATTTACCCGCATACAACTCTTCGATAGTCTCTTCATTCTTACTCAGTTGTCTCTAACGGGATGAAGTCTTCTTTAATTTCGCTGTTCACGTTCTGAAATATTTTTGCCATCTCTCACTCTCCAACACTCAGACTGATATTAATTATTTTCGAACGCTACATCGGCTTTTATAATTGCATCCCGCGTTACTATGTGTTACTGGGGATAGATTGGTTTGACCAATCAGAGTTCGTTGATTAAAGCTTTTCGTGTCATCCTGATGATTTGTGATACTCCGTATACAATGAATGTGTGTTTGGGGAATTAGAGACGCGAATCCATAATTAGCGATTTTCTTCTAAACAAATACACGGGGATTAGTTGGCACCAAATGCTGTGTTGTGGATTAAAACGAATCCCTAATGTTGTTCTAAAACACATACACGTCAAATCAGTTGATATATTATACATTGTAGTTACAATAATACTTTTTTTTCAAATTTTTATCGTGTTAAAATCTGTGTGTAGAAATATATATTTAAAGATTGAGAAAATAGTATATATACAAGGCGATTTTTTAAAAAACGTTATCGCTTTTGAGAATGTCATTAAACATTGGGAGTAAAAGAACCTATGCGCAAGCTCAAGAAATCAAATATTAAGACGATATTGAAATTTGTGTATTATATACAACATTTTCGCAACCGATACATTGGATTATTATTTGCCGTCTGTGACTTATGTGACTATTACTATGGGGGAATTATCGAATGTATGGAATTTGAATCGAGACAACTTGGTCGTGGATATAAAGACTACGCCTATATTGAAAAAATGAAACCTGAAATGCATCAAGATGAATGCAAGGATTGGCGAATCTTAACAAGATAAACAACACTAGAAAATAACGGTTGTTCATACACAACGAAAATATTTATATTTATGGTGAAAAAACTCTGTGAGCGTTATCACAAATTACTATTAATACCCGCTCAAACATTAATGAAATCTATTTTTCATTTGAATGATAATCATTCTGATAATTTTTTTATTGAAATTCAAAACAGTTATCATCCAAGAAATGATATTTACCACTTTATTTCTATTACTATTAATGATGAGCAAACTACAATTCCTAAAGCGATAGGGTATGGAGGGTCTTATCTTTGTAATACATTACATAGACTTAATCGTTGTTTTAGTCATGAATTTACATATTGCTAGTATTTATTTATATTTTATAGATCCGTTTTATTTGAAGGCTGCTTTTTATTATCTACATAATTTAGATAATTTTTGAGAAAATAGTGTATCAACTTGTATGCTGTTTTATTTTCTTTTGCGAAAATCATAACCCTATATCAAAACTTAAAACTAGTAACGATAGGGTTTATACTTTTAATCTCGATAAGATTGTTAAGCTGATGCATATGAAAACCCCCCCCCCCTGTACCTGTTGTTATAAAAATTGCCAGAAATACTCTTATTGGTTTAAATTATTCTATAAAGACAAGTAAACCCTATAAGTTTAAAGTCAGTTTATTTTCAGATCAAGTTAAAAATAATATTATTATACAAAATAATAGCCTGCTTAGTTTACAATATTACCCCCCGCATATGGATATGATATATAATTTTTCTATAAGGGTAAGGATTACATCTAATACCAGTACATCAACTACTTTTTTTATTAAGAGTATATAGAAATCATATAATATTAACTTTGAAGATCCTGACATTATAATACAGAGTATTGAAAAATTGTATTAGACTAATTTAAAAATTCAAAGAATATATTCCACAACCCAAACCACGACGTGTGTTTTTTGAGGGAATGAAAATGAATTTAAGATGTGAATTTCTAAAATCTAAAATTGTTGACGTACAAATATTTTGATATAATATTCCTCATTATCAATGTGTTTATATCTAAAAAAACACAGGATTAAAGCAAAAAATGCTATTATTTGTCCAATTTCATGGCGATCCATACGATTATAGACATCTAAAAGTTCACGTGGACATTTTAAATAGGCAATAATATTTTTAAATAAATTCTCATGTTCGTCAAGACATTTCCACACACTTTGTTCCATATTTTTATTGATTTGTTATTTCAAAACGTGCCAGTTCTTTTACCATAACATTCCACACCTCCATGTTTTCACATTACTGATATTTTTATTTAGAACAATATCATTTTATACATTTCGGTTTCTTTTTTTTTAAATCAGTCGTTCGTTTCAATTCCTTATTATTATCCATTATATAACGTTTTTCCATAAGGTCACTCGTAAATTTTCTAGAACGCCATTGCAAATATTGTTTATTTATATATAGTTTCTCAATATAGAGACCCTCTAACTCACTATATTTATCGCGTTGTGTACAAATAATATCTTGATCATAATTCGAATAGATTGTCATTCGTTTTTCTTCATGATATTTATCGCCTTTTTTTTCACGTTTCATATATATTAACGAACGTTTAAAACATCTTTTCTTCAATGGTGGATCGTTCAATACTTCTCGGTCGTCTTCCTCTTCTTCTTCTTCCTCTTCTTTCACACACTGAAATAATGGCTGGGGTGAATTAGGTGGCTGGGGTAGTTGTGGTGGTGAAAGAGGAATAGGAGATAATGTTGGGGAAAGAGCAGTTGCTAATTCATCCACAATTTGTAATAATTGTTTTCCTTGTTGAACGGGTACCATTTCATCAACACATCCGTATTAAATTCGCAGGAGAAGGAATAGGTATTTGACCAAAGAAATCAATGGGCATAATCGTATATGTAATTATCTAATTCATCTTCGGGCTGTGGCGGCGAGATCGTTTGCGGTGGAATAAGAGATGTATTATACTTGGGTTGAGGCGTTTGAAGGGGTATATTATACTGTTCTTGCGATAGTAGTAGGGGGTTTACTTGCGGTAGTAAAGACGGTATCTTTGCTTGCCACGACGACACGTTATACTTCGCTTGCGGTAGTGAATTTACTTGCTGGTGTAGAGATGGTATCTTTGCTTGCCACGACGACACGTTATACTTCGCTTGCTGTAGTAGAGGTGAATTTACTTGCTGGGGTAGAGACGATATATTTGCTTGCTGTGGCGACGCGTTATACGTTCGCTTGCGGTTGTAGAATGTAACTGGGCTGTTCTTGAGCTATCGGTACAGCGAAATTTAATGCAACTGTGCAATGGTTGTCTTTAGTTGTATGTTTGAATTTCTATTTTCCTCTGATTTCTTGACGTGTTTCACCATCTGAAATATCCCGAGCCTTATTACGATATTCTTGTCGCTCTAGACGATGTTGTTTTAACATTTTAGGAATATCTTTCCCCCTACGTTCAACCCGAGCAATTGATTTTCCACTTTCCAAAATTTTATGAAGTCTGCTTCACACGAGCCATAATGATATTGTGACTAAAGAAATTAGGAACAAACGTTTATAAAAAACACGTTAAAAAAAATGGGGTATCCTGATTGGTTGAACTTAATTCCATAATAAAATATCGGTGTATTCTCATTGGTTGAATGATAAAATCAATATTATAAGACGCGCTCCGACGATTATACATGTAAATCTTTTTAATCTTTTTGTTGACTTAATGCAGTACATATTCCCCAAAATATTTATCGGTAAAAACGTTGCACGGAAAGATATATAAACACACGTTAGAAGTCATATTTTTTTTAGAACACTTTCAAAATGATAGCAGGTACAAAAGAAAATCCTCTGTTAGTAATACTGATCGATTTAGCAAAGTATTTTTCACACAATGAATATCACGTGGTTGAATGTCGTAAAGTGGAAATGTTACCCAACAATGCACGTGCGGAAATAATACTATATAAGCTACTATTGTTATGGGATGAGAAATATATATATACCCTACTCATCGGACGATTTTACACATTTGATCGCAAGTTTGTACATGTAGCAATCGAGGAACCTCCGCCGTATCAACCATGAATCAAGCAAAATTTATATCTATGAGGAGCTTGAGAGATCTATCTCGTGAACGAAATCGCGCTCCGACGATTATACAAGTAAATCTCTTTAATATTTGTTGACTTAATGCGGTACACATTGCCCCAAAATATTTATCGGTTAAAAACGTTGCAGGGAAAGATATATAAACACATGTTAGAAGTCATATTTTTATTAGAACAATTTCAAAATGAATGCAGGTACTAAAGCAAATCCTCTGTTAGTAATACTGATCGATTTAGCAAAGTATTTTTCACATATTGAATATCAAGTGGTTGAATGTCATAAAGTGGATATGTTACCCAACGCCGCACGTGCTGATAGAACAATCTATAAGATGCTATTAGTTATGGAATGAGAAATATATATATACCTACTCAACGGACGATTTTACACATTTGATCGGCAAGTTTGTGCATATAGCAATCGACGAACCTCCACCCGCCCAACCATGAATCAAGCAAAATTTATATCTATGAGGAGCTTGAGAGATCTATCTCGTGAACGAAATCTACAGTTAATCGGCTCAAGACCAATACCCAAACCTGCTGGCGAACCGATACAGATGTATGAACTTTTCTTTAAACGATGCACATAACAATTATTTTAAAATCGAATTCGATTCATCCGAACACACTAAGATTGGTAAAAATATATATCTTACCAACCAATATATATTTATCGTAAAAGACTAATCCCTTTGTATATATAGACATCTCTAGCCAAAAACATTAATTATTAGACACGATGGCAACAAGTATAGATATAAACGAAATTAAACTTGATAACGTGAAGTTATACAGCTCTGAGTTTTTATATGCCGTGTGCACAGACTCTGATTTTTACGTGGTGGGCTTGATGCGCGACGATAACAATTGGTTAAATGACCGGGATAAAACTTGGCTAGATGACCGACGCAGATAATACTGAAAGATTTTAACCTCACCTCGGTTCTTAACACCCGAATGGGAGTCGAAGCTGGAATTATTATTGCTGTGATTCATCGCCAGGAAAATCAAGAAGATCTCGTGGGTCGGCATATCTTCATTGTAAACTCTTGCACGATGTGTTGTAACAATCCCGAAGTATTACGTTAAACATTAAAAAGCCATTTATCATCTATTTTGAACATGTGTGAATTAATTAACACGCTCACCTTATCGCGCTCACGGGTTTCTTAAAATATATACTAAATTGTGTGGAAAAAAAGTATACTAAAGTATCGAAAAAGGCATAAAAATAGTTTATAAATAAAGTGTAAAAATGTTTAAATATCTAGGAAATAGACGTATTTATCACATATCACATACCCCTACGGAAATATATATTTCACAGGACTATAATGTAATCCCTTTCAAATGGCCGCTAATAAATATATAATAATAAAAATTAAAAAAATAAAAATTAAAAACCTAATAACACAAATATCATTAAAAAATATAAATATAAAAATATTAAAAATATCAAAATATAATATAAAAATATTATAAAAATATCAAAAAAAAATAAAAACTTATAATTAAAATATTTAAATATAATTTATATAATACATCACACAAATAATAATACATAATCCTAATAAAATAATAATTTATTTAATATTAAAAATATTTTTTAAAAAAACCATAATAAATAAAAAATATATAATAATATATTTAAATAAAAAATAAACCAAAAAAAATAAACAAAAAAAAACAGACAACAAAAAGAAAAACAACACACGAGAAAAACACACACACTACAGAACCAACCCCACCCCCCCCCCAACCCCACACCCACCCCCCCCCCCCCCCCCCCCCCCCCCCCCACCCCCCCCCCCCCACCCCCCCTCCCCCCCCCCCCCCCCCCCCCCCCCCCCCCCCCCCCCACCCACCACCCCCCCACACCCCCCCCCCCCAAACCCCCCCCCCCCCCCCCCCCCCCCCCCCCCCCCCACCCCCCCCCCCCACCCCCCCCCCCCCCCCCCCCCCCCCACCCCCCCCCCCCCCCCACCCACACCCCCCAACCCCCCACCCCCCACCCCCCCCCCCACCACCCCCCCCCCCAAACCCCCACCCCCCCCCCCCCCCCCCCCCCCCCCCCACCACCCCCCCCCCCCCCCCCCCCCCCCCCACACCCCCCCACCCCCCCCCCCCCACCCCCCCCCCCCCCCCCCACACCCCCCCCCCCCCAAACCCCCCCCCCCCCCACCCCCCCCCCCCCCCCCCCCCCCCCCCCACCACCCCCACCCCCCCCCCCCCCCCCCCCCCCCACACCCCCCCCCACCCCCCACCCCACCCCCCACCCCCCCCCCCCACCCCCCCCCCCCCCCACCCCCCCCCCCCCCCCCCCCCCCCCCCCCACCCCCCCCCCCCCACCCCCCCCCCCCCCCCCCCACCCCCCCCCCCACCCCCCCCCCCACCCCCCCCCCCCCCCCCCCCCCCCACCCAAACACACCCCACCCACCCCCCAAACCCAACACCACCCCCCCCCCCCCCACCCCCCCCCCCCACACCCCCCCCCCCCCACCCCCCCCCCACAACCCCCCCCACCCACCCCACACCCCCAACACCCCCCCCCCCCCCCCCCCCCCCCCCCCCCCCACACCCCACCACCCCACCCCCACACACACCCCCCCCCCCCCACCACCCCCCCCCACCAACACCCCCCCCCCCCCCCCCCACCCCCCCCCCCCCCCCCCACACCACACCCCCCCCACACCACACCACCCCCACCCCCCCACCCCACCACCCCCCCACAACCCCCCCACACACCCCCCCACCAACCCCACCCCAACCCCCCCCACCCAAAACCACACCCCCCAAACCCCCCCACCCCAACAACACCCCCCCCCACCCATCACCCCCCACACCCCCCCCACAACCCAACCACCCCACCCCCCACCACACCACCCCCACACCCCCCCCCCCCACACACACACACCACCCACACCCCCCCCCCCCACCCCCCCCCCAACACACCAAACCCAACCCCAACCAACCCACAACACCACCACCACACCCCCACAACACACCAAACAAACACACCACCACCCCCAACAAAACACCAACCCCCACCCACAAACCACAACCCCCCCCCCCACAACCACCCCAACACACCACCACCAAACCCCACAACACCCACACCCACCACACAACACCACCCAAAACACCACACCAACAACACCCAACACCACCCCAACACCAACCCCCCAACCAAACAACCCCCACAAACACCCAAACACCCACACACCAACCACACACACACAACAAAACACAACCCACACAACCCACCCCCCCCAACACACCACAACACAAACAACCACAAACCACAACACAACACAAAACCCACCACCCACACAAAACACACCACCCAACACCAAAACACCCCCCACACCAACACAACACCCACACCAACCCCAACCCACAACAACCCCCAAACCCACACACACACACCAACCCCCCACCCCCCAACCCCACAAAACCCCCCCCAACAAACACCCCACCACACCAAACACCAACCACCCAACACAACAACACACAACCCCCACCCACACCCAAAACAAACCCCCACCACCACCCACACCCACACAACACACCCAACACCACAACACACCAACCCAAACAACACCACACACCCCACAACCACACACACCAACAAAACACCACAACCCAAACACCAACAACAACCACACCACCACACCACAACAAACCAAACCCCACACCCAACCCACCCAAACACCCAACAACACACCACAAAACAAACAACACAACCCCACCCACCAACCACACCCCCAAACCCAAACCACAACAAACCACCCCACCACAACAACAACCCCACACCCAAACAACACCACCAACACCAAAACAAAACAACCCCCCACAAACCCAAACACACACACCCCACCCACAACCAAAACAACCACAACCCCCACAAACAACCAACAACACCCACCACACCAACACCACCCAACACACACAACAACACACCCCCCCAACCCCAAAACACCACCCACCACCACAACCCCAACACCCACAACACACACCAAAACAACACACACAACACCACCCAACACCACACAAACCACAACCCCCCAACAACAACACAAACACACACCCAACCAACACCCCCACCAAACCAACACCACAAACACCCCCACACAAACACAAAACCACACAACACCCACAACCCCACCACCACACACACAACACCACACACACCAACCCACACCCCCACCCCCACACCACAACAACACCCAACAACCCCCCAACACAACAACAAACACACCCAAACACACCCCCCAACACAACCACCCACACCACCAAACACCACACCCAACCACCAACACACAAACACCAAAACACCACCACCCCACAACAAACACCAACACCACACACCACAAAACAAAACAACAACAACCAAACACAACAAACCACCCCCCACAACAACACCCCACAACAAACACCCCCAACAACCCCACAACACAACCACACCACACCCAACACACCCACACCAACACACAACAACCAAAACCCCACCACCACACAAAACCACACAACACACAACAACAACACAACCCCCACAAACAACCCACCAACAAACCAACATCACACACACCCCAAACCAAACACCACAACACCAAAACAACAAAACCCCACACCCACCACAACAAACACACCACCCAAAACACACCCCAACAACCACCCCACCACAAACCCCCAAACACAACAACAACAAAACACCAAACAAACACCAACAAAAACCCACAACCCAACCACCCAACAACACAAACCAACCCACAACCAACACACCCACCACAAACAAACACCCCACACACACCAACCCCACACAACACCACCCCCACAAACCCACACACACACCACCACCCCACACACCACCCCCACCAACCCAAAAACCCCCCCACAACCCAACAAACACCACACCACACCACACAAACACACCACCACACCACCACCACAAAAAACCCCCCCACCACCAACCCCACACACACCACACACACCCAAACACCCCACACAACACAACACCAAACCAACACCCAAACAACCCACAAACCAACACACAACAACACCCCCACCCACCCCACCCCCCACAAACACCAACCCACAACACACCCCAACACACCAACCAACACCACAAAACACCCACAACACACAAAACCAACCCCCCCACCCAACACCCCCCACAACCCCAACCCCCCCCCCCACCACACCACCCCAACCCACCACCCCCACCACACCCACCACCCACCCCCAACCCCCACCCACACCCCCACCACACACCCACCACCCCCAAACAACACCCCAACCCCAACACCACACCCCCCACCCCAACAAACCCAAACAACACACCCCACCCCCACAACAACACACACCCAAACAACCCACAACAACCCCAAAAACCACCCCCCCCCACCCACCACAACACAACCCCCACCACAACAACCACCCACCCCACCCAAACCAACCACACAAACCCCCACACAAACCCCCCCACACCACCCACACCCACCACAACCCCACACACCACCCCCCCCCAACCCCACCCAACAACCACCAACACACCCAACCCCCACAACCCCAACACACCACCCACCCAACACAACACCCCAACACAACCACACCCAACACCACACAACAACCCCACCCACCACAACCACACCCAAACCCCCAACACCCACACACACCAACCCCCCCAACAACCACCCACACACCCACCACCACAACACCCCACCACACAACCACACACCACCCCAACAAAACCCACCCCACACAACCCCCACCCACCACACCAACCCAAACCAACCAACACCCCACCCCCACAACAACCACCACACCCCAACAACACAAACCCCCAACCCCACCCCACACACCCCAACACCACCCCACAACACCACCCAACACCCCCAACCCACCCACCACCCACACAACCCAACAAACCACCCCCCCCCACAAACCACAAACACACCCACAAACCAACACACCCCCACCAACCCCACACAACACCACAACACCCACAACAACACAACAACACAACACCACAACCACCCCACACCACCACACAAACCCACACAACCCAACAACCCAACACACCCCAACCCAACCCCACACACACAACACCAACACACCAAACAACACCCACCACAACAACACAAAACCAAACACCCACCACACAACACCCCAACCCAACAACAAACACACACCAACCCCAAACAACACCCCCCCACCAACCCACCCACAACCCACCACACACCCAACCCACCACACCCCAAACCAACACCCACCACACAACCAAACCCCCCCAACACCAACACCACCAACCACACAAACCCAACACAACACCCCACCCACCCCACAAAACACACCACCCAAACCCACAACCCCACCCCACCACCCCCCCACCACAACCCCACCACCCCCCCCACCCACACCCCACCACCCCCACAACCACCAAACCCACACCCACCCCCACCACCACCCCACACACCACACCCCCCAACCACAACACAACCCCCCCAACCCACAACACACCCCCAACCCCCCACACCCACCAAACACAACAACCCCCAACACACCCCAACCACCCCCCAACAACACACAACACACCACAACCCCAAACCCCCCCCCCACCCCCACCCCCAACACCCACAAACAAACCCACCCACCACACACCACCCACCCACCACCACACCACACCCAACCACCCACAACACCACACCAAACCACCACACCACCCACAACCCACACCCCCACCCACCCCCAACCAACACCCCACACAACAACCCCCCACAACCCCAAAAACCAACCCCCCCCACCCCACCCCACACCACCCCACAACCCCCCCAACCCCCACACCCACCCAACCCCCCCAACACCCACCCCACCCCCCCCACCACACACCCCACCCCCCACACCACAACCCCAAAACACCCACACCAACCCCACAACCCCACACCACACCCACAACACCCCCCCCCCACACACACCAACACCACCCACCAAACCCACCCCCCACCCCACCCCCACCCCCAACCCAACCAACCACCCAACAAACCCCCACCACCCCAACACCCACACCACCACACAACCCCACCCACAAAACCACCCACAACAAACACCAAACCCCCACCCCCCACACAACCCCAAAAACACCAAACCAACACAACCCCACACCCCCAACACACAACCCAACCCCCCCCACCCACCCACAACCCACCACCCCACACCCCAACACCAAACCCACCCCCACAACCCAACACCCCAACCACCCACCCAACCACCCCCCCACCCCCCACCACACACAAACCCCCACCCAACACACCCAACCCCCCAACCCACCACACCCCCCCCACACCCACCACCCCCACCACACAACCACCACACCACCCAACCCCAACAACCAAACCAACACCAACACACCACCCCAACCCAACCCACAACCACCACCCCCACACAACCCACACCCCCCCCCCCCACCACCACCACCACACCACCACCACCCAAAACCACCCACACACCCCAACAACCACCACCCAACCACACCCCCCCCCACCCCCCACAAACCCCCCCACACCCCAACCACCCCCCACCAACACCACAACACCCACCCCCCACCACCCCCCACAACCACACCCACAAACACCACCCCCCCACAACCCCACAACACCACCACACACCCCAACACCCCCCACAACACACCACCACCACCACACAACCAAAACACCCCACAACACCCCAACACACCCCCCCACCCAACCAACAAACCCACACACCCCACCCCCCCCAACACCCACAACCCCCAACCCACCACCACACCACACACCCACCAACCCACCCACCCAACCCAACAACCACACCACACAACACCAACTCCAACACCCAACACACCCAACCCCACAACCACACCAACAACAACACCACCCACCACACCAACCAAACCACCACAACACACACCCACCCCACCACACAACACCAACCCAACCACACCACACCCACCAACCCCAAAACCCAACACCCCAAACCCACACCCCACCACAACACCTCCCCACACCACCCCCCACACAACCACCCCCCCACAACACACCAACACCCCCCCCAACCCCCCCCCCCCCACACCAACAACCACCACCCCCCAACCCACCAACACCCAACAAACCCCACCCAACAACACCACCCCACCACCCCCCCCCACCACACCCACCACACCCCACCCCCCACAACACACACACCCCCCACCAACCAACACCCCACCAAACACAACCCACACCCACACAACCCACCCCCCCACCCAAACCACCAACCACACCCCCCACAACAACCCCACCCCACCCCACCACACCCACACCCCAACACCCACCCCCCCCCCCCACCCCCCCCACACCCCCCCCCCCCACCCCCACACCACCCCACCCCAACCCCCCCACAACCCACCACCCAACACCCAACCCACCCCCACCACAACACACACCCCCCCCACCCAACACCCCACCCAACCCCCCCACCCCCACACCCCAACCACACCACACCCCCCCCACAAACCACCACCCACAACCCACCCCCACCCCCAACCACCCCCCCACACCCCCCCCCCCCCCACACAACCACCCCCCACCCCCCCCACACCCCCCCACACAACCCACCCCCCCCCCACACACCCCACCCCACCCCCCCCCCCACAACCACCCACCACAAACCCCCCCACACCCCCCCCCCCCCCACACCCACACACAACACCACCAACCCCCAACCCCCCCCCCCCCCCCACCCCCCCACCCCCCCAACACCCACCCCCCCCCCCCACACCACCCCCCCCACACCCCCCCAACCACCCCCCAACAAACCACCCCCACACCACCCCCCCCCACCCCAAAACCACCCCCCCACCCCCCCAAACCACAACCCCCCCCCAACACCAACCAACCCCCAACCCCACACCCACAACACCCACCCCACCCCCCCCCCCCCCAACCACACCCCCCACACCACCCACCAACACACCCCCCCCCCACACCCCAACCCCACCCACACCAACACCACCCCCCCCCCACCCCACCACCCCCCACCCACCCCCCACCACCCAACCCCCCCCACAACCCCACACCCCCCCCCCCCACCCCACACACCCCCAACCACCCACCCCACAACCCCCCACACACCCCCCCCCCAACCCCCACCACCAACCAACCCACCCCCCACACCACCCCCCCCCACCCACCCACAACCCACACAACCCACACCCCACACACCAACCACACCCCCCCACCCCCCCCCCCACCCCCCCACCCCACCAACACACACAACCCCCCCAACCCCAACCACCCCACCCCCCCACCCCCAACAACACACCCACAACACACCCCCACCACACCACCCACCCCACCCAAACCCCCCAAAACACCCCCCCCCCAACCCCCCCCCCACACCCCACAACACAACAACCCACCCAACCCCCCAAACCCCCCACACACAACCCCCACACCCACCCAAACCAACCACCAACCCCAACACACCCCCCACCACCACCCACAACACACACAACCCCACCCACACACACCCCCCACACCCCCCACCACCCCCCCCCCCCACCACACCCACCCCCCACACCCCCCCCCACACAACCCACACCCCCCACCACACACAACACCCAACCCCCACACCCACAAACCCACACCCCCCACCACCCACCCCCCCAAACCCACCACACCACCCACCACACCACCCACAACACCCCCCCACCACACCACCCCCCCACCCCAAACCACCCAACACCCCACCCACCCACAACCACCCACCAACACCACCCACCAACACCCCAACAACACCACCACCCCAACACACACACCACCCAACCCCAACAACACCACCCACCACAAAACCCAACCCCAACACCCCCACCCAACCACAACAACACCACCCCAACCCAACCACACAACACCACCCCACACCACACCCACACCACCCACACCAACCCACCACCCCCACCACACCCCCCACCCCCCCCCCCCACAAACCCACCCCACCACCCCCACCCCACAACACCACCCCCAACCCACAACAACACCCCACCACACACCACCACCCCAACCCACACAAAACCCACACACAACCCCCCACCCACCCCACCAACACCCCCAACACCCACACACCAACCACCCCACCCCCACCCACAACCCAACCACCCACACCCCCAACCACCCAACACCAACCCCCACCCCCCCACCCAACCACCCAACCACCCACACCCCACAACCCCCCACCCACACAACCACCCCCCCCCCCACCCAACCCCCACCACCCACAACCACCCAACCCCACAACCCCACCAACAACACCACCCACCCCCAAACACCACCACAACCCCCAACCACACCCCCAACACACACCCCACCCACCCCCCCACCCACACACCCACCAAACCACACACACCCCCCACCCCCCACCCCACCACCACCCACAAACACCCCCCCCCCCCCCCACACCCACACCCCCCCCCCCCCACCCCCACCCCACAACCCCACACCACACCCCCCCCCACCACCACCCAACCCACCCCCCCCACCCACACCACCCCCCACACCCCCCACCCACCCCACCACCACCCCAACCCCCCCCCCACCCCACCCCCCCCCACCCACACCCCCACCACCCCCCCACAACCCCCCCCCCCCAAACACCCCCCACCCACCCACCACACACCCCCCACCCCCCCCAAAAACCACCCCCACCAACACCCCCACCACCCCCCAACAACCCCACCACCCCCACACCCCCACCACACAACCCCCACCACCCCACACCACCCCACCCCCCCCCCCACCCCAACCCCCCACCCCAACCCACCCCCCCAACAACCCCAACACACCACCCCCCAACACCCACAACAAACACCACCACACCCACCCAAACCCCCCCCCCACCACACAACCCCCCCACACCCCACCCCCCACACCACCACCCAACCACCCCCCCCACCACCCCCCAACAACCACCCCCACCCCCACCACCCCCACCCCCAACACCCCCCCCCACCAACCCCCCCCCACCAACCACCACCACCACAACCCCCAACACAAACACCCCACCACCCACACCACCCACCCACAACAACCCACCCCCACCACCACACACCCACAACCCCCCCCCCCAACCAACAACACCCACCACCCCCCACACCCACCCCAACCCCCCACACCCCCCCCCAAAACCCCACACCCCCCCCACACCACAACCACCCAACCACCCCACCCCCACCCCCACAACAACCACACCACCCCCACCCACCCACACCCCCACAACCACAAACACCCCCACCACACAACCCCACCCACCCCCAACCCCCACCACCCCAACTCACACCCCCCCACACCCCACCCACCCCACCACAAACCCCCCACCCAAACCACACCACAACACCACCCCCCCACCCCCCCACCCCACCACCCCCCACCCACAACCCCACCCCCCCCCACCACCACCACCCACCCCACCACCCACCACCCCACACCACCACCCCCCCCCCACCACCCACACCAACACAACCCACCCACCACACCCACCCCACCCAACCCAAAACCACCCACCACAACCACACCCACCACCCCACCAAACCACCCCCCCCACCCCAAAACACACCCACCCCCCACCCCCCCCCACCAACACCCCCACCAACACCACCAACAACCACAAACACCACCCCACCCAACCACCCCCACCACCCCCACCACCACCCACCACCCCAACACACACCCCCCACACCCACACCACCACACACCACCCCCACACCCAACCCCAACAACCCACCAACACCACCACACAACCCCCCCCCACAACCCACACCACCCCCAACACCCCAACCAACAACACCACCACCACCAACCCCCACCCCCTCCAACACCCAACCAAACCAAACCCCCCCCCACCACCCACAACAACCACAACACCCCCCCAACAACCACCCCCCACCCACCACCCAACACCCAACCCACAACCACCACCCCAACCCCACCCCCAACACACCAACACCCAACCCAACCCACCACACCCCACCACACCCCCCCACCACACCCCCACCCCCCCCCCCCCACACACCACCACCCCAACCCACCAAACACCAACCCCACCACACACACCCCCCCCCACCAAACCAACCACACCACCCACCACCAACACCACCCCACACCCCAAAAACCCACCACCCACCACAACCCCACCCACACCACCACACCCCAACCCCCAAACACACACCCCACCCACCACACCCCCACAACACACCACCCACCAAAACCCACAAACAACCACAACCCCACAAAACCCACACAAACCCCCACCCCCCACACAACCAACCACCAACCCACAAACCACACCACCAAAACCCCACCACCCCAACCCCCCACCACCACACCCACCCCACAACACCCCACCCCCCACAACCCCACCAACCCACCAAACCCCAACCCCACCCACACCACCACCACCCACAACCACCCCACCCCCACAACCCACCACACCAAACACCCCAACCCCACAACACCACCACACCACACCACACCCCCCAACACCCACCACCCCACCCCCCACCCCACAACCCCACCAAACCCACCCCCCACACCCACACCACCCCCCCCCCCACCACCCCCACCCACACCCCACCCCCCACCCCCCCACCCACAACCCCCCCCCCCCACACCCACACCACAACACCCCCAAAAACCCACCCCCCCCCACCCCACCCCACACCCAAACCAAACACCAAAACACCCAACACCCCACCACCCACACACCAAAACACCCACCCACACAACACCCCCCCCCCACACCCACCCCAAAACACACACCCACACACAAACAACAACCCAAACACCCCCACCCCCCCCCCAACCCACACCCCACCCACCCCCCCCCACCCCCAACCCCCACCCCCACACCCACACCCACACCCCCCCCCCCACCCACCCCACACACCCACCACCCACCCCCCCCCAACACCCCACCCCCACACCCAAAACCCCCACCCCACAAACCAACACCCCCACCCCCCCCCCCCCCCCCAACACCCCCCCACCCCACACCAACCCAACCCCCCCCCCACACACAAACCCCACCCCCAAACCCCACCCCCCCACACCAACCCCCACCCACAAACCCCCACACCCCCCCCCACCCAAACAACCACCAAACACACCCCCCCCACACCCACACCCCCACAAACCCCCCCCCCCCCCCACCCCCAACCACAAAACCCCAACCCCCCCAACCACAACCCCACCACCCCACACACACCCCCCCCAACACCCCACCCCCCACCCCCCCACCCCCCCCCCACCCAAAAAACCCCCACCCCCCCCCCCCAACCACAACCCAACACCACCACCCACCACCCCAACACAACCACCCCACCCACAAACCCACACACCCCAACCCCAACCCCCCCCCCCCCCCAACCACCCACACCCACAACCCCAAAAACAAAACCAACACACACACCCCCACACCCAACACCCCCCCCACACCACCACCCACCCCAAACCCCCACCCCCCACCCCCCACCACCCCCCCCCACCCAAACCACCCACCCCCCCCCCCACACCCACCCCCACCACAACCCCCCCACAAAACCCCCCCCCACCCCCCCCAACCCAAACCCACAACCCCCCCCCAACCCCCCCCCAC
Organism: Chrysogorgia sp. JL179-B06; assembly: GCA_035772405.1. Lineage (NCBI taxonomy): Eukaryota > Metazoa > Cnidaria > Anthozoa > Scleralcyonacea > Chrysogorgiidae > Chrysogorgia > Chrysogorgia sp. JL179-B06. The sequence continues at coordinate 881,551 of JAYKKM010000473.1, forward strand.
CCCCCCCACCCCCCCACCCCACCCCCCACCCCAACACAACCCACAACAACCACCCCCCAACACACACCCCCACCCCCCCCACCCACCCCCACCCCCACCCAACCCCCCCAACCCAACCACCACCCCCCACCCCCCCACACCCCCCCAAACCCCCACACAACACCCCCCCCACCCCCCCCACCCAACCCAAACCCCACCCCCCCCCCCCCACACCACCACACACCCCCCCCCACCCCACACACCACACCAAACCCCACCCACCCCCCCCACACCCCCCAACCCCACCCCACCCCCACCCCCCCCCCCCACCCCCACCCCACACCACCCCCCCCCCCCCCCCCCACCACACCCCCCAAACACACCCCCCACCAAAAACACCCCCACAACCACCCCCCCACCCCCACCACACCACCCCCCCCCCCCCCACCCCAACCACCCCCCACCAACCACACCCACACCCCCAAACCCCCCCCACCCCACCCACACCACACCCCCACAACCACCCCCCACCAACCCCCACCCCCCCCCCCCACCCAACCCCCCACCCCACCACCACCCCCCCCCAAACACCCACCACACCCCCCCCCCAACCCCACCCCCCCCCCCCCACACCCCACCCCCCACCCAACAAACCAACACCACCCCCACCAACCCCCCCCACACACCCCCCCACACCCCCCCCCCCCCAAACCACAACCCCCCCCCCCCCCCAAACAACACCCCACCAAACCACCCCAAAACACCCCCCCACACCCCAAACAAACCCCCCACCCCCCCCCCCACAACCCCCCCCCAACACCCCACCCCCACCCCCCCCCCCCACAACAACCACCCCCACCACCAACACACCCCCCCACCCACCCCCCACCAACCCCCCCACCCACACCCCCCCAAACACCCCCCCCCCCACCCCCCCACCACACCCAACCACCAACAACCCCCCCCACACACACCCCCCCCAAACAAACCACCCACCCCCCCCCCCCACCCCCCCCCACCACCCCACCCCCCCCCACCACCCCCACCAAAAACCACACCAAACCACCCCCAACACAAACCCACACACCCCCCCCCCAACACACCCCCCCCCCCCCCCCACCCACCCCCCAACACCCCCAACACCCACCAAAACCCCCACCCACACCCCCCCCCAACACCCAACCCCACACCACCCCCCCACCCACAACCAACCCACCCACACACAACCCCCCCCCCCCCCACCCCCAAACAACCCACCCCCCCCACCCCACCCCCCAAAAACAACCACAACCCACCCACCCAAACACCCCCCCCAACCCAACACCCCCCCAACAAACACAACCCAAACACCCACCACCCCCCCCACCCACCCCCCCCCAACACCCCCACCCCCACAACACCCCCACACACACCCCCAAAACCCACCCACCACCCCCAAAACACCCCCCCCACCACAACCATCACAACCAACACCCCCACCCAAACCCAAACACCACAAAAAACACCCACCCCCCCAACCAACCCCACCACACCACCCCCACAACAACAACCCCCCCACCCCCCCCCCCCCCCCCCAACACCCAACCACACACCAAACCCCCAACACAAACACCCCCCCCCCCCCACCAACCCCCCCCAACCCCCACACCCCCCCACCCCCACACCCCCCCCCCACCCACCAACACCCCCCCACCCCCCCAACCCCCCCAAACCCCCCCCCCCCCACCCCCCCACCCCCCACCAACCCCACCCCCACCCCCAACCCCCCCACCCCCAACACCACCAAACAACAACCCCCACCCCCCCAACCAACCCCCCCCCCAAACACACAACCCACCCCACAAAACACCCACCCACCCACCCCCCCCAAACCCCCCCCCCCCCCCAACAAAACCCCCCAAACACCCAACCCCCCCACCCCACAACCACCCCACCCCCCCCCCACACCCACCCCCCACCCACACCCCCCCCACCCAAACCCCCCCACACCCCCCAAACCCCACAAACCACCACCACCCAACAAAAACCAACACCCCAAACCAAACCCCCCCCAAACCCCCCCCACCAACACCAACCCACCCCACACCCCAAAAACAACCCCCCCACCCCACAACCCACCCCCCCCCAAAACCACCACCCCCAAACACCCCACACCCCACCCCAACCCCCAACACCCCACCCACACCCCCCCCCCCCCCCACAAACACCCCCCCCACCCCCCACCCCAACAACCCACCCCCTCCACCACCACCCCCACCACCCCCCCCACCACCAACACCACCACCCCAAACACACCCCCCCCACACAACACACCACCCCCACCCCCCCCCACCCCACACCACCCCCACCCCCCACACCCCCCCCCACCCCCAACCCACCCCCACCAAACCCACACCCCACCAACCCCCCACCCCCACCCCCCCACCCACACCCCCACCCCCCCCACACCCACCAACAACCAACCACACACCACCCCAACACCCACCCCCAACCCCCCACACCCCCCCAAACCCCCCCCACCCACAACACCCCCACCCCACCCCCCAACAACCCCAACCCACCCACCACCCAAACCCCCACAACCACCACAACACCCACCCCACCACACCCACCCCCCCCCCACACCCACCCCAAACAACAAACCAACCCCCCCACCACCCAAAACCAACCCCCCCCCACCACAAACCCCCCCAACCCACAAAAACCCCACCAACCCCCACCCCCCAACCCCCCCAAACAACCCACACCCACACCCACCCCCCAAAAAACACCAAACCACCCCACACCAAAAACCCACAACCCACCCCAACCCCCACAACCCACCCCACCCACCCACCCCCCAAACCCCCACCCCCCACCCACAAACCACACACCAACCAACCCCCCCCCCCCACCCCCCCCACCCCACACCCCCCACCACCCCAACAACAACCCACCCAAACCCCACACCAAAACCCAACCACCCACCCCACCACACCCCCCCACCCACCCAACACACCCCCCAACCCACCACCCCCCACAACCCCCCCCCCCCCACCACACCCCACCCCCACCAACCAACCACCCCACCCCACCAAAACACCCACCACCCCCAAAACCCCACCCCACCCCCCCACACAAAAAACACCCAACCCACACCCCCCAACCACCAACACCAACACAAACCCCCCACCACCCCAAAACCACAACACCCCAAACACCCACCCCCAAAACCCCACCCCAACAACCCCACCACCACAAACCACCCCCCCCCCCCCCAAACCAAACACCACCCCCACCAACCCCCCACCACCCAACACCACCCACCCCCCCCCCCCAACCCACACAACCCCACACCACCAAACCCCCCACCCCACAAACCAAACACCCACCACACCCCCCCCAAAACCCAACCACCCCCCCACAACCCCACACCCACCCCCCCACAACCCCACACCCCCCCCACCCCCCAACACCCAAACCCCACCCAACCCCCCACCCCCCCCACCCAACCCCCCCCACCCCCCCACACCCACACCCCCCCCCCCCCCCACACCCCCCCCCACCCCCACCCCAAACAACCCCCAACAACCCACCAACCCCACAACCCCACCCCACCCCCCCACCCCAAAACCCAACCAACACCCCCACCAACCACCCACACCCCACACACACCAACCCACAAACCCCCCAAACCCAACCACCACCCCCACCCCCAACCCCCCACACAAAACCACCCCACCCCCCCCACCACCCCCCACACCCACACCAACCCCCCCCCACACCAACCCCCCACCACCCACAACCCACAACCCACCCCCCACAAACCCCCCCCAAACACCCACCCCCCCCCCACAACCACAACCCCCACCAACCAAACACACCCACCCCCCCCCCCACCACCCCCACAAACCCCCACACACCCACCCCCCACAACACACCACCCAACACCCCCCCCCCACCCCCCCCCAACACCCCAACCCCAACCCACCCCCACACACCCCCACCCCAACCCCACAACCACCCCAAAACCACCCCAACCCCCCCCCCACCCCACACCATCAAACAAACCAACACCCCCACACCACAAACCCCCCAACCCCCCCACAACCCCCCCCCCACCACACCCCCCCCACACACCCACCACCACACAACACCACCCACCCCCACCCCCCCAAACCCCCACCCCCCCACCACAACCCCCCCCACACACAAAACCACAAACAACACCACACCCCCACCCAACCACCCCAACACACCCCAAACACCCCCCCCCCCCACAACCCACCCACCCACCCCACCCACACCCCACCCACCCCCCCCCCAAACACCCCCACCACCACCAAACCAAACAAACCCCCCCCCACACACCAACCCACCCAAACACACACACCCACAACCACACCCCAACCACCCCCACCCCCCCAACCCCCACACCACCCCCCCCCAACAACCCCCCCAACCACCCCACCCCCCCAACCCCCAACCCACCACACACCCCCCCCCCCCCCCACCCCACCCCACACCCAACCCCCCCCCCCACACCCAACCCCCCCCCCCAAAAACCCAAAACCACCCCCCCACCACACCCCCACACCCCAAAACCCAAACCCACCCAAAAACCCCCACAAACCCACCCCCCACCAACAAACAACCCAACCCCCCCCACACCCCCCCCCCACCCCCCACACAACCCCCCCACCCCCCCCCCCCCAAACCCCACCCCCAACACCAACCCCAAACCCCCCACACCCACCCCCCCCCCCCCCACACAAAAACACACCCCCCCCCAACACACACCCCCCACAACCCCACACAACCCACCCCCCCCCACCCCCCACCCCACACCAACCCCCCACCCCCCCCCCACCCCACAAACCCCACACCAAACACACCACCCACACCACCAACACCCCCACCCACCAACCCCCCCCCCCCAAACCCCCCAAACACATCCCCCACCCAAACAAACCCCCACCCCCCCCACACCCCCAACACCCCCACAAACCCCACACCCCCCAACCCCACTCCACCCCCACCCCCCCCACACCCCCCCCCCCCCACCCCACCCCCCCCCCCCCACCCCCCCCCCACCCACCCCACCCCCACCCCCCCCACCCCCACCCCCCACCCCACCCCCCCACCCCCCCCCCCCCCCCCACCCCACCACCCCCCCCCCCCACCCCCCCCCCACCCCCCCCACCCCCCCCCCACCCACCCCCCCACCCCCACCCCCAACCCCCACCCCCCCCCCCCCCCCCCCCCCCCCAACCCCCACCCACCCCCCCCACCCCCACCCCCCCACCCCCCCCCCCCCCAACACACCCCCCCCCACACCCACCCCCACCCCCCCCCCCCCCCCACCCCCAAACCCCCCCCCCACCCCACCCCCCCCCACCCCCCCACCCCCCCACCCCCCCCCCAACACCCCCACCCCCCCCCCACCCCCCACCACCCCCCCCCCCCCCCCCCCACCCCCCCCCCCACACCCACCCACCCCCACCCCCCCCCACCCCCCCCCACCCCAACCCAACCCCCACCCCCCACACCCCCCACACCACCCCCCCACCACCCCAAACACCAAAAACCCCACACCCCCCCCCCACAACAAAACACCAAACAAACACCCCCCCCCCAACCCCCCCACCACCCCCAAACACCACCAACCCACCCCCCAACCCCACCCAACCACACAACCCAACCCCACACCCCCCCCCCCCCCCCCACCCCCCCCCCCCCCCACCCACCCCCCCCCACCAAACCACACACCCCCACCCCCACACAACCCCCCCACCAACCCCCCCCCCACCCCCACCACACCCCCCCACACAAACAACCAACCCCCCCCCACACCCACCACCAACCCCCACCACCCCCCACCAAACACCCACCCCAACCAAACAAACACCACACCAAACCCAACCCCCCCACCCCACCCCCCCACCCAACCAAAAACACCCCACACCCCCCCCACACCCACCCCCCCCCCACCAACCCACCCCCCACCCCACCCCACCACAAACACCCACACCAAACACACCCCAACCACAACACCCACACCCCCCCCAAAACACCCCCACACCCCCACCCCACACACCACACCCAAACCCCCCAAACACCACCCCACCCACACCCCCCCAACACACCCCCCCCAACACCAAACCACCCAAACACAACACCCCCCACCACACCCCACACCCCCACCACCACCCCACCCAACCCCCAACAACCCCCACCACCCCCCACACAAAACCCCACACACCAACCCACCCCCCACCCCACCAAACCCACACCCCACACCCCACCCCACAACCACCCTCACAACACCCAAAACCCACAACCACAAACCCCCCCACCCAACACAAAACCCCCCACCCACCCCCCAACCACCACCCCCCACCACCCCACCCCCCAAACCAACACACCACCCCCAAACACCCACCCAACACCCCAACACCACCCCACCACCCCACCCCCACCAACCCAACACCCCCCCCCCACCCCCCCCCCCCCAACACAACCCCACCACCAACCACCCCCAACACCACAACCCCCACAACCCCCCCCCACCCCCCCCCACCCCACCCCCAACACCCCCCACAACCAACCCACCCACAAACAACCCCCCCCACCCAACCCCCCACCCCCCCCAAACCCACCAACCACAAACCACCCCACCACACCCAACCACCACCCCAACACCCCAACCCCCACCCACCCAACACCCCACCCACCCCCCACAAAACACCCAACCCCCCACCCCCCCAAACACACCAAACCCCCCCACCCCCAACCCCCACACACCACACCCAAACCCCACCCCCACCCCCACCACCCCCCCAAACAACCACCCCCCCCACACCCCCCCACCAAACCCCAAACCACAACACACAACACCCACCCCCACACCACCCCCCCCAACCCACCCCCAACAACACCCCCCCCACAACACACCAAACCCCCCCAACCCCCCAACCCAAAAAAAAACAACCCCCCAACACCCCCACACCACCCCACAACCAAAACACAAACCCCCCCCCCCCCAATCAACCCACCCAACCCCCCCCACCCAAAAACCACAAACAACCACCCAAACCCACCCAACAACCCACACCAACCCACCCAACACCCCCACAAACACCCAAACCAAAACCCCCCAAAACAACCCCCCCAACCCCAAACCCCCCAACCAACACACACCACCAAACCCACAACCCAACCCCCCCCAAACAATAAACCAAACACACCCCCACCACACCCCCACACCACCCCACCCCCCCCCCCACAACCCCACCAAACACCCCCACCCCCCCCCCCCCACCCCACACCAACCCCCCCCACCCCACACCCACACCAAACAACACCCCCACCCCCCCACCCCAAAACACCCCCCCACCCACCCCCCCCACAAACACCCAACACCCCAACAACCCACCACCCACCCCCCCCCCCCCCCCACCCACACACACCCACACCACCACCCCACAACAAACCCCAACCCAAACCCCACCCCCCCCCCCCCCCACAACAAACCCCCACCCCACCCCACCCCAACCAACCCAACAACCACACACCCCCCCACACCAACACCCACACCCCACACACACCAACCCCCCACCACAACCAAACAAACACCAACCCCCCAACCCACCCCACCACACAAAAACCCACCCCCCCACAACCCACCCCCCAAACAACCCCCCCCAACCCCACACCCCCCAAACCCCCCCCACAACACAAAACCCCCACCAAACCCCCCCCACAAACCCACCCCCCCCCACCCCAAACCAAACACACACACCACCCCCACACCCCCCAACCAACCAACACCCCCAACACCCACAACCACCACCCACCCCCACCACCCACCCCCCCACAACCACCCCACCCCCCCACAAACACAACACAAACCCACCCACAAACACCACAACCCCCCCCCACCCACACCCCCCCACCAACCCCCCCCCCACCCCCCCCCCACCACCCCACCCCCAACCAACACAAACAAACCCCCACCAAAACAAAACCCCACCCACACCCCACAACCCCCAACCCCCCACAAACCCCCACCCCCCACAAAACCCACCCAAACAAAACCAACAACCCCCCCCACACCCACAACCCCCCCCCCAACACCAACACCCACCACACCCCCCACCCAACCCCCAACACACCACAACCACCCACCCCACACCCCACACCACACCCCCCCAACCCCACAACCCCACCCACACCCCCCCCCCAAACCAAACAACAAACAACCCAAACCACACAACCCACCCCACCCAACCCCCCCCACACCAACCACCCCCCACAACCCCCCAACCCCCACACCACCCCCCCCAAACACCCCAACCACACACACAAACCACCACCAACCCCCCACACCCCAACACACACCCACCAAACAACCCCCCCCACCCAACCCACCACCACCCCCACCCACACCCCCCCCCCCCACAACCCCAAAACACACCACCCACAACACCACCCCCACCCAAAACCCCCCCACCCCAACCAACACCCCCCCCCACCCAAAAACAACCACCACACCACACACCCCCCACAAACCCACAAACCCCCCACCCACCCCACCACCCCCAAACCAACACCCCACCACAAAACCCACCCCCCACACAACCCACCCCCACCCCACCAAAAACACCCCACACCAAACAAACCCCCCACCACCCCACCCCCCCCCAACCCCCCACCCCCACCCACAACCCAACCCCAAAAACAAAAAACCCCCCCCCCACCCCCAACACCCCCCCCAAACCACCCCCACAACCCCCCCCACCCAACACACCCCCAACCCCCCCCCCCCCCCCACCCCCCACCAACCCCACACCACCCCCCAACAACCCACCACCCCACAAACCCCACACCCCACAACCCCCACCCCCAATCCACCCCACCCACCCCCCAACAAAAACCAACAAACACCAACACACCCAACCCCACCCCAACCCCCACCCCCCCACCCCCACCACACAACCCCCCCCCAACCCACACCACCCCCCACCCCCCAACAAACACCCCCCACCCCCCCCAACCCCCCCCCCACCCACACCCCACACAAAAACCACAACCCACCCAAAACAAACCCCACCCCAAACCCCACCCCCAAAAACAACCCCCCACCACAACACCCCCCCACCCACAACACACCCACAACCCCCCAACACACCCCCCCCCCCCCACCCCCCCACACAACCCAACAAACCCCCAACCAACCACACCAACCCACACACACCACCCCCCCACCCACAACCACCCCACCCCAAAAACACACCCCCCACCCACCCCCCAACCCCAACACACCCAACCCCAACCCCCCACCCCCACCCCCCCCCACACCCCCACAAACCAAAACCCCCCCCACAAACCCAACCACCCCCAACCCCCCCAACCCACCCCCACCCCCCCCCACCCACCCCCCACACCCCCCCCCCCCACCCCCCCACAAACCACCACCCACCCACACCCCACCCCAACCCAACAAACCCCACACACCAACACCCCCACCAAAAACCCCCCCCCCCACCCAACACACCCACCACCAACCCCAACACCACACACCCCACACCCACCCCCCCCAACACCCCCAACCCCAACACCAACACCCACCACACCCAAACACCACACCCCCCAACCCCCCAAAAAACACCAAAACCCCACCCCCCCACCAACCCACCCCCCCCCACACCCAAACCCCCACCCCCCACCCAACCCACACCCCCCCCAACACCCCCCCCCCAAAAACCCCCCCCACACCCCCCCCCACACCCCCAAACCCCCAACAAAAACACCAAACCCCCACCACAACCAAACCCCCCCCAACACCCCCCACCACAAACCCCCCACCCCCCCACCACAACCCACCCCAACAACACCACACCCCAACACCCCAAACACCCCCACCACCCCACCAACAAACCCCACCCCCCCCACCCCACCCCCAAAAACACCCAACCCCAACAACAACACCAACCCCCCCCCCAAAACCCCCAACAACCCCCCCAACCCCACCCACCCCCACCCCACCAACACACCCAACCACCCCCCACCCCCCCCCACCCCCCAAACCCCCCCCCCACCCACAAACACACACACAAACCCACCCCCCAACACAAACACCACACCCCACCACCCACAACACCCAAACACCAACCCCAACAACCCCCCACACACCCCCCCCCCACCACCCCCCCCCCCCCACCCACAACCCCCAAAACCAACCACCCCCAACCCCCCCCACCCACCAAACCACACACCCCCCCAACACAACACCCCCCACCCAACCACCACACCCCAAACCCCCCCACCAAAACCCCACAAACCCCCCCCCCACCCCCCAAACCCCCCCCCCCACCCAACAAACCCCCCCCCACAACAAACCACCCACACCCCCCAACACCAACAACACCCCCCCCCCCCACCCAACCACACCCCCCCCCACAACCCCCCCACCCACCCCCCCACCCCACCCCCACCCCCCCCACACAAACCCCACAAAACCCCACACCCCACCCCACACCCCCCCCCCCCCCCCACAACCCACAACCCACCCCACCCCCCCACACCCCCCCAAACCCCACCCCCACACCCACCCCACACCCCCCACCCCCCACAACACACACACACACCCCCACCAACCCCCAACATCCCCAACACCCCCCACACCCCCAACCCCCCCACACCCCCCCCCACCCCAACCCCCCAACCCAACACCCCCACAAACCAACACCAACCCCCCCCACCACCCCCCCCACCCACCAAAAAACACACCCCACCACCACCACAACACCCCCCACCCCCCACAACCCACCCCACCCCAAACCACAAACCCCCACCCCACCCCCCAAACCCCCCCACCCACCCCCCCCACCCCAAACACCCCACCACCCAACCCACACCCAAAACAACACAAAACCCCCCCCACACCCCCCCACCAAACCAACAACAAAACCCCCCCCCACCACCACCCCACCCCCCACACAAACCCCACACCCCACCCCCCCAACCACCACCAACAACCAAACCCACCCCCCCCACCACCCCCAAACCCCACCCACCCCCCACCACCCCCCCCCCACCACACAACAACCCCACACCCACCCCCCACCCCACCCCCAACCCAACCCACCCCCCCACCCCACACCCAAAACAACCCCCCCCACCCAAACCCAACCCACCACCCCACCCCACCCCCAACACCCCCCCCAAAACCCCACACACCACCCACACACCACCCCCCCCACCAACCCCCCCCCCCCCCCCCCCCACCCCCACCACACCCCACCACCCCCCACACCACCCAAAACACCCACCACCCCACCACAACACCACCCCACACAAACACACCAACACCACACCACAAACCCCATACCCCCCCAACACCCCACCCACCCCCCCCCCAAAACACACCCACACAAAACCCCCCCACACCACCCCCACCCCACCACAACCCACCACCCCCACAACACCCACACCCCCCCCCAACCCCCCCAAACCCCCCCCCCCAACCCCTCACCCCCCCACACCAACCCCACCCACACCCCCCCCCAACACAAACCAACCCCACCAACCCCCACCCCCAACAAAAACCCCCAACACCAACAACCCCACCCAAAACACCCCACCCCAACACCCCCAACCCCACAACACCCCACACCCCAAAACCCAACCCCCCCCACCACACCCCACCACCACACCCACCACAACCCCCACCCCACCCCCCCCACACCCACCCCACACCACCCAACCCCCCCCAAAACCCCCCCCCCCCCACACCCCACCCCCAACCCCCCACCACCACAAAACAAAACCCCCCCCCCCCCCCACCAACACAAAAACCCCCCCCCAACCCCCCACCACCCCCCACCCCCCAAAACCCAAAAAACCCACAACCACCACCACCCCCCACAAACCCCACCCCACCCACCCCCCCCAACCCCACACCAACCCAACCACAACCCACCCCCCAAACCACCCCCCACACAACCCAACCCCCCACCCACCCCAACCCCCACCCACCAACCCACACCCCCCACCACCCCCCCACCCCACAACCAACAAACACCCCCCCCCCCCAAACCCCCCAACCCCACCCCCCCCCACAAACAACCACCCCCCCCCACCCACCCAAAACCCACCCCCCCACCCCACACCCACCACCAAACCCCCCCCACCCCCCACACCACAAAAAACCCCCCCCCAACCCCACACCCAACCCCCCCCCCCCCCCCCCACCCCCCCCAACCCCAACACCCAACCCCCCCCCACCACCCCAAACCCCCAACCCCCCAAACAACCCCCCCCACCCACCCCCCCCACCCACCCCCCCACCCCCCCACACCAAACCCCAAACCCCCCCCCCCCCCCCCCCCCCCACCCACCCCCCCACACCCCCAACCCCCCCACCCCACCCCCCCACCCCCCACCCAACCACAAACAACCCCCCAACCCACCCCCACCACAACACAAACCCCCACCCCCCCAAACACCCCACACCACCCCCACCCCACCCCCACCCCAACCCCCCCCCACCCCCACCCAACAACCCACCACCCCCCAACACAACCACCCCCCCCAACCACCAACCCCCCCCCCACCACACAACCCCACCCCCCCCACCCCAACCCACCACCCCCCCCCCCCACCACCCCACAACCACCCCACAACCAACACACCACCCCACCCCCACAAACCCCCAAACCCCCCCCCACCCCCCCCCCACCCCCACAACCCCACCCCCCCCCCCAACAACCCCCCCCTCAACCCCCCACACCACCCCAACACCCCCCCCAACCCACACAACCCCCCCCCACAACCCCAACACCAACAACCCCACACCCCCACCCACACAAAACACCAAAACCCCCCCCCCCCCCCACACCCACCCACACCACCCCCCCACACCCACAAAACACCCCCAACCCCACACCCCCCAACACACCCCAAACCAACACCACACCCCACCCCCCCACCCCCCCACCCCAAAACCCCACAAACCCCCCCCACCCACCCCACAACAACCCACCAACACCCCACCCCCCCCCCCAACCCCACCCCCACAAACAACACCCCCCCCCCCACACCCCCCAACACCCCACACCCACACCCCCCCCCACCCACCCAAACACCCCCCCCCCACCACAAACACCCCCACACCCCCCCACACCCCCAACACCACCCCCCCCCACACAAAAACCCCCAACAAAACCCACCCCAAACAACCCAACCCAAAACACACCCCACCCCCCCCACACCCCCACACCCAAACCCACACCCCCCCAACCCCACACCAACCCCCACCAAAACCCCCCCCACCAACACCCACCACACCCCCCCAACCCCCACCCCAACCCCACAACACCAAACACCCCCCCACACCCCCCCCAACCACACCCACCACAAACAAACACCACCACCCCCAAACCCCACCCCCCCCCCAAACCACCAACCACCAAACCCCCCACCCAAAACCCAACACACACCAAACCCCCAAAACACCCCCCCACACCCCCCACCACACCCACAAAACCAACACCCCCACCACCAACAACCCACCACAACCCCACACCCCCCCACCACCCAACACCCACCCCACCACCCCCCACCCCACACAACCCCCACCCCAAACCCCCCCACCCAAACCCACACCCCCCCCACCCCAACACCCCCAAAACCACAACCCACCCAACACCCCCCCCACCCCACCCCACCCCCACACACAAACCACCCCCCCCACCCACCCACCACCCCACCCCCCCCCCCACAAAAACAAACCCCCCACCACAAACAACCCACACCCCCCCCCCCAAAACAACCCCCCCCCCCACCCCCCCACACCACACCCACCCCCAACACCCACCCAAAAAACACCCCCCCCCCCACACCACAACACCCCACCCCCCAAACACCCACCCACACCCACCACAACCACACCCAACCCCCCCCACACCCCAAACACCACCCCCCACCCAACAACACCCCCCCCCCACCCCCCCCCAACCCCCCCCCCCCAAAAAACCCCCAACACCCCCCCCCCCCACACCCCCACCCCCCACCACCCACACCCCACACCCCAACCCCCCAAACCACCCCAAACCCCCCCCAACCCAACCACAAACCCCACACCCACCCCAAACCACACCCCACCCAACACCACCACCCCCCCCCAACACAACCCCCACCCCACCCCCCACAAACCCCCAACCCACACCACCCACAAACCACCCCCACACCAACCCCACCCCCCCCACACAACACCAACCCCCAACAACCCACACCCCAACACCACACCCCACAACCACACACCCAACAACCCCACCAAAAACCCCACACCCAACCCCCCCACCCCAAACCCCACCCCACACCCACCCCCACCCCCCCCCACACCCCCCAAACAACACCCCACACCCCCCACCAAACCACCCCCCCCCACCCCCCCCACACAACACACCCCAACCCCCCAACCACCCACCACCCCACCCCCCCCCCCCCCCCAACACCCCCCCCCCCACACCCACCCCCCCCCCAACTCAACACACCCACCCCACACCCCCCCCAAAAACCCCCCCCCAACCACCAACCCCAAAAAACAAAACACCCACCCACCCCCAACCCCACACCCCCACCCCCAACCACCAACCCCACAACCACCCCAAAAAACCACAACACCCACCACCACACCCCCCCCCCCCAACCACACAACACCCACCACACCCCCACCCCCCCACACCCCCCCCCCACACCCCCAACCCCCCACCCACCACCCACCCAACCCCCCCCCCACCACCCCCCCACCCCCCCACACCCACCCCCCAAACACCAACCCCCCACCCCCCAAACACAACACAAAACACCCCCCCCCCCAACAACCCCACCCCACAAAAAAACCCCCCCCCCCCACCCCACACCCACCAAAACCCCCCACCCCACCACACCCCCAAAACACACCCCCACCCCCCAACACACCCCAAACCCCCCCCCCCCCCCAACCCCCACACCCCCAAAACCACACAAACCCCCCCCCCCACACCCCCCCCCAAAACCCAACCCCCCCCCCCCAACACCCCCCCCACCCCCCACCCCACCCCCCACCCCAAAAACCCCCCACCCCACACCCACCACCCCCCACCCCAAAACCCCCCCCCCCCCCCAACACCCCCCCCCAAACACCCCACAACACAAACCCCAACAACCCCCACACAAACCACCCCACCCCACCAACACCCCCCCACCAAAACACCCACAAACACCCCAACAACAACCCACCACCCAACACCAAAAACACCAACACCCCCCCCCCCCCCCCCACACCCCCACCCCCCACCCAACCCACCCCCCCCCCCCCCCCACCCCCCCACCACCCCCCAAACCACCCCCCACCCCCCCCCACCCCCCCCCCCCCCCAACAAACAACCACAACCCCCCCCCAACCCCCCCCCACAACCCCAACCCACCCCCAAACCACAACCCCCCCCCACACCCACAACCAAACACCCCAACAACCACCCCACCAACACAACCACACCCCCCCCCAACACCCCCCCACCCAACCCCACCCCCCCCCCCCAACCCCAACCCCCAACCCCACCCACCAAACCCAACACACCCCACCCCAACCCCAAACCCCCCCCCCCCCAACCCAACCCCCCACACCCAACACACACATCCCCCCCACAACCACCCCCCCACCCCCCAACACCCAACACACCCCCAACCCCACCCCAACCCCCAAACCCCCCAACCCACCCCCCCACAAACCCCCACCCCCCACTACACCCACCCCAACAAACAACCAAACCCACCCCACCACACCCCCCAAAACAACACCCCCCAAACCCCCCCCCCCCACAAACCCAAACCCCCCCCACACACCCAAACCCCCACCACCCCCCACAAAACCACCCCACACCCCCCCCAAACCACCCACCCCACACACCCACCCCCCAAAACCCCCAATAAACAACACCCCACCCCCCCACCCAACCAAAAACCACACCCCACCCCCCCCCCACCCAACCACACCCCAACCCAAATCCACACCCACACACCCCACAAACCCCCCCCCCCCCCAACCAACCCCCACCCACCCACCCCCCCCCACACCCACCCACCCAACCCCCCAACCCCCCCACCAAACAACCACCCAACCCAACACACACACACACCACCCCCACCCCCACCCCCCCCCACCCCCCCCAACCAACACCCCCACCCCACCCCCCCCACCCCCCCCCCACCACACCCCCCCAACCCCCCCCCCCCACCCCCCCAAAACACCCACACCCAACCCCACAAAAACCACCCCCCCCCCACAACCCACCCCCCACCACACAACACCAACCCCCCCCCCCCCCCCCACAACCCCACCACCAAACAACACCCACCCCACCCAACACCCCCCCCCACACAACACCCCCCCCCCACAACCAACACACCCCCCACCCCCACACCCCCACCACCCAACCCCCCCCCACCCCAACACCCCACCAAACCCACCCCACACCCCAACACCCCCCCCCACAACACCACCCCCACACCACCCAACACCCCACCCCCCCCCAACCCACCCCCACACCCACCCCACCACAACCCCACCCCACACAAAACCACCAAACCCCCCAAACAACAACACCCCACACAACACACCCCACCCAAACCCACACCCAACAACCAACCCAAACCCACACACCACAACCCACACACCCACAAACACAACCCACAACACCACCCCCCACCACCCCCCACCCAACACCCCATCCCACACCTACCCACCACCCACACACCAAAACCCACCCCACACCACAACCCAACCACAACCAACCCCCCCCACCCCCCCACCAAACACACCCCACCACAAACCACACCAAACACCACCCCCAACCAACCCCCACACCACCCACCCCCCCCACAAACAACACCCCAACACACCAACCACCCACACACCCCAATCCCCCACAAACCCCCCAACACAAACCAACCCACCCCACACCCCCAAACCCCCCCACAACAACACCCCCCCAACCACACCACACAACCACCCAACAAACACCACAACAACCACCCCACCACACCCCACCCACCAACCCCCCCCCCCCACACAAACACCAAACACACCCCCCCCACCCACAAACACAACCCCCCCCCCACACAACCCCCCCACCCCAAACAACCCCCCCCCCCAAACCCACCCACAAACCCCCCCCCCACACCACCACACACACCACCCAACCCCCCCCAAAACACACCACCACCCCACCCAAAACCCACACCCAACCAAAACCACCCCCAACCCCACCACCCACCCCACAACCAACACCAAAAACACCACCCACCCACCCCCCACCCCAACACCACACACCCCCCCCCCCCACAACCAACCACCCCACCAACAAACCACCACAACCCCCCACCCACCCCCCACCCAAAACACCAACCACCCCCACACACCCCCAAATACCAAAAACCACACCACCCCCCAAAACCCCCCCACACCCCAACCACCCACCACCCCCCCCCCCCAACACCCCCCCACAACCACAAACAACCACACCCCACCCCACACAACCAACACCCCCCCACTCCCACCCCCCCCACACACCCCACCCACACCCCACCCACCACCAACAAACAAACACCCCAAACACCACCAACCCAAAAACACCACACCCCCCCAACAACCCAACCCACCCCCAACACCACACCACCCCCCAACACCCCCCATCCCACCACCAAACCCCAAACCCCCACCAAACCCAAACCCCCACCAAACCCCCACCCCCACCACACAAACACCCCCACCCACCACACCCCCCCAACCCCCAAACCCAACACAACCCCCACCCCACACCCCCCCCAAACCCACCCCCCACCACCCCAAAACCACCCCCCCCCCCCCCCCACCCCTATACCCCTCCCACTCCACCATATCCCAACAATACCCAACACTCAACAAACTACCCCCCCTCCAACTCACCATCACACTATACATCACTCCCCCAATAAAACAACACATAAAACTCTACACCCCCCATCCCACACCCCCACACCCCCCACTACCCCCATCCCCCACCCACATAAAAAACATATCCCCAAAACCATCCACCTCAATACCATATCCCCCACCCATTTCCCACCCACATACCTCCACCACCATCATACAAAAAAACTCCCCACCCCAACACCAAAAAACACACCCCCTCACCCCCAAAAAAAAATCCCCCCAAAAAATACAAAATCACAAAAAACTCTAAAATCCCCCAAAACATCAAACTAAAAAAACCCCCCCTAACACCCAATTAAAAATCATACAAAACCAATAAAAAAAAACCCACCCATAATAAAAAAAAAACCCCCACCTAAAAAACAAAACCCAATAACACAATACCCCCCAATAACACACTAACACATACAAAACACAAACCACAAAACCCCCAAAAAAACCAACAAATCTAACCCCCCCCACTTCCAAAAAATCAAACATAAAAAAAAATACCATATCAACACCCAAACAAATTAAAAAATCACACCCACACACCAAAAATATCAAAACCAAAACCCACAATAAAAAAAAAAACCAACCACTCCAACAAATCAAACCCAAAAATACCTCCACCCAAAACACAATAAAAATCACAAATAAAATACCCCCAAAAAAAATAAAAAAAAACAACAAAAAAAAACAAAACCAACACCACAATCCACCCCTCTAACAAAAAATTCAAACACAACTAAAAAAATATCATACACACCCCATAACCAATAAAAACACCCCACCAAAAAAAAAACCAATAAATAACCCCAAAAACACAACCCCCACATAACC